>CATQJA010002667.1:0-16625 GCA_958295435.1 Mesorhabditis spiculigera
ACGAATCCTACTTTATATAAAAAAATAGTGTCTTTGTGTGTGTGTGTGTGTGTGTGTATGACACTTTGCATGCAACTTCCGTCAGCGTGTCCGGAGGATATCTCAACCAAGGAAGGATGAAGGGCGTATGATGCGATGTTACAGGGTGTCCCAAAATTGTCCGGACAAAACTGAAAACGGCTTTTTCAATTTTTCCGCTGTTTTCGGTCTGCATTGTATTTCATAATATTTTTTGAGGTATTTTCGATGCACCGTGCAGAAAAAAATTCTTGGAAAACGCACAATGTCTTCACAATCGAGCGAAAAGCATGTTAAAATTTTTCGCCTCTTAAATAACATAAAAATTGCGGTAAACTTTCAAAACGTGTTTCAGACCAGTTTTGTGGGCCAAACGACGTTTTCTGGCAAAGCGGACCTAACTCCACTAAGCTTCCGACATGTTAATGATCTGTTTTCCGATTTAAGACCGATTTTTTTTCCATCCCATTCCTGGGCAAGGTGTTTCGATGCTTGCTCGTGCTCAAGCTCCTCAAAAATCAAAGTTAGCTTAATTTAAATTGCTTGTGCATCATCGTCACCGCCAAAAGTCTATGCCTCTACTCTTTGGCAATAATCATATTGCGTTTTTAGGGTTCCTCTAGGGCAAAACCTTCAAGGCAACCGGGGCTGCGCGTACCTCGATTTCAACTTTTTTGCTGGCTGTTTTTTTTCTGATGTAAACCTAGCGTTTTTGGGCCGGCCAAAGTGTTGACTGATCATTTCCAAACTTTTCCTGTGGTTTCTTCGTTCGTCCGGTTATGCTGAAGTTTCTTATGGGATCCGGAAGCTGTACTTTGTTTCCGCGTTCGCAAGGAGAGAGAAATTTGGTTCGAACTTCTCCAATTTATTCCGAAGAGATATGACGGATTCACGCGCCGTTTTCTTTTTAAGCTTATTAAATACACTGCAACGATTCATAGAAGTTAAATTGTGGTCTGCAAAAACAGGGAAAAAATTGGAAAAAACCGCTTTGCAACTTTGTCCGGATAATTTTGGGACACCCTCTAGACGCGTAATGGCGTGTAGATGACTGCACGCATATCAGATTTTGCAATTTCGATTGTTTTCGACATAAAAATTAAGTTTTTCCTTAAAAATCGGACAACCTCTTTGTTAGGAAAAAATTAGCATACGCCGGAAGTGGGAGTAGCCTATGTAATCAGGGAGAGGACGCGCTTTTCATTTCTGTGACATAAAAGTGCGGAAAGTTTATGCAAAGTGAGGGATATCATAGCGTTGGACGGGGCCAGGGTTGAAAAGTCGCGAAGCGGCTTTTCAACCCTGGTTATAGCTAAATCTTAAAAAAGAGGGTTAGAATGCAGTTTCCCCCAGCCGTAACTTTTCAGCCATACGTCCTATTAATGCGCCGAGTATCTCAAAATGTTCCCCGTGGCCGAATTACTATAAAAAGGTTGTTTCCTTACATCAAAAATTGTTAGAAAAATTTTTATAACAATTATAAGTCTGGGTTTTCTTTAGTTAATTTTTGCTGTTCCAAAGTGAGTTTTCGTATCTCGGCTATCTTTTGACGTACAGAGCTGTCAATGGTACCAAAATGTAGCTCTTGCTTTGGAGAATAAGCCTACAGTACATTTGAATTGAAAAAATAGCGGAAAATAAAATATTTGAGTTTTAGACTCCTAGTACATCGAAGCATAGCGGCGTAATCTTTTCAACTTTCAAAATCTTGTAAAAAAATTTTTAGCAATTTTTGCCGCAAGAAAACAACCTTTTTATAGTAATTCGACCACGGCGAACATTTTGAGATACTCCACGCATTAATAGGACGTATGGCTGAAAAGTTAGGGCTGGGGGGGGGTAAACTGCACTTAAGCCAAAAAGAGTAACCGAATACCGCTCATTACAGTACGTCGGAGAGTCCGAGGCCAACATCCGCAAGCTGTTCGCCGACGCCGAGGAGGAGTCGAAGAAAGCCGGCGCCAACTCCGGGCTACACATCATCATCTTTGACGAGATTGACGCGATTTGTAAGCAGCGTGGATCAATGGTGACCTTTCCCCGATTTTTTTGCAATGTTTAACTTCAGGCCGGTTCTTCTTCAGTCCATGACACTGTCGTCAACCAGTTGCTGTCAAAGATGGACGGTGTTGATCAGCTGAACAATATTCTTGTGATTGGTAAGGATATACCTAGTCTATAAATTAAATTTCCTATTTGGGTATGACAAATCGAAGGGTATGATTGACGAGGCGTTACTACGCCCTGGCCGTCTCGAAGTCGGCGTCGAGATTGGGCTCCCCGACGAGACGGTCGTTCCCAAATCTTGCGCATTCACACCGCCCGCATGAGGTTCATTTCCCATTCAGAAACAAGTGTAAAATAATTTAGAGAATTCGACAAGCTCGACAAGGACGTCGATATCGATGACCTGGGCTGTAGATGAAAAATTTCTCGGGCGCCGAAATCGAGGGACTTGTGCGCGCGGCCCAGGTATCGCCATGAATCGCCATGTGAAGACGGCGGAAAAGGTGGCTGGAAAGTCTTAATTTATTCATTTTTTCTAGGTGACGCTCGATACAGAGGCCGTCGAGAAGCTGAAGGTGAACATGGCCGATTTCGAGCTGGCCTTGGAGAATGATATCAAGCCGGTAAAGCTCCGGAATTACTTTATGGAAGTAGAACGAGAAGTGAAAGCAGCGAAATTTAATAATGAAAATTGTTTGTTCAAAATTCCGGCAGGAAAGCGTCGATTTGATATTTACCTGACTTGTAGTTTAGTTTTTTTGCTCGAGATTTTGATCGCCACCATTAGGGGGAAAATTGTTTTGACGATTTTTTTCAGGCTTTTGGAAGATCAGGAGACTGTGCAAAAGTTCCTACGTCGCGGCTATATCCCATGGTGTCAAGAAGTCGAACAAATCATCCATAACGGCCAGCTGCTTGTCGAAGTATCCGCTCTGTCAAAACACAAACTTTAATTATCTAGGCAACACGCGAACCGGAAAGCATCGGATTCGTCACCTGCTTGTTGTCAGGTATCACACAATTTTCCAGTGTCGAATTTCACAATTTTTTAGGGGCTTCTGGTTCCGGGAAATCCTGTATCGCGGCCAGAATCGCCAAGGAATCCGAGTTTCCGTTTATTAAGGTGGGTTTTCGAACTGTGCTCTGAAAAAATCTTCAGGTGGTCTCCCCAGCGACGATGGTCGGCTTCTCAGAGATGGCGAAATGCCAGGCACTGCACAGGGCTTTCTCGGATGCGATCAAGTCTCCGCTTTCCATCCTCTTCCTCGACGATATCGAGTCGCTTCTCGGTGAGCATCAAATTCGATTCCGCATTTAACCCCGTTTTTTTCAGATTATACACCGCTTGGACCTCGTTTCTCGAACCTCGTGCTGCAAGCGCTACGTGTGCTGTTGCGCGACCCTGTCCCCGAGGGCCATCGGCTTCTCGTATTGGCCACAACATCGGAGCGCGAATTCCTCGAGCACGCTGGCTTGCTGAAATTCTTTGGTAGGTTTTTGATCGACGGAGTTCCGATAAATAAAGACGCGTAAAAAAGGGAAAATTGTCCGTTTTTTTTACATTTCCCACCGCGTGGCGGGGGGTCAGCGCTGGTTTTTCATACATTTTTGACCCAAATTCATCAAATTTTACAATTTTCAAGATTTTTTACTTATAAACAGCTTATCGTACTATTAAAATATATTTTTCAGACCACCAAATCCACGTGCCAATGCTGTCGGAGCCTCGTCATGTGATCGCTGTGATGCAGTCCTCCAATGTTTTCACCGCCGCTGAGCTGCAGACGGCCGATAAACAGCTGCGAGAGCTGAAACAAAGGTATAGGCAGCGTTTTTAGAGATTTTCGCCATTTTCCCCGTGCTTTGCTCTTCCTAAACGCAAAAAACTTTGCAAAGTTTACTTAAAGGGATAGTGAGGGCCCACGTAGACCAGCCAAAAACCGGTGACATGTCTGCGCTCTCCCCCCTGGGCGCCCTCTCTCGCCCTCTCTGACCCAATTGGCTGCCTGCCAATTATAGATGAGCCCTGATCCACGTGGGCCCTCCTTATCCCATTAAACGATCCAAAAGTATCGGTTTTACGCATGAAAGTGCAATTTTTTAGGCTTTAAATGGAAACAATTATCAAAATGGCGTTTAGAGCCCAAATCCACATCGGTGTAAAGCGTGTCCTCGGACTGATCGACTTTGTCCGCCGCTCCGACGGTGACCGCGCCGCTCTTCTCGTCTCACAGATCGAAGCCATGGGAA
The DNA here is from genome assembly GCA_958295435.1 of Mesorhabditis spiculigera. NCBI lineage: Eukaryota > Metazoa > Nematoda > Chromadorea > Rhabditida > Rhabditidae > Mesorhabditis > Mesorhabditis spiculigera. The sequence goes on from CATQJA010002667.1 coordinate 4,276, forward strand.
TGGGCATTGAATAGTCTAGTCCGAAGCTTACTTTAATTCATTTAATTTCTCCCATTTTGTCATAATACTAGTTAATTTTAAAATGTGCAAAAGTTTCCCTAACTTTTATCACGTTCCATTTCCACAACATTCCAGTGTTCTGTGCATATATGTATCTCTGCGTAGTTCTTTTACCGTCTGTAGAAGCTGAAACTTTTTAAGAAATAAATAATTTATTGCGCGCATTGCGTCTAGCTGATTCCGGATGTGACATTTGTAGCTTTGTAGTGCAGATCGATCGGCTTTTTGTTGTCGTAAAGTGTTGGCGCCTGGAAATCGTTGTTTTAGCTATTTTCTTCTTTTGTAGTTTGCAGTTATTTTATTCTATTTTTTAGTTTACCTGTAATAGGATGTAGATTGTCCCCACAAAACATGCGATCGCAAATATCAACAGGAATAACCGGTCGAGCACCATCGCAACATACTTCCAATCCTCGTCGATCTATTTTTTTTTGGTATATTCGGTTCTTCCATTTTTGACGAAAATCGAGATTTTCCTATTTTTACCAAAACTGTATAAGGTTTTTTGCGTTTAATAATAGCGAAAAGCTGCTTACAAGGGAAGTGCACGAACTTAAGGTGGCCTTTCTTTTTGAAAATAAGTGGGTCTGATAGAGTCGAACACGGGGATTCCGAATCTGTAATCAGAATCTGCTAAATAAAACGGAGAAAAAAGTTATGATGCTTCAAAGTTGGCAAAATCGACAAAAACGGTACCTTTAGCGGCCTGTAAAAGGCGCGGAAGCGGAATTGAGCAAAAACCGATTGGTGCATCTTGTTCAGCAGAAAAAGCTCTTTCGAATGAGCATTAATATGTAGCAATTACAGATAATTTCTCAAAAAAAATCTTTTTAATTCACAGGTAAGGGTAGAGCCTGTGGATGTCTTCGAAGAGATTTCCGCGAAATCATTGTATACTTTTTGAATGATAGCTCATTCGAAAGAGCTTTTTCTGCTGAACAAGATGCACCAATCGGTTTTTGCTCAATTCCGCTTCCGCGCCTTTTATAGGCCGCTAAAGGTACCGTTTTTGTCGATTTTGCCAACTTTGAAGCCTCATAACTTTTTTCTCCGTTTTATTTAGCAGATTTTGATTACAGATTCGGAATCCCCGTGTTCGACTCTATTAGACCCACTTATTTTCAAAAAGGAAGGCCACCTTAAGTTCGTGCACTTCCCTTGTTAGAAGACCTCTCTATTTATATTAGAAAACTAGCGCCGAAAACCCGCTTCGCGGTCCTTACATCATAAATTTGACTTCCCGGGTACTCTGGAACATCATGAGAACATCAGAGCCCGGGCTCAACAATTGCGGGAATATTCCGGGAATGCCTCAGGGCATTCCCGCAATGTTCCCGCAATGTTCAAGCATTCCGGGAAGGTGGTGCAAATTATTCCCGGAATGCCTTCTCATCTATTGCGGGAATTCCAGGCATGGATTCCCGGAACTGCATTCCGGGAACGGTTCCCGGAATGAGTTCCCGGAATGTCGTCTCACGTATTCCGGGAAACTTTTCGAGTTTCCCGGAATGTAGTTCCGGGAATGGTTTTATGTAAGGTTTGGTTCCCCGACAAAATCTCGGGGACAGCATTCCGGGAATGCGCCTCTCATTCCCGGAATGCGTTTCATCTACATTGCGGGAAACCATTCCGGGAACTACTTTCCCAGAATGTAGATGAGACGGCATTGCGGGAAAAAGTGGCTACTTTCCCGCAATGTTTCCCGGAATATTCCCGCAATGTTCCCGCAATGCGTTCCCGGAATGATTCCCGCAATAGTTGAGCCCGGGCTCAGGTTCCAGAGAGACACGCCAAAATTATATAAAGTAGGATATTTGATTAGATGAGAATATCAGCCGGGCCAGAAATCGGCAAAAGCGGATGTTCTCGATGCCGGTTATTGTTCCAGAAACTTCAGTCTATCAAATGATATCACATTACAAAAACGCGATTATGACAAAAGAATATCTATCTTATCTACCTTATCATCGCGGTCCTTCTTCTTCAGCAGTTCGGCGATAAAGCATATATTTTCGAAGGCTTTCACTACCTGAAACTCTTCCGATGGGATGTAGTTTTTCGAAAACTACCTGCGGCGAGAAATAGAGCTTTTGAATGCGTTCGTCAATCGCTGCATTCGCCAGCGCTCGGCCGAAGCCCTAGAGAAATGGGTACTTTAGCATTTCCGGGGGCGGGGTTCCGATATTTTCTATAAATCGATATATGCCTATTAGCATAACTATAAGCATTTGTTTTTGGTCTACTTTAGCTGTTCAAACTTTGTATAAAACTTGAAGTTTGTAGTTTTTACGTTTAGGAATAAAATCCATTCTCAATTAAGATTTGAATTCTTACGGTATTCTCTTTGACCCGGTGCTCGTGGTAGTTGAGCGCGATTTTCCCCTCAAGTGTTGTAGGGCCTAGAAAAACACTTTCAATTAGAAAATCGACCACCCACCCGCGGCCAGCATTTTCGGGTTGACCTTCTTAAAGTTCTCCTCGGCCTCGGTCAGGGGGCGACGCATGAAGAGGAGCTGAAAACGGTTAGATGTCGATAATTAGCTGCAAACCTTCGGCAGCCAATTCAAGAACACCTTCTTCACCCAGTTAGGCATTATATGGGTGGTCGGGGTCCGGAAATGGAGGTTTAGGGCTAAAAAAGTGAGATCCTTCAGAACTATTCCGAGGTACAAATGACGGTGACGACAACGGAGAGCGTGACCATCACCATCGTGAATAACAGATATTTGCCGATTAGTGGCAGTGTGGTAGAGGTGGCTGGGATGATTTCGGTCTGAATTAGATCGATACCAGATGGTTACAGTCGCTTCGCGACTGCAACCATCTGGCCTTCGGCTACCTCATGTCCTCCCCACCACCTCCTTCCCTACCTCCTTCAAACCCCCTGATAACCGAAGTCCCGTCAAAAACTACCTAAATACCTTCCTGATGGCTTCAGATACCTCCCATGGCTGAAATCCCCGTCAACAACTACCTAAATACCTTCCTGATGGCTTCAGATACCTCCCATGGCTGAAATCCCCGTCAACAACTACCTAAATACCTTCCTGATGGCTTCAGATACCTCCCATGGCTGAAATCCCCGTCAACAACTATCTAAATCACCCCTTCCCCTGATGGCTTCAGATACCTCCCATGACTGAAATCCCCGTCAAAAACTACCTAAATCCCTTTCTGATGGCTTCAGATACCTCCCATGACTGAAATCCCCGTCAAAAACTACCTAAATACCTTCCTGATGGCTTCAGATAACTTCCCCCATGGCTGAAATCCCCGTCAAAAACTACCTAAATACCGTCCTAGATACTTTAAATAATTTAAATAATTAATTAACATAATTAAAAGTATTAAATAGTATATTAAAAAGTATTAAAGTAACTTAAGAAAGCTATCTGGGCGCGCGAAGGGGCCTGGCGAAGAGGGGCGAGGAGAAAGGGGGCGTGGCCTCCCGGGAGAGGGGCCCCCACTCCTTATATCCTATCCTATAAGCGAGAAAAGTATGTTTGTTTTCTGTAATGACGATTTCTCGGCCATGAGGCCGAATTTCGAGCTGATTTTTGGCATGAAGGTGGAAGAACACATTTGTCAGACACGCATTTTTTTGTTTTGCGAAATTCTTTCATTTAACGGTTTTACAAGCAAAATAGTGAAAATCCTTAACAAAATGGGCCAATGGCCGTGGTGTCCGGGGCATAACTCGCTTCGCATTTGGAATTTCGGGCTGAAATTTGGACCAGTTATGTATTCGATAGTGGGGATCACGCGCATCTTATTATCTTTACAAATTTTCTGCAGATTCAGACTAAAAAACTCAATTTTGTAAAGTGACCAGAAGGCCTCCCTTCCGGGGCATTGGGTCGGCCTTTTCTGTGCCTCCCCGCTCCCCTTTCCCCGGAACAGAAGAGGGCTTTCCCGCCGCCTGTTGCATCTACCCCATGGTGTAGTGGATTTACTCCCGGCCTACCACGCCGATGGTCGTGGGTTCGGATCCTGGGCAAATCCAACTTTTTGCTTTTTGGTAGTTTAGCAACTAACCATATTTCTAGGCTCTCGGTGTGCGAGATTTAGGCCTGGCTCTCGCTCTAGCGCCGCAGGCCCAAGAGAAGCTCCTTGACCCAGGCTCTCGCGCCGCAGGCCAGATCCTGGAGAAAAACCAGTAACTAGCGCCGCAGGCTCAAAGGTTCTAGCGGAACGCTGGCTCTAGCGCCGCAGGCCAAAGAATGGCGCCATTACTAAGGTCCTTGCGCCGCAGGCTAAAAGAAGAAGGTATTCAAATTCATGATTCCTGGACGGGGTCCAGTGGAAAATGGCCGCGAAGCGGTCGTTTTCCACTGGTTACATAATAAAACCATTCAACGAATGCTATTTTTTCCCAAATTAGCTGTTCCTCGAGATATCTGGCTCTGCCAGATCAAAAGCGCCCCGCCATGTGGGGCCGCGGTGGGACCCTCTCGGGTCGACCTGTCCGATTCCGCTGTATTATCCTCACTTTTTTTCTCGAGCGTTCCTCGCGTCTTTTATTTCATCACGGTTGTGAGAAATAATCGACGCTTTGAGACAATTCTGTCTCATTCGCTCTAGTTTCTTCTTTTGTTTTAGATTTGTTTCGTTCAGCGTTGAGGCGTTTGGCGCCCACGCTTTCTTCTTCTCTCTCCTATTTCTCTTTTATTGAGTGTTCGTGGTCGCCTCGAGCGTTTCTTGGTTCATTAGTTACTTGGTAACTTTTCCCACTGAGCGGCGCTCATAACAACTATGAGCGGTGCTCATAAATAGCTCGAGACCACATAGCCGATTAGCGCGGTCGCGCAAGGCTCCTTTTTCAGGCCCGGCGCGGTCAGTTTAGGTAAGTTTATTTCTGCTCTCTTCTTCTCTTCTTCTCTTCTTCTCTTCGTTTCCTTGTTTTTCGGGTGGCAACCCTCGGCAATCAACGCCCCCTCATCGTGGTTTTGGCGACCCGGCCGGTACGCTCACGTTGTCCACGGGTCTCTAGCGGCGCTTTTCCCTTACGATCTTGCAACGGGCTGTGCCCCACTTGTTGCATTCATTTCGAAAGGATTGTCGTCAGACTATAAGTCTCTTTGGATCAGCGATCCCCTCTCTTCCTGGTGACTATGTCGCAAATTGGTAGTAGGCTTGCTTCATATGTTTCCGTCTGGCAAGATGGATCGGTTCCGCTCTTGGATATTGGAAGCGAACTCGGAGAGCTAGCGCTTCCTCAGCACGCCAGGGGTTTTAGCAAAACTCTGAGTGCCTGCATACGGCTGCGATCTTCTTTTCGCGTCCGGTTGCGCGTGAGTAACCGTTTTCAGGATCCTATGCATAGATGGTTATCTTTTATTGCCTGTAGGCTCATAAATTGCCGCGCCTGTCCTTCTGGAGAAGTAGGATACAGATTCTCCGAGTTAATGAGCCCTTTTGAACAGGCTGTTCTTTACATTCCCGGGACTTTCGGCCGTTCTCTTCGGGCTTCTGCAGAGCCCAGCCTGAGTTCGGCGAATTTCACAAGCGTTGGAAGCTTAGCCGTTCCTTTGTAATACGGACAGGGCCTGTTCTTGTTCGCAACAAGCGGCAGTTTTCCTTCCACGCCCTCTCCCTTATTTTCGGTTCACAGAGGTGTCCTAACGGGGTTTCACCGTCTATAGGGTAGAGTCGAGCTTTGCCTCGTGAGCGCCCAACATGGTCTCGTCGGCGGACCTCTGGTCAATAGTCCGCTTCTGCGGCAGCCACGGCTTGTTTTCGAGCGCTTGGCTATTAGGCGCTAAGCGAACCATCCGCCCCCGATCAGATACGTAGCCTTACGTACTGCCGCGCCCACAATGATTGGCGAACGTCATCGTTGCTTGTCTTCGCAACAGGTAGCCTCGAAAGGAGCGGTGTCAATTTCTACCCTTCCGAGCGGCCTCTCCTCGCCTTTGTAGTAGCACTACAGCGGGTTTGGTCGTATCCCAGTAAACTATGAGTCCGATTCTACTCGTTATCCTTGTACGGTACACTGTCGCCTCATTATTCGGCCAAGAACGTTTCTTCTCGCCTTCGTCTTCCGTCGCTTCTTCTTCGTCTTCGGTTCTTGCCCCTGTCCACCCCGGTTTGCTTGCAGCAGTAGCTAGTGGTCCGCTTTCGGCGGGGCTCATCAAGCAGAGGTTTCGTGCAGCTCCGGTACTAGCTTAACCGCCCCTTGGCGAGCAAGCTGCTTACCCATCCGGATTTCACTGCTCTGACAGGTTGTCATATCCTAGCGTGCTCCAGCGATCAGCGGTTGCGGTCCTATTCGGAGCTGGTTATTCCGCTGGGTCGTTGCGGTTACTTCCGTTCCAACTGGGGCGAATACACCGCCTGCCTGTGTACACGCGGCTCAACAGTGGTTGTTTCGCTCTCCCCGCTCGCGGCGCCCTGTGGTCTATTGACCCATTATACAGTCAGTCTCCCGAAGGGTCGAGAGTGCGGATCCGTCGCTTCGGTAGTTGGTTGTCTGCCATTTGTCTCCGTCATAATTCGTCTAGGACGAGGTGTTAACCAACTTGGTTTTAAGCCATCGCGTCTGTCGTGATTGCTCGCGCTTGGCGTGTCAGGGCCTGGCGACCAGCGACATCCGGCTTCTTTTCCTAACCGCTCCGCCGTTTCGTCCACCGCACTTTCCGCGTGCTCTTCCGGTCTTCAACGGTCTGTTACGGCCGTAGCCGGCCTTCGGTGCCCTTGGCTGCTACTCGGGCCAGCTATAATTGATTGCCACTAATCATAATTCGCATAATTCGCATTAAGGCCTTAATTCGCTAAGGCGAATGCGAACTAAGTTATGCTTTCCGTACGGCAGTAGCCTTCCTGGCCGTCAGTATCCTCCCTCAAGGGAATGAGTCTCACCCTCTCCAAGAGGAGGAGGGGGGGGGCACGGCACGGTCAGAGCGACCGCTCCAGTGATCCTGGTCTGAGATCCAGTGAGAGCAGACTGGAGTCCAGTCTGATGGTCCAAAATCCTTGGGTAGTTCAACTCGGAAGTTTCTCAAGCTACGTTTCTTGAGCGCTTTTCAAGCAAGCTTCCTCCAGGCTTTAGGCCGTGGTATTCTCGGCCGATTCGACGGTGTCGGACAAGGAAGTTCCTATTCGGATCTCCTATTGTTTCGTGTCGTGGCGGAGCTTTTTCCGCGCGGGACGCGCGAAGCCAGGGTCCGCATCACGAGATAGGCTTCATTCGATTCGTGAATTAGTTGCGTTAACTAATTAACGGAACCCTATCGAGCTTCATGCGGTTGCCCTTTCCTCCAAGTTTGCTTCATCCCATTCCAGAACTGCGCTGAGACGCAGTTCCTGAGCCCACGTTTTCTGAACGCACATGAGGGTTTTGCTCCTCGGCTGGACCTGGACCTAGAATGGTCTTCACCCCATCCCATCCTCGGACCTACCCTCCTTGATAGAGCCGGTTCAGGCAATGCTTGCCCCTGACCCTCACTTTCCAAGTGTAATCCGAGGCTCAGAGTTCTCCCTCGTCTAAGAGGTCTGTGCGACTATCTCGGATTGGTTTTCCATGGTAGCTTACAGCTGTCTGCGGCTAGCCCGCCCGCATAAGTGGTATGGTAGAGCCCAATCACCATACTACTTGCATATCAGATTAGTTTGCATACGCGTAACGCAGCGCTTTCTATACAGCCAAGCACCACTTCCTTCAAGTTCTGGTCGGGGAGTTCCCCTTTCTGCTCCAGCTACTAGGATGTCGTCCGGAGGCGAGATGACCGGCTCCAACCGTTTGTTTCAACCGGCTTTCTTCTACACCCTTCATCCCGTGCCATCTCTCGCCATACTGTGATGCGAGGCGTCGAGACGTCGCCTCTGCTACTCTTCTGGACGATTCGGTTCGGATCTGGCCATGACCTCTAGCCCTACGTTACTTAGTTCCATGTATGGAATTGTCGCTCCAACGGCGCGCCAGATTCGTCTGAGGTTCGACCTCACCGAGACGGTCGGCCTTTGCTTATTCACGGCCTTGGTAGCACAGGACGTGCCTGCAAGTTTGTTTCCTTAGTTTCTGCCACTGAGGTGTTGAGAGTCGCCCTTCTCGCGCGCTCATAGGAGAGCAAGACTTGCTTGCCCTCAGACCCAGGTTCCCCGTTTGTTCGTTCTCTCGACGTCCGCGTTTTGGAGACTTTGCTCTGGAGACTTGGATGGAAGTTGTCTTCCGTACCGGGAAGCTCCTTTGGACAGCACCTCCTCGCCTCGAAGTTGCCGGGTGCCCTATTGCTCTTTCTTTGAGGACTTCCTCAACGACGCGTGATAAATTTGGGAAGCGTTAACTTTCTCAAGCCACCCCTTCCAAGATCGAGTCGCCTCCTGCCCCTTTCTAGTTATACCGGCTCTTACGGGCTCGTCATTATGCTCCGGAAGCAGGCCCAACGGGTCACTTTTCTATCGCCTAACACCGTCAAGCTCGGAGGTTCGAGCTGACCCCAATTATATCTTTGGCAGCTTATAAGCTCACCTGAATTCAGATACGGACTTTCATTTCAAGTACATATCTGATCCGCCGTAGCACCCGATTATACGGTTGAACTGTTAGCATTCGTTGAATGGTTTTATTATGTAATATAATGTATATTATGCGAGTAAACGAAGTTTACGAAGTATAATATTTATTATATCAATATAAAACCATTCAACGAGGCCCACCCTCCCTAGCTACTTGCGGATATCAGGGCTATGCATCTCTCCGTCGGTCGACGTCGATCATGCTTTCTAGTATATTCGGTGGTACCCTCATCTTCCGCTTATGTTCTAGTACGAACATGGTACTATCAGCGCTCGCTCCAAAAAGTGAGGATAATACAGCGGAATCGGACAGGTCGACCCGAGAGGGTCCCACCGCGGCCCCACATGGCGGGGCGCTTTTTATCTGGCAGAGCCAGATATCTCGAGGAACAGCTAATTTGGGAAAAAATAGCATTCGTTGAATGGTTTTATATTGATATAATAAATATTATACTTCGTAAACTTCGTTTACTCGCATAATATACATTTTACTAAGGAAAAACTTTCAAAGTTAATTTTAATAATTTAAACTAAAACTTTTTCATAATTTTTTATCAGTTTGGGGGTTTCTGACGGCGCTCTATCCGAATCCGAAGAGAGCTAAGCTCTAGCTCCTTTCCCCTTCGAGTTGAATTCGGCTTCAGACACACAGACACCACAGCAAAATTATTATAGTTGATTTTCGGTTCATTCGCATTACGGGGGTATTTTTCACACGTCCAGAAATGCCTACTAACGTGATAGAAAGTGTTTAATAGTGTCTTTAGTGAAATTTAGCGGTTTCAAGTGAAACACATCGTAAAAACTTCTAAAACCTTTACAATTGGTCAAGAATTTGCCGTTTTAGGGTAAAAATAGTAGCTGATGGTTCGATTTTTTATTACTCAAAACAGTGTTAAAAAGTGTATCCAAATATCTAATACGTACAATTGCTAGGAAAAAAAGACGAAAAAACCTGCCAGTAGCAAAAAGAAGATAGTGAGCGCGACGAGGATCGAGATGCAGAGCGTCACCTAAAAATAGCGTCGCCAAGCTTTTGTATAAATCAATTAAATATATAAGAATCTACTTAATATAATAGCATAGGACATAATAGTAGTATATAATAGAATATAAATATAATTCTCCACCTTTTCTCCAGAGTCTGAGGGCAAATAGAAGACGAGAATCGTCAGAAAAGAGATGCCAACACACGGGAAAACCAGGTTAACCGTGTAGAAAAGCGGCTTTCTGCGCAGTTCGAGGTAATACTAAATATATATCCTATAAGGCCTCTAGTTTTTACATACGATAATGTCCATATAGGCGGATCCCGGGCAGCAGCTAGGGTAATTCTTGCTTCTCCTTTTTGCCACTCGAGACATGATATCCCATTCGACGGATGGGTAATAGTCGGACAAATCTAAAGACAAGAAAATAGTGCTTTTGAAAGGAATAAAAACCGATGCCATCTACGGCGATCGTCACGTTATCCATTTCTCCCTGTTCGTTCTGTTCGGTCACGTGGCTGACGTTGTGTTCTCAAAAGCGACAAATTTTTCCTTACAAGTTTCTGCAAGCCTTTCTAAACTGTTTTTACCATTCATAAACATAGTATATATGAAAATACACATATACTGTAGAAAAAAACATAAAAAAATATTTTTTCGACCATCAGTTTTCTGACTTGAAATATAGTTGCATTTTACTAAAACATTCTTACATGGTGTAAAAATATATATTTTGGGACCAAAACGTTTTTAGGTCATTTTAAGAGGTTTTTAACTTGTTTTTCCATTGTAAAGCCAGTAAATTTTACCAAAAGCTATATTGAAAGAATAGCTTACAAACTATTATTACAAAGTGTAAAAATATTTCTTTCGACCAAAAGGCCCATTTTTAATTTTTTTCAACCAACCCAACAAGTCGAGCTTCAATAAATTGTCCGCGTACGTCCACGAGCCGAATTTCAGATGGCACTCCTGCTGATCGAAGGGAAACCTAAAAATTGAAAAAATTGCAAACAAAAACAACCATTGGACGTCAATCTGGCACAACGACTTGAAGATGGCCGGCGGTTCCCAGGTGACCTCGCCCGAATAGTGCAGCGTGGCCTTCGTCGAGATGGTGATGTTGTAGTAGCTCTCCGCGCTGAAGAAACCAGTCAATAAAGAAGATTCACGCTTGAAACTTATTGTAGAGGACAATATCGGGCACCCAGATCATTTCATAAGGAACGTAGAGCACCGAGACGCCGCCGTAATTCTTCGGATTCCACGACAGTTTCTTGTCCATCCATACCTGAAAAACAAAGAGGTGAAACTGATGAGGTGAAACTGATATAAAATAAGCATGTTTTAGTGCTTGCATTACCAGGCGGGGGAATTAAATTTAAAATGAATGGAATGAAATGAAATTAAAAATTTAATGAAAAAATTAAATCAAAAATATCGTTGGAAAATCAGTTATTCAGGGAAACAGTCGAAAAATGTAAATACAACGAAGAGTGCGAACCTGCTTCAGCCAAACACTGCACGTCATCACCTGGTCCAGCTCGGCCTAAATTTTTGGCAATATACATTTTTTTCTTTAAATTAGAAGGACCCACCACATCGATAATCTGCGATAACCGCAGCTTTAATTTAATCGTCGTCGGCTCTTTCGGGTTCATGGCCGGCCGTCGATGTCTAGGTGGAAGGATTAGCATTTTTTACCCAGCGCTAGCGAAATTTTACGTTATTAATTTCTCGAAAATTTGGAAGAGTTCTCACCTGTTGTAATGCACCATCAGATCGTCGTACAATCGTTTCGCGTCTTCATTTCCCGCAGCCAACGGAATAAAGGATAGGAAAATAAATAAGTACAAACCCGTCCTCATTGTTCTATCTAAAAAATAGCGTTTATAACCGAGTTTTTTAAACGAAAGAAAAAAAAGAAGAAAGAAGAAGTTGATTCGAAAGCTCTCCCAAAACCAGACCTATACGCCCAATAAGAAATCCACATCAAAAGAAAGGAACCTAAATGCTTTTGCGGGAAGAATCGATACACTATGCAGCCGAGGGAGGGCCCCGGGGAGTGGGACTCAGTGCCCCTAAAGCTTCTCCCTTCCTTCGGCTCTTCCTCAGTGCCACGCTTTCAAATCCCAGCCCCTAAGACAGCCGCAAAGAGAAGCAAAAGAACCCCCACCCACACCTCCGCCTCCCCTGGGGCTCCCTGTCCCAAGCCGTCGAAATTTGGAAAATAGTGACAATCATGCGCTCGAAATTGGGAAATACCTACTTGAATTGATAAGGAAAAACATCAGAAAAAGTTGCAAAATTATGGTGATAGTCTCGAATCGGCGTAGGCTTAGGTTTTTTATGTTTAAAGGGATGCACAAGGCTTGGCTGTGGATCTTTTCGCTGCCAAAGCCTAAGTCTATGCCCAAGCCCAAGCACAAGCCTCAGACAAGCCTAAGCCTAAGCCAAGCCGAGCCAAGCCAAGCCAAGCCAGGCCTAAGCCTTAGCATACGCAATCTATCAGCGTACGGGCGAAGTAACTGGACTCTTCTAATTCTAAAACTGACAACCGACAATAAAAATACCCTTTTCAGACTCTCAAAATACCGGCGCCGAAACTGTAGCCTCGAAAGATTTCTCTCGGTTCTTCTGCAAGCATCCAGCGGTACAGCCGATGTCCTGAAAAAACTTACGTCGGGTGATGCTCGAATTTGGGGCTGAAAATACTCCAACACGGATATTTACATTGATAAATACAATCCATTTTAGTTTTTCTGGGAAATTACGAAGGAAATAAAA
>CATQJA010002668.1:4139-17318 GCA_958295435.1 Mesorhabditis spiculigera
TGACAGATATTTTTACTTTTTTTGCGGCGCTTAATCATAAGTGCGATTTTCTAGGAGTCTCTGATAGCCTGCGCATCCGTTTGCAAGGGGTTTTGCGGTAATGTCGGTAAATATTTAGGCATTTTTTTGCAGAAAAATCATAATTTATTATATGGTTTAATAATTTATAATCATAATTGGCACCAAATCTTGACAATCACAGCGGCCAGCAACGCAAATGAGATACTGTAGGTTGAGGCGGGATTGCAATAATCACCCGTGCAACAATAGAAGTGACCCTTGACGTTTTTTCCATTCGTGTCGGCTACGGTCAGCTTGTAGGAGCCCTCTTTCTAAAAAAAAATAGATATAAACATGGTTGACGATAGTTATATTAGGTTAGGTAAGTTCTTGAGTCTTATCAAAAATCATAGCCGACGAAATAATATAGAAAATTAATATCAAAGCTAATCAGCCTTCAAAATCCGAAAAGAGCTTACCGTGCAGACGCTATCGCTGGCGACGCATCCCCAAACGACGAGCGACTAAAATAATTCAGTCAAATTATAATTTAAGAAACTTACGCTCGAAGCGAACTTTCCGCACCACTTCTGGTTCTCGCAGTAGACTTTCTGGGCCGACTAAAGGAATGTTTTTTAAATGATTAATATTTTTGGCTGGCTTGGGCTTTGGATTATTGTCAGACTTAGGTTGGGACTCAGACTTCGACTAAATCCAGCCTAGGCTTTGGCTTAGGCCTGGGGCTCACACACAAGCCTAAGCTTAGATGAGGCGTAAGTTAGGCTTAAGCTTAGGCTTAGGTTCCGGGGCAGTTAGCGAGAACATGATTGTCAACTTTTTTAATCCGAGTCAGGAAAAAATTACAAGAAGGGAAATATTTAATTAATGAAAAATAAAAGAAGGTATTCTGCATCTATCGAGTGCTTTTCGAATACTACGAAATGACAAAAGCTTCCAAACGTATATCTCAAGTAATTTACCGCAGTATTCAATGCCCATTTTCCATTATCATTTGCGTCTTGATAGCAAGTATGCGGGCCATAGACGGCCGCGACCCCAGTCTGCTGCTGAAGTTGCTGCTGTGGTTGGGTGCTGTTTGAAATTGCCAATACGGTGGCGATGAACGTCGCCAGCTCCATCTTACTGAAAATAATACGATATCAAAACACGTTAATTAATGCAAAAATAGACAAGCTTCGGAAAATAAAGTATTGGCTGTAAACATATTCTCGATTTTTGATGAGGCGAAGTTGATGGCGAAAGATAAAAACTAAAGCGAAGAGACTCCCAGAACATTCAGAAACGTCATGCTAAGCGCACCCCTCTCCTTGACACCATCCTTTTATAACCTGCAAGCCATATCGCAGTCAAATATTGTAGATAGCAGCGTACGTGGGCAGACGGGTCCCTGACTCAGCCGCTCAATGCGATGACTTCTCGCCCCCATTCAGACGCTTTTCCAATGGCACTCGGAATTATCACCATGTCGGGGCCGAAGAGCAACGCCATCTGTGATGACCGGTCAAAACGGTCGGGACTGTTTGCATAGTGATTGGTGCGGGTTGAGCAATATTGGGGAGAGTACAGAGGCTTACCTGGCGCGATTTAGATGAGGAACAGAGATACGCAGCTGTTCGCTGATGTATACGTCCAACTTTTACTACTATTTCACTATATACTATACGTGTAACTACATAATTATCCCCCCTCCCTTTACACAGCGTAACTCGTTGGCCATTTGCCAATTGTAGCTCCATATGCAAGGTTTAGACCGGTTGAAAGTTGGTTGGTCCATGATTTGCATCTCGAAAACTTGTAGATTTCACCCCGGTTTACAGATTAAGCTCATTGTTTATCCCATATGAAAGATATGAATTTAATTTGCACGGGTTTATTTCCCAATCATTTTGCCTGCGGCGACGATAGTGCATAAATCATTTCGGCACTCGGCGATACTTTGCTCCCCTGTTGCCCGCTGGCACTCGGCCGAAACTGGAGCCGCAGGATCTGTCTGGTCCGCCGGCGATAAGCCTCAAAAAAATTCGATAAAAGACTGAGGATAAATATCACGTCTTTCCGAAGCTCTGAAAAAGACAAACCCGAAACAGTATTAGGACAAGGATCGCATCCGAGCTCGAATAACTGGAGAAGAAGAGGGGAGCACAGAGGCCCCATTCGGAGGGGATGATACCTGTTATCGTTATTATTTAAAGTCGAATCAATTTAATTTAGTGTTAAATTTACAAATACCAACCGGTCGGTCCACCTAAAAGCATTACGATAGCCGGGATGAATTCGAAGATGAACGGCGAAATCGCCTGAAAAAGACTAACGGATCTCCATCTATGTCTCTGTCTCTCTCGTTTCTCTCTTTCTCTCTTTCTGTCTCTATCTCTCTCTATCTCGCTCTCTCTACCTGACTGGTTGTCGCTCTCTTTCTCTCCCTCTTTCGCTTTCTCACCTGCGCGAGTAGCAACATCAAAAACTGCAGCTGATACCGCTGTGCCGTGCCCCTGGTCATCGAATTTTTCACGTAAAAATATCTGGTAATAAACGTAATTATAATTTCTGCTTGACGTACAATTTCAATCCCGTAATACACGTCGAGCTATAGAAAATCGAAAACAGTGACAATATCACAGTCGTGCCGATGATCATCGCCCAGTTGAAGGCCAGACCACCATGATCGTCGGGGTACTGTCAAATTAAACATATGGAGGACTACCGTATGTTACCGTATGCCAGTGTGCTAGTAACTACAGTAATATATTTCGCATCCATCAACCGTATAAAATACTTCAGTACTTATATTAATTTTAACAAAACCCCTTAATTACGGATATATGCGTCATATTTTCTATTTTTACAGTTTTGCAGATTCTTAAGGACGCGTATGTTGTTTTTCTCCTGATTGTCTTCATTAAAGGGTACAGTTCACTCCAAACAACACTCCAAGTGCAACTGCACGCGATTATTAGTCCATACCCGCGAAGTATACTACGTACGTCTTACGTCCAAGGATACGGTACAATGATCTTTGCTCGCTCCCCCAACAATAATTCTTACCGAATATACGGTTCCATAATAATAAGTGTCGGGCGTGATGGAGATATTCAGGATCCGCACGACTTCCTGCTGCCCCAATTTCGTGCGAATTTCCGACGGCTAAAATGTAGTGATCCTCAGTTTTACCGAAATCTGTCAATTTGCAAAAATTCTTACGTGCATCGTTAAATAAACTGCAGATTCGACCGTTGAGGAATTTATTAAATGGAATATAACAAGCCCGAAAATACCGAGTTTCGTTTTGATGGCTGCTTGGTATTTTCTGAACGAGTCTATTGGTCAAGCTGCGAAATTGATACCCCGTAATTTTGATGTATCGATAGAAGCAGTGGATATCATTAGTAATGATAGGGATTGCCCAAATCCGTTGACAAAAAGTGCGAGACCAATTTTTGAGGCTTGATAGCTGCCGAGGAAGGTTTTGGAGAAGCCGATGAAACCGTAGCGATCGATAATATAGACCTAAATATTGCGAATTATGTAAAACGCAGTAATAAAATTGGAGGCAAACAATTTTTTTAATTATTTGGGTTTTTTTATTAGGTTGGGGCGTTAAATTTTAATATAGTGAAAATTAATTTTTTTATTAACTTACCGGATTCACGATCCTGATCACCAGCGAGTAGTAGATGTTATAACACGCGATAATCGTCAGCATTATCCGACTGCCCTTGATCTCGGCACGGCTTACGGTGGCAATCACAAATAATAGGAATAGATTTGCCCCAACCCCCAGCGCCACCACCACATTGCTGGCATAGCTGTGGACCTCGGCCGTGCACCGCAGTTCCGGCAGATGCAGCATCCGAAAATCGGGATTTTCTTTTCTAATGGTTGTTTTATAGAGGACAAGGAATGGAAATTATAGAACAGAGGAACCTAATTGTGTCAATTGACGGCATCTAGTGAGCGCAGATTACCCGAAAAAGAAGGGTGTAGTGTAGTCTCGTGCCTTTATTCCCGAGGGTGGCGGGAGATCCTTGAAATTACTTGAAATTATGACGCAGCTGAGCAAGCCGTTTAGAATTCTTTCAGCGGCATGACCTTCATAAGAGAGTAAAGAGAAGAAAGATTGAAGTTGTTCATTAAAACACAACTCGTGTTTTCGCCAAAGAGTCCTTGGGGGTTAATGAGAATCAGAATCATTGGACAAAACTAGAAGGTCTTGACATGAAACCGATCCTCAAGAACCCCTCGAATATAAACGCTTGCCTAAAGGGACTGGCGAGCAGGGTTGGTCCTTTTGGTATCCGGATGCTATCCGGGTAATATCCCGATATGGGTATGTATCCATACATTATGATTGCGACTGACTCTTACAAGGAGCATCAGGAATCTAGGAAAATGCACCAAATTACTCCGCTAGCTTGACTTTCAGAAATTATTCAAAGTCTAGCTTCAAATACCGAGCAAAACAATGAACAAGTGCAAAGCTCTAAATACCCCTAACAAGGAGTTCAAAGTTAAAACGGCACCCAAAAGCCTATCTTTTTGCTCTAAAGGCACTCATGGTAGGAGACAGTCACTAGTTTTTTTGAATTTTATAAAATCAGGGATAGCCATTTCGCAAAAAAAGACAACGGAGTCTTGCGCAGAATTCAATTCTCTATCGAATGAGCTAGGTCTCGTAAGATTTTGCCGATGACTCAAAAAAGCACTTTTTGTAAGAATAAGTCGCAATCATAATCGGCTGCAGCAATGAGGAACGAATGAGATAGCAGAAATACAACAACTTGGACGCCCCAAGCACAAAATAAATTATTCGTCAGCCTCAGGCGCGCGGAAGTCGTTTTGAGCAAGTGAAGCGGTAAACATTGAATACCGAAGAAAAAGGCGAGCAAGATCGGAAACCATTTTTACGCCATTGTTTGGCCAACGGTTCTGATGATCTTTGAACCGTTGAACTGATACTCATGAAACTCCAGTTTAGGGTGGGGACTCCTGCACCGGAAACGGAAGCTTGGAACACTTCGGTCCATAGATTTTTGAACGTTTCCCACTGCGCCCCAGAAATTTCGAAGCTGTTTCTTGGAGTTGTTGGTTAAACATACTGTAGGAACGCGCTCAGCACCGAAGCCTAAGACTAAGTCTAAGCCTAAGCCTGAATCTAAGACTAAACCTAAGCCTACGCCTAAACCTACGCCGTGGCCTAAACCTCAGCCCAAGCTTAAGCCTAAAACCCAGACCCAAGCCTAATTTAACCAAGCCAACCAACTATTTATTCAGTTACTTTCTTAGCGGACAGCTTCGCTGAACCCTGAATATTTCCTTTCGTATCGGACGGCTGAAAACGCGACTCCGATCCGGAAGTAGCCTCAGCTTCAAAATCTCCAGAACACGTTTACGGTAGTCCTCGAATAACCCGGTGTACATAGACCAAAAAGTAACGATTACCTTGAAAAGTATCAATACCAAAATCGCATCGCAACTCGCATAGCCCGCCATGACGATCGGGATGCAAAGACCCCAGTTGTGGGGTAACCCTAATTTATCTTCAGTTTTAAGATACCAGGATTTCTTTGTTTACCAATGACACCTCCCAGCAATAATGCAAAACCGGGGATCAGCTCAAAAAAATAGTGGCGAAGGCGCCTGGGCCAATAATATAGGTTCCGATACATCCTTTAAAAGAATTGCAGGGGGTTAATCGGATTTGCCACGTCCTAATGGCAATTTTATATGGACACCGACCCCCAGGGTTTTTAGCAACCGTGGTACTTCAAAGCTCAAACCGTGATCTAGCGCTGTACCAAAATCCTATGGTAGATTTTAGCGCAGCTTGCTGCTGTGTTGGGATTTGTTTTTTTGAGTTGGTTATCCACGAATTCCATGAATTTTACAATTTTATTCGCTAGCTCCCTTTTCGGTTTGCTTGGCCCGGCGCGGGTCACTCTCATTAGTGTCGGTCGTGTGGAAGATGCGGCTGCGATCCGGCCAGATGTTCATTTTCAAAATCGCTACCACCCGCTGTCGATAGGCCTGAAACGTACCAAGCAACGCTGGATAAGAAATTTACCTTGAAAAGTATCAATACCAAAATGGCATCGCAACTCGAATACCCGGCCATGACGATCGGGATGCATAGACCCCAGTTGTGAGGAAAACCTATTTTTTATGGTTCTCAGGGTTATAGGGACATTCTATACCGATTACACCTCCAAAAACTAATACAAATGCGGGTATCAGCTCGAAAAGTAGTGGAGATAGTGCCTGTGCGAATAAGAGCATGAGTAATTGGAGCTGGAGTCGGCGGGCCGATTTGCTAGAGAGCGATTTTTTGACGTAGATATATCTAAATTTAACGACACGACTAGTATATTAGAATCAGAAAATGACCAAAGACAGATAACAAATGGCTTACAGCTTAATTCCGGTGACGCAGGTGGAACTATACAGAATCGAAAAGAAAATTAATGCGATAACGGTTCCGAGGATGAAGTTCCAGTTGTAGATCTCGCCCCCGTCACTGTCAGGGTACTAAAGAAACCTAATTTTAATAGATACCCGCATAAATACACTCCCTTAAAACGCGTTTAGGAACCTACCGAAAATACAGCCCCATAATAATACAGGTCTTCAGTAATGTTGATATTTAGAATTTCAAGGGCCTCGAGGTAAGAGAGCTCGGTTCGGATCTTGGAAGGCTTAATTCAAGGTATTCCAGGAAGAAACTTAAACTACCCCGAGTGCCATAATTGGACAAGCCTGAATAGCACAAACAGCTAGAATATGTCCGAAAACCAAGCTAACAATGCCCGTCGTAGTCTTTATGGCGGCTTTACACTTTCTGAAATATGTTTGATGTTCTATAAGATATTAACAATTACCCAGTAATCTTAATCCAACGATAAAAGCAATGGATCATCAACAATGAGAGCGATTGCGCATAGCTGGTCACGAAAAGTGTCAACCCGAAAAATGTCCAAAAATAGGAAGTAGAGAACGCTCTGGTGAAGCCGATATAGCCACGCTCGTCGATGAGATATGCCTAAAAATGTCGGTAAGACGAAACTAAATACTTTACCGGATGCGCAACGCGTAACGCCAACGAATAGTAAATATTATAAACCGTAATAATGGTCTGCATCGTTCGGCATCCCCTCATCTCGGGTCGGGTTACGGTAAAGATCACAAATAATAAGAAGAGGTTGCTGAAGACTCCGACGGCGGCCACCCATGAGCTCGCCGAGTCGTGATTTTCAAGGCTACACAACATTCTGAATATGCTGATTACCTTGAAAACCCTAAGTCTAAAAGAAAACCGGAAAAACAACAAGCCTATAAAAAACCGATAATAAGCCCGCTTTCCGCTGACGAAGCGCGACACCGAAAAGATGAACCCAATGTATAAAATTTTCTTAGTTGGAGCATCAGAGTTGAACTTAAAATGACTGAAGCCTTGTAGTCACTAATTAGATTTGCCTCTTCGCATAATGCAATTTTGAATCATTTTTGGAACCCCTGGGGATGGGCGGCCCCAAGATAGGCAATGTGCGTCCTTGGAACATCCGCGGTACGGTAGTTTAACAGTACAGGAAAACGTAACGCAGATTCCGCGTTTGGCTGACGTACTGGGAAGTACCATAAGCTGCGTCAATGCTGTATCTCGCGTAAATTACAAAAGATCGTACAATATTTATTTAATCCGTCAAGCTTTTACAAATAGACTTTCGGTAACTTCGTTCCTCTAAGCATCCAACTTGTTGCCACTGGCTGGCGTGACGGCTTCGGCTGTATCGCTAGTCTGGAATATCTGACTCCGGTTCGGGCAGATCCGGCAGCGCAGGAAAATCTCGATCACGCGCTGTCGATAGGCCTACGACAACGAATCATCAAAAAAATAGTGTGAAACCTTGAATAATATCAATGCCAATACGGCGTCACAGGTCGAGTATAGGGTTAGGATCACCGAGATGAGAAGTCCGGTGCTGTAGGGAACGCCTAGAAGCATGAAATGTCAGCCCTAATTGTGAGCCCAAGCCCTAAGCCTGAGCCTATGCATATGCCTCCAACTTACTTACCTATCATCCCACCAAGCAACAACACAAAAGCTGGAATAAATTCGAAAATCAGGGGTGACACTGCCTAAAATCATCTTCTTTTACTAGGCGCTTAATTTTAAACCTGTGCCAATAAAAGTGAAAGCAACTGCAGCTGAATCTTTTTGCCTCTTCCGCTTTTGAGCGATTTTTTGACGTGGAAATATCTAAAAAATTAAATTTGGGAGGTTCAGATGGTGCTTGCGGCTTACAACCGAATCCCGACGAAACAAGTAGTAT
This sequence comes from Mesorhabditis spiculigera, assembly GCA_958295435.1. NCBI lineage: Eukaryota > Metazoa > Nematoda > Chromadorea > Rhabditida > Rhabditidae > Mesorhabditis > Mesorhabditis spiculigera. The sequence continues at coordinate 12,485 of CATQJA010002668.1, forward strand.
AGTACATGAGAGAAAACACAATGAGAGAGCCGGCGGACCCGAGGATCATCCTCCATAGGTATATTTCTTTACCATCAGGACCGGGATACTAAAGAAGAGATATTTTAATTCCACATAGACGTACCGAGAACGCAGCTCCATAATAATAAGTATCGGAGGTTAGAGTTATATTCAGTACCTCTTTGACCATGTCCTTGGCTAACATGGTGCGTGCTTCGGAAGGCTATAAAACCGGGTTTTATGGCTCCTTTACAGGTCTAAAATGCTCAATCCATTAACTAAAAGCTAATATAAAAAAATCATTTGAAGATACCTGCAAGGAAAATAGGCAAAGGGATTCCACGACGCTGCAATTCGTAAAATGAAGGATAATGAGGCCGAAGATGCCGCATTTTGTGCTGATGGCGGCTTGGAACTTTCTAGAGAACAGGAACTTTTAGCAATATTAAAAGCTACCCCTAAAATTTCTTTTCATGAGCTTTCAAGCGGTTTTCGAGCTCCTAAAACCCACCCTGTAATTTTTATATAACGATAAAAGCAATGTATCATCAATAAAGAGAGTGATTGCGAATATCCAGTCACAAAAAGCGCCAATCCCACGTTGGACCAGAAACGGGAACCGCAAAAAAGTTTCGCAAAGCCGATATAGCCCCGTTCGTCGATTAGATAGGCCTAGAAAAATAATATTCTTTGAATTTGCCTTTGAATGTACTAACCGGATGCGCAATCCGCATCGTAAGCGAATAATAAATATTATAACAACATATAATGGTCTGCATCGTCTGCGAGCCCTTCATCTCCGGGCGAGAGACGGTGAAAATGACAAAGAGCAGGAATAGGTTTGTCGAAAATCCCAGACCGCAGACTACAGTAGCAGCCACGTCGTGCATCTCGCTGGTGAAGAACGTGTCCGGCATCTGGAAATACAAGGACTGGGGGCTTATTAGGGTTTAGGCTTAGGCTTAGGCTTGCCCTTAGGCTTAGGTATAGGCTTAGACGGAGGTGTAGGAGTAACCTTGGACCAGGATCAGGCTTCCGGCCTCGGTAGTACCTCAAAAATGAGCAAATTCACTCAGATTCCAATTTTATATCGTGAATCAAGGAAACTTAAGAAGTTTTTCAAATGAAAATACATTGAGTACGTCCGTCCACCTTCGTAGTCGGAGGCGTCGTTGCACTAATTTTACACTTTGTCTCTGTGGTTGACAAGGTTCGGCATTAGGTCCCGATCCCCAGGGGGATTTTTCGTTAGTCAGAAGCGAATCTAACTTTGAAATCGCGTCAAAAGGTTTTTGGATTTGGTCGGATCGGATTTTGGTTTTTGAGAACGGGCATGATAAACTAGGGATGGAACATATGACTTAAACTTCTGAATCTTTTGAAAAGATAAACATAGAAATTAAAACCAAATAAAAAAAATTAAAACCAAGGGTCCAGTCTAGTGAATATTCCCATTCTTTAGAAAATCTCCAGAAAACACAAATATTGACGTGTGAACGTCCTGATTCGCGAGACTGAAAATCGACCCGTCCCTACTATGCCCAAAATTGTTTTGAGGAAAACGAAGCAACACCCAGCGTAATTTTTCCAAAATCGAACGAACACAGCTGTTAGAAATAGAATGCTGATTAGAAAGATGTGGAAATTTCTGGAATGCACTATTATTGACGACTACCGTACTTGCCATCTACAAAATGTCGTCACCTCCTTTCCCTAAGGGTTTGAATCTATTCTTGGAAAGGACCGGATACCTTTTATCAACGAATACAAAATACATCGAAATGCGTAATTCAGGTGGTAATTTTGAAGGCTGGAGGTGTCGGTGAGGTCCCATCGGGGCCCTCGCTATGTACAATGCTTTGTGTTCCGCACCGGCAAGCTGGTAGATGCAGTAATTCTAATGTTCGGCGACGATATATCTAAAGAGAATAACAATAGAAACTAAGATACTTGGAATAATAGTGCAATATACAATACCTTAAACAGAATCAGCACCAAAATCGCATCGCACGTCGAGTACCCGGCCATGACGATCGGCACGCAAAGGCCCCAGCTATGAGGGAGACCTGAAAACGACTAACGTTTTGGCGCTTAACTAGGATGGCTTACAACAAAGACTTCAAAATTAAAAATTTGCCGCAAAAAATTGCCAACGTCTAACCTAAAATTAACAAAATAAAATTAACAATTACCAAAAACCCCGCCGATCAGCAACACAAATGCCGGGATGAATTCGAAAAGTAACGGGGAGATCGCCTTAAATCATTATTGGACATATGACAAGCCAAATTTCATGACTATCATTTTCATTTTTGACTTACCTGTGCCAATAAAAGCAACAATAATTGGAACTGCGAAGATTTGTGTTTCCCGCTCGTCAGCGAATTTTTCACGTAGCGATACCTAAACGGATTACCCCAAAAAGGATATTTTTTTGCATTCGAACTCCCATAAAGCAAGCCGAATTATATAAAAGCGAGAACATGATCAAAGCGATTGTGGTCCCAGCTATGATCTTCCAGTCGTAGACTTCGATGCCGTCTTGGTCGGGATACTGTAGGATCGTTAAAATTTCCCCGTTGTTGCTCACCGAATACACGGCACCATAATAATAAATCGAGGGAGTGATCGTTAGGTTTAGGATTTTTGCAGCATCTCGCTGCGACAACTTTGTGCGGAATTCTGTTGGCTAAAAGCCACATTACATCCCAAAATAGCGCCAAGCTCACCTCAAAGGCCAAAAGTGGACAAGTTTCAATAATGCAACAAACGCAAACGTGAATGCAAAATATCCCAAATTTTCCAGATTTTGTAGAGATTGCTTTTGTAAATCGCCTTAAATATGGAAGGCAATAATTCCGAGAATCTGAAGTAGGCTAAGGAATAGACAAACCTACCCCGTAATCTTTGTATACCGATAAAAGCAGTGGATCATCAGCAGGGACAGCGACTGCGAAAATCCAGTCACATAGAACGCCAACCCAATCTTGGACCAAAAATAGGAGTGCAGAAACGTCTTCGAGAAGCCGGTAAACCCACGCTCGTCAATCAAATATGCCTAGGGAGGGAAAATTTCAGAATCTCTAAAATCAGAATCTCTAAAAATCTGAATCTCTAAATTGTAGAATCTCAAAATTTTAGAATCTCTAAATTTCAGAATCTCTAAATGTCGAAATCTCTCAATTTTCATTGCAGAAACCCAGACAAATTTAAATTTTTGCGAAAATACACCTAGGTTTCCGGAACAAGGAAATTTAGAGATTCTGACATAGATTCTGGCATTTAGAGATTCTAAAATACAAGGATTCTTAGAGATTCTGATTTTAGAGCTTCTGTTAGGACGACGCCTAGGGATGGGTATTTGGATTTACGATCAATACCGGATTTGAAATACGTAGCGTCGCCGAATAGTAGATGTTATAGACGCAAATAATAGACTGCATTCTTTGGCTGCCCTTCATTTCCGGCCGGTTGATAGTTTTCATTATGAAGAGCAGGATGAGGTTGGAGGTGATGCTCAACGTAGCCGCGATTGTGGCTTTTAGGTCGTGAGTTTCCAGCAAGCACTCCATGCTTCCTGCCGAGGGCTGGATTTTCGCTTAAATTCGAGATGAAATCGGAAGATTGAAGCAATTCATAAAAATGCAAAAATCAAGTACCCTCGAGAATTTGCCATCAACGTAAATTTGTTAGCCCGAAAAAGAAAAACTGAAATGACTCCACTCTAAAAGCCCGACATTTCTGTCTTTAATTGATTTGTACCAAGCTTTTTTACCTTTACACAATGTTGATGCGATTTCGTAAAATGGTAATGGACGCGATGTCCTTTTTATTTTGTGTTACACATTGCTGTGTCCTGGACGACTCTTCCCACTGTCTGCCCGGTCGGCTGTCCCCAAGGAGAGTTGGATTTTCCCGGAATTTCATACTACATGTTCGTGTGGTAAACCGATGCCATAAGTGTGTTTTTACTGTCTACAGTACATACCGACCAGTGCCGAAATCTACACTTGCCCTGAACAGTAATGAAAGCCAAATGGATCATACAAGGTGGGACGAGAGCGAGAGAGAGAGAGAGAGAGAGAGAGAGAGAGAGAGAGAGAGAGAGAGAGAGAGAAAGAGAGAGAGAGTAAAAGAGAGATAGAGTTAGAGATAGAGAGAGAGAGAGAGAGAGAGAGAGAGAGAGAGAGAGAGAGAGTAAGAGAGCTAGAGAGTGATAGAGATAGTGATAAAGGTAGAGATGGGAGAGATGGGAGAGTGATAGAGTGAGAGAGTGAGAGAGAGACAGAGAGAGAGTGAGATCATTTCCATGATAAAATTCGTAAACTTTTATTCAAATGGGTCGAATCCTTTGCGAAGATGGTGGGGCTTCACTCTTCTCGAGCGTCGCACTGGTAGCAAATCGATGGCTACGCCCGCGGCATCGCCCTCGTAGAAGGATTTCCAGCATGCGACGGCGATACGTCTGAAATTCGATGAAAGGGATCCAGTGTACCTACTCTGAACAAAATCAGCGCCAACACCGCGTCACTCGTCGAGTAGAAAGCCATGAAAACCGTCGCGCATAACCCCCAATCGTGCGGAAACCCTACACCGGATAAAACAAGTTTATTAACAACGTCTTCCATACCTATAAGACCACCGATAACCACCACAAAAACTGGGATAAATTCCCAAACACATGGCGATATTGCCTAAAATTTGCGTCGATTTCAAGCTCAAATTTCACACCTGCGCCAGCAAAAGAAGCAACAACTGTGAGAGCAGACGCTTTCGAGTTTTGCTTTGAAGTGAGTGCTTCACATACAAATACCTATCAAATGCGGGGTAACTA
>CATQJA010002669.1:14404-29163 GCA_958295435.1 Mesorhabditis spiculigera
TGGCTTCACTGAGCTAGCTTGGGTTATTAGCCTGATTTCCCAAGTCGGCTTGAGGGACTAGCTTCTAAAGCTAAGCTGCCAAACCACGACTTTAAAGTTCTCCAAAAACCTACCACTCGAAAACCATGGCTTCTTAAGTCGTTAGCTTCGTAATTCCAAGCACGGCCAAAGTAGTAATCCAAACAAGATAGGCTAGGAAGTAGGTTACGATGATCAATTGTCCTAACTCGTCTGAAAACTCGCGATTCTTGGCATTGGATTAAAGCGGAGGAGGAAAAGGTAATTGTCGAAAAACCCGCATAAACAATGTTCCGTACTTGATTTCAAAAGTTCAAAAGAATCCCGACAGATCTAGCAAAAACCGCTCCGTATAAACCGTCAAATACATAAATTAACTCGAAAGTTGCGTGACCATTTATGAAATTACGAATTCTACCGATTATAACGTTTGGGGGCTACGGTATGCAGGCGGAAAGCAACCTAAAACCGAACGATCTTTGCGGAAAATAAAATTTTTGGTCGTTTCAGTTGATAATTTACATTCCAGCGCCCTGAAATTTGAGGCAGAAAGCTTTACCACACAGGAACTGTTGATATGAGTTTCCGCCTACCCCAGACGCCCTTTAAACCCGAGAGCCCTTGCCGAAAAAAACATGCGTTTTTGTCAGAATTTCATGAGAGTTCGTCGCTTTCTTCCCACCGCTGATTGAAGCCACCGAGCGCAAGATATTGCCACCCAGGGACCTTTTACGGGGCGTGTTTTCGTTTGGGGTTGGGATCGTGCAATAATTTGATTGGTCGCTCAAAAAACGAGTATCACCAAAATTTATAAAATTAATTTCCGACCATTGATGGCCTGAGGACTGTTTTTCGTGCTTGGAAATGCTTCAGTTGCGGGATCTTGCAAGGAACGGCCAAAATGCCGGAATTCAAAATCAGCAGTTCAAATGCCGACAAGGATGGCTTCGAATCTAATGTGTAGTAAGTATTATACTTGATACATCGATCTTAAGAATTACAGGGTGCGGGCAGGGACGTAGCGTAATACCGGCCCCGGGGGCCCGCCCCCCCGAACTCGGCCGGGGCCCGAAAATTTCATAAGGGGGGACCCTTATGTTTTTTATTTTCTCAAAAATTGTGCTGCCTGCGGCGCTATTTTTTCACTTGTTTTTACGGCTATTTGTAGAGCTATGTAACCTGTTTTTCAAAAAATTTTGCCTGCGGCGCTGTTTTCTCGTTAATGTTTTGTGGGTTTTGGAAAAAAATTGTGGGGGCCCCCCCCCGAAATTTTTTCTGGCTACGCCCCTGGGTGCTGGACAAGGAAAAAAGTCGTCTTTGGGAATGACATCGGGCTTCATCGCACCTTCCTTTGTTAGGTCTAGACCCTAAAAAAAGAAGGTTTATAAAGTTGAGTTTTTTAAAAATAACGACGGTTTTTATCGCTCTATCAATGCTCGCCTGCTTGGCCTTGTTAATAGCAATTTTCCAATTTTCCTCCGAAACCCTATTTCCTACATCCTTTGCAAATCGCGCTGGGCCCAAAACACAGCTAATCGCAAGCACAACGTTTTGCCCTCGTCACACGCGTTGCGGTCTAAATTTTGTACTCTCTCAGAAGGCCTTGTTTTTACCTGCGAACGCCGACGGCGGTAGGTAATTCCGAGTATAATCGCTTCCAGCACCATCCACAACACACCGGCATGAGAACGTAGTGAGACGTCCACGAGTAATTATAGTTTCTGTATCCAGGCACCGAATACCGTAACCCGGCTAATGTGCCGGGGCGGACAGAAATAGGCTCCGGCGCTGTGTGCGGGCGCTTGATGGGAATTTCCAGACGGCAAAAACCTCGGGAGTGCGAACGGAAACTTCTGGATTTTTGCGCAAGATCCTCGATATTTAGGGTATAAGCCGGCCGAGCCGCTTGTATGTGATTTAGTGATGCATAAATATTAATATTGCAAACGGAGATAAGAGTGAGGCTACGGGGTGACCTGTAATTCACCAAAGGTTGTGCACGTTGAGGCTGGAGCGGTTTTGTCTAGGTCAACAATGCTGCATTAAAGGAAGGATTGGTGCGACGAAATTTAGTTTTCTCATATGACTTCCATTGTCTCAATTTACGATTTCTGGCACATTTCTCAAGCTCAGTTTCACGAGCATTATTCGACTAATCCCTTTCGACAAGCGGTTTGATGAACGCTATCTGGTCGGAATAACCTCTCGGAGCTTTTGAGTAGCTACATATCCAAGTGAAACCTTTATACTTTATCAAAAGGAGCGCAGTAGTGGTCACAACATACCGGGGGAGGGACTACAAATTACAAAGGAAACGCGGCAAATGTTTCAAGGGTATCAAGATACAGTGCATCCACGAGATTTCCGGTTCTTCTCCCTTCCATACAAAGTTTCGAAGCCGAGCGTGACTCTTCGCTGCAGCAGTTCGGCCAGCTGAGCGCCCGCCTCTTCGAGGGGCCATTGAGTCGTAAGGTCCTCAAACGGCCTGGTTTCAAGGTCCGTAATTAGACGTTCAGGGTTGTCTGCGACTCTTCCGTCGTACATCAGGATCGGCTGTTCATTGAGCTAAAGTTAGGGTTATGTTTTGTAGGTAAAATCGAGCAAACCATCTCTCCAGTGGGGTCCAGTTTTTTCAGCAACTTCCAATTCGCAATCACGCAGCTCTCGTGCAGGTTGAGCACAACAATTGTGCACATTTCTTGCAGGATTTTCTGTAATTCATCTGCGTTAACCGAGGCTTCGGAGCAATGAACATGCTGATTACGCATCTTGCAGGTTTCATAGATTTTGGTACTAAAATTCGTGAATTAAATGCCTGAATTGAAAAACCAAAAACGCTTGTTTTCTCGCTTTGCCCAGAGCTTTCGATAAATACCTAAATCGACAAGATCTGACGATTCCGAAGCCCCATTAGGCCGCGGATCATTTTTGGGACACCCTGTGGAATCCCAACAACCACTCTAGATACCTTCACACCCGGCAGGAAATGTTCTCCTTTATGTTGGTTCAGGAAAGCGGCGGCAGTATTGTCAGGCAAGCCGTGCCTGATCGCATTTTCCGCTCGTTTCAACTGCACCCGTGACTCAACGAGCGCTAGCCGAATTAGCTGGCTGATGTTGTCGAAGAATAGGGCCGGATTCTGAAAACAAGTGTGGCTACGGCTTTTGGTCGTCCTGCTTGCCGCTGGCTGCCAACCTACTTGTCTGAAATTCTCCAAGACCGCTCTGACAGCATCGGTTGATAGCGCTCCTCTAAAACTTTGCTCCCACGCCTCCACGGTGATTATCTGCTTCGACTTGGCCACGTGAAGCGTCGTAAAAGAGCATCGGTTATGTTGTTAATAAACGGAGCTGATTCCACAGAAACCAAAAGCGCGGCTCCCCCGGTCTGCTCGCCAAATTTACCCCATCGACGAGAAATTTGTGCAGTTTTTGCAATATCGCATCCGTCCGCTGCGTCATCGCCGACATCGCCTGTTCATGGCTGGCCGGGGTTATGGTACGCTGGAAAGAGCGTTTTAAACACCAAAAATAGTCCCAAGCCGGTCCGTAATAAAGAGAAATTTAAAAACCAGGAGAAAATTAGGGAAACTTGATGTCAGCTGCCTTACTTGAACCGCTACAATCATATAATCTTTAAAGCCGCGAAGTTTTTGCGTCCATCGCTCTTGGTCAGAAATTTCTGAAAATGTGAAACTGTCAACGTCTCGAAATCGACGACAAACCTGCGCCGGCCAGATACTCCGAGCCTGCAAGGTCTATCTGCCCGGAAAGTTGATTTTGCAGCCATTCGGCTCTATTTGCAACGTTGACTGGCTGGAAAGCCGTTGGATAAGAAAAAAAGTCGCATTCTACCAAGCTAGCCGCCATGGACCGGATCAAATGAGGAAGATCGGCGCGAAAGCGCTCTTCGGCGAGCATCATTGTCAAATCGTCGACCATTGCCTAATGATTCGTCAAAATAGCGAACACTATAACCTACATGGAAAAGCGGTTCAAGTTTCCTGAACTCTTGCGCAATGAAGGCTTCGTTGCCGACCAGCATCTCCTTGGCGTGAAACTATTCAAGAGTTGTCACTCGCACCCCAAAGCAATTACCGCTCTAACATTTTCAATGAGCCGTTGCACTTCGGCGATGGCGTCATCAAACCGTAGCTCATTTGACTAAAAGGTAGAATTTGTGTGCATTCAAGCCATACTGCTTCCAGTATCTGATGGCGCGATGCCGTGAAAAGCTCCAGAAAATGTGCGCAGGTTCGTTGGCCGACTTCTTCGGCAAAGGCACCCAAAATCAGCTAAAAATCAAGTTCAGAGGGACGCAAACGAACAGACCAGGTTGTTGCGCAAATAGTCGGTGGTCAGTTCTGTTCTCGTTGCAGACTAGGTAACGCTCGAAGGATTTGCTAGCAAGCCCTTACCCATAAATAATAAAGAAAACCCGGCAAACTTCTGCTTTCCAGGGTTCCGGCTATTCGTTTCACCTCCCCCAAACAGCTCCCTTGCGCAATCGATGAAAGCCTTCATTTCCGGGTCGATTTTTTCTGGATCATCGTTACGTTATGGATTCGAAGCGAATGCTACTGGTATTCGGGTCTCCAAGTTGGAAGGGCCGATTGTAGGATGCGTTGTGCACGGCGCGTGGGGCGCGCGGAAAATGGCAGTACTATAGCAAGGTACGGCAAAGAGGAAATCAAATTACGTGGACATCGGCGAAACGGCGGTCCAACACGTCGGCAGTTTGACTTTTGAACCCATCGATTTTGCAAAGCTAAAACTAAAGGTTAGCTTTGCAGAGGAGCATCGGTGTTCAGGTTATCAAACCTACCCTGGCATACAGGCCTGTTTCGACGCCAGTAAGGGGATTTTTTGTGTCCCTATCCACGATAAAGAGTACCTAAAGATTCGCTGTTTGCCCGTATCGGTATGCAAACCGGCTTGAAGTTGTCTCTCAGCAGCGCCTCATCGGCCGGTCTTTCGATATTTTGTGCCAATCGGTCATAGTTGAGCGCATCAACGCTGCCGCTGTTGTATATCTATAAATTTTTATGCCAAGTTCGCTGATGTTAGCCTGTAAAAATCAAAACCATTATCCCGCCAAACGTCGCAAAAATGGTATGGACGAAGTTGCTCTTCGCAGCCGGATCGCCGGCGACATACATCCCTTGGGTGTCGATCAACAGAATGTAACACTACAATAGGAATCTAAGCAAGGCGAACTGCGGACCTCTTTTCCATTTTTATCCCTGGCTAGAATCGGTGTTGATGACACTTCTAGGCCTTCGGTGATGGCGTCACTGCCGGAGACGAAATGCATGCTTTCAGGACCCCTAACAAAAATCAACCTCCTCTCAAAAAAAGTTACCCGATCTCCGTATTCCAGCGATCCCAATTTGTCGTTCCCAGGCCGAGGAGTCTAAACAGTTCCAGCAGCATCGTTTTTCCCTGGCGTGCCGGGCCGAATAGTCCCACAAAAATTACCTGAAAAATCGCATAAGGAACGAAAAACGGGCCCACCGGCTTACCATCGACGATGCGCAGCAATTCGGCGAAATTCTCTTCGATGGCTTGGGGCCTCTCCTCGTTAAAGAGGCACAGCTGTGAAACAGTAGATTCGGCGGTGGTCTTTCCTTACCTTCAACATTTTGTGGGGTTTCGCCTGGCCCCTGTTGTAGGTGTTTACCTGAAATTGGGGTTATTACGGTTATTCGTGATCCTGGATACCCTCACCGAATTCTGTAGTTGTTGCTGCCGCGAACCCTGCTGAAAATAATAAGACTCATCGGAAAAGTTCAGGAAATTTTATACAGCGCTACACCTAGCTTTAAGAAGCCAAACCTGCAAGACGCTTGTAGGCTGCGCACCATGTATCAAACGCTAAACCGTTGTGTATCGGTAACAATGCCGCATGACTGTTACCGAATACCCAGTGACACGATAGAAGCTGTCGAGGTGATTGGAGCGAATGATAAATTGGAGAAATGAATAGAGCTCGACCAGGTTCAGTTCGGCTTCCTTTCGCATGATCAACTCCGAAATGAGGGGATGATATGCCTGAAATGGTGAAGCCTGCGAGGCCCCTGTGCGCTACCTTCTCGTTTCTGCGGCCAACCGACGATCCGCTTATCGGCGGCAGGATCTTGTCCCGGATCAGCCTGACCACCGTCTGGTCTTCCATAGAAGCTGGAGCGACGCCATAAATTACCAATATCAAAAAACTTACCGCGTATCATCCCCAACGTGAATAGTCGGTCCATTTGGGACAGTGACAAGGCGGCTCCGGTCTTCTCCATGGTGGCATGCTGGAAGAAAGAGTCGCAGATTCGGGCTGACGCCAAGTTTTAGTCTTAGGTGTATGCCTAGGATTGTGGCTGAATTCGCCGCTCACCAATGAGAACGCGTGCATGGTGGACGGCTGCTCCTGGTGCCCTACCGCCTCACAGACGTTCATCGATATGTGGCTTTCCGGCACGTTTCTCTATAAAATTACACCATACGTGTAGTTTGACTTTGTCGCTGGGGCAAAGCGAAGAAAGACTATGACAAAAAAGTAAAATTTACACCACCGACATACGCCGCGATAGCCTCTACCTGTATTTCTCTTACGTCCCAACTTACCTCACCGTTGCCATATTCCAGCAGCATTGGAAGCGTCAGGCAGGCGTGGCGCTCGATGGCGGCCACGCGCAAATTAAACTGTCCGACACACGCCACCGTTTTGCTGTAGATCTCGGAGATTTGCGCGCTCAACACCTCCTAGAAGAATGGCGTAAGCAAGCGGTCCTTCCGCCTTTCCACCCCACCACTTCGAACTCGTCGGTTTGCGCCCCATCCCAGACAGTCGTGATCAAATAGCATGCGGCCCCGCAGGCGACACAAATCGGGATAACTGGAAGATTGAAGGGAATGGCGCATGGAAACAGTTTGCCCAAGACATTGGAAAATCTTGAAGATGCCGACCTGCCGGTCCCGATAGCGCAGCGACGGCGGCTCCCGCACCGAAATATGCCGCCTGCGGCACCTTTGAGATACCATAGATAATGCGGCGGCCGTTGTGCAGCTTCAGAACGAGCGATTTCTGGTTGATTAATAACGTAACAGCGTCAATTTACAGCTGATGGCATGCAATTATTTCTACTCTACCTTTTTGCAGGCCTGCCGCATCGCGAGGCCTTGCGTGGCGAGAGTTTCCAGCAAGAGGGTGTGTTCATCGTTGTATTCCTTTAGGATACCGGAAAGTTGTTGCCAATCCAGTGGGCCGGTCTCCATGTTAACGCATTTACGATACAACGTGCGCCCTCCGCGGCTACTAAAGAGTGAAAACTGTCGTGGGACCTGCAGCAGAGAGGAGGTGCGTGACATCCCAGTTTTGAGCAGGACAAAGCCTATCATGTGCAGAATTTTACGCTGATTCCGAATCTGTTTTGCAAATTGACTCAACCGGCGTCTTGAAAATCTACCGTACATTTTATGGCAAGAATTACTTTTGAGGAAATATTTCCTCTCGAATTTTTGCAGGGGCCTAAACTTCGTTATTTTGAGCAGTCTTGCCCTAAAATGAGCGGTAACCTTTTCAGAGTGCCGATTAAGCCAATTTTGGAAAACAGATTTGGAATTCTGCACAAGATAGGCTTCGTAGGCATAAGAGGCACAAGACTGGGATGTCACCCAAAAACGTCTACTTGTGAGCTAGAAGGTAACAATGCAAAAAATTGGCATCACGGGGCCAATCTGCCCGATAGGCGGAGTTAATATTCTACGGATTCTCCGACGCAACAGAATTAGCGCTCACTGCTATCTTCTTCTCTTCTGCAAAGACAATTTGGTTGGCTTTTCGTGAATCGGCCCCTTATCTGAAAAATTAGGCTTCAGTGCTGGCACGAGCAAAGAACTCGTGCTTCAGCAATGCCCACATGCCGGTATGTGATCAAACGCCAGCCGGGAATTAACTTAAGACGCCACAAGCGGCAGAGATTTCGCAAACAGAATTTGCGAATTGACCCGAAATTAGCCAAAATTCCCACCTGCAAATAATGAAGTTGGATTCGGTTTTGATCCGATAGAAACCTCTTTTAGAACGTTTTTTGACCCGTTGTCCCGCCCAACCTCTCGCAGCCTTTGAGTGGAGACGACGATGAATCAGCTGATGCTCGAGGTGTCGCCGGTCGTCGGCCAGTTCCGCGTATTGCATTGTCCGACGTCGGGGTTTGAAAGCGGTCGGACTAGCCCGTTTATTTGCTCTTAGAAACTGGGAACTGGCTGCTACTTTTTGAGATTTTTTACCTCATCGACCTCTTCCAAATTCTTTGCCTGGCTTCAACATTTTATGGCCGCTAAGATCGCTGTATTCAGACAAAGTTAAAGTTGGTCCGCCGCGAGTTGATGTTTCCACTACATTGTAGCTTACAGTATCAAACAGCTCTTAAAAATCAGAATACTGTTGGTTCCGACCGCGCTTTCCAGCAAAACATCCCCCCTAGGCCGTGATATGCCCTGCGGGGAACCGTGGCCGGCGGATCGTAGCATCGCGGAATGTTTGTCTTCCGGCCACTGAAGGCCCCTAGAGCCGTAGGGAGTGGGGGAGACACAGAGATTCATGCGAAAAGCAGGACGCGAGCACACGCGTCTCCGGCCAACTGGATGAATGTGGAGGGTCTCGGGAGTGGTGGTGTGACTGACCGTGGCTGGGTGTCCCGAGCGGAACACTGTCCCGGTTTTGCTATTGCGCACATAAGACAACACACTCTTGGGCAGAGAAGATCATTCTATGATTTTTCCTTTAAATCCGCTGTTTGGTTTTTTTACTGTTTTTTACGGGCAATTAACATTACGCAGAAATTACGGTACGCAGAAATCCATTAGACAGAAAACCGTTATACCGAAAACCCATTACGCAGAAAACCATTACACAGAAAATCCATTAAGCAGAAATCCATTAAGCCGAAATCCATTAGACCGAAATTTCATTATACCGAAATCCCATTACACAGAAAATCACTACGCAGAAAAGCTCTTACGCAGAAATTCATTATATGGAAAAAATATTTCGCAGAAATTTGTTACCCCAACCGTTCCACTCTCATAAGATTCTATATACAAAAAAAAAGTTGAATCCCGCGGTCGTTGAGGTTGTTTCCATCATTGACTCGCGGACTTTGCCCAGCCAGATAGTTTTATCGGTTCGAAAATTGTGCAAGACTCCCGATACTCACCCTCCTCTCTAGACTTCTTGAAACAAATTTTGAAGGCTTTCTCCGAACCCCGCTTGCTTCTTTTCCCGGATTTTATCCACCAAATTTTTTGCCTTATGATGCGTTGTCATCAACTCGGAAATTTCCAGCAAAGAGAGTTTTTCCTTGTACGGAAATTTAGGTATAATGGTCTTCTGCGTAATGAATTTTCTAGGTAATGTATTTCTGCGTACTGCTTTTTCTGTATAATGGTTTTCTGCGTAACGGATTTCTGCGTATTGAAATTTCTGTGTATTGAAATTTCGATATAATGCGTTTCTACGTAATGGTTTTCTGCATAATGTATTTTCGGCATAATGGATTTCTGCGTAATGGTTTTCTGCATAATCATTTTTCGGTATAATGTTAGTAAATCGTTTTTTACCGCTTTTGTACACTAATTTGCTCTACAAGCGATCGGTTTGTGAGGTGATCTGATAACATCCATAGTCATATATTTTGATTTATATATCCTCTCATTTCATCATATTTGACTTTACGTCGTGTTACTTCGGCTTCGTCAATTTTTGGGGGCCTCCAGCTACTAGAAAAAAATGCGGCGCCACCGCTGATTTCCGTTTCAAATCAACCAAGCCTAAACTGATACGGGCTGCGGATCTTGGTGCCAAACGCAAGCTTCCGCCCAAGGTTGCCGCCTATGTAAAGTCGAGCCTCCGGAAAATGTGGTAATATTGGTTTATGCCGCTTAGACGCTGATCGGCGTTTCAGAACATTTTCAGTTCAGCTTGTATTCATCTTTTGCCAGTAGTCCGCGAAACCTTTTCATAATGAGACAGCTTTCGTACTACTGAGTACCCCGTAATCCCCCGTTTAGCTTTCTGATGTTTGTTTTTAATTCAAATAATTTTAAAAGTCTTCAAAAACTTTTGTATGCCAGCAGTAATTTTTCTGCATTTACTTTTTGCATTTCCTTTTTCCCCGCATTAAAGGTATCGTCCGGGCATCCCAAGCGTCGTTGGATTTTTGTCGGCCTTTCGCATGTGCGTATTACGCAATGTGCGCCATCATTGCATGACATATTACGCGACGCCAAGCAACATGCGTCGAGACACGCGACGACGGTCCAACCGATAGGAAATCCATCGTTAACCAAATCCGTAGCGACACCTTGCCGCCCCTTTAATCTCCCCATTGACCACCAACGATCAAACTAAACAGATCCCGTCCCATCCCCTCCCGATTTGATCTCCCACCTCGGAAACGTGCACGCGTTTCGTGGCCTGATCCCACCGTAGTTAGAGGGCTGTCAAACCCTGGGCAAACGATCAGTTTTGCCGGGGATTTGACAGCGCCTTTTCCGTGGTGGGGCCCAGAAGGCCCAGAAGGCCCAATCGGCAAACAGTTTGCCCCCATCCCGGAGGCGAATTTTCGTCCCGGCGATTAGCCACCACGGTCCCTTCCCTCTGCGCAGGGGGTTGCTGATATTTTTGGCGGCGGTCCCGGGCAGCCCCAGGAGCTTCCGCGTATTTGGGACGTTGCTTTGCCTGAGGGCAAAAGCTAATTCGTGCTTTGATTGTCATGCCTCTACTGTCAGTACTCGAATAAATATTTTTCGGAAAACTGGCTTTTTTTAAATTTTTCCTGTTTATTTTGTTCTTGGCTTAAATTACGATAATTTGAATGATTTCCCTTTAAAATTACTACAGTAACCTGGATTATTTGCACTTTGGAAATTTCTAAGGTAATTCAAAGATTTAAACTCAGAAACATCTATAGTAAAATAATTTTTTTGACTTGGGCAACTTCAACAACAGCCAACCTTCATATTTTTTCAGATATTTCTTGATTATTTATTTTTGGCGTTCTTAAAGGGATGCCCAACCTTTCCGGTAGTCAAAAAGCAAAAACCATGTCGCGGGCGGGGGTCGAACCCGGGACCCCCGTTTTGTAGGCTTGGATGCTATCCATTAGGCCACAGTGGAAAGCCATTGGACGGGATGGGGACGCCACAAGAGGGAAAGGGTCCGAATTCTGTGCGGCAAGGGGCTCCCCGTTGCCGCACGGAATTCGCGCGTCAGTTGTACTCCCCGGAATACATAACTATATATTTGCCGCCAAAACCTTGGGTATCCCTTTAAATTTCTGCCACTTCTAAGGCGTTTTTTAATTAAATCGAGTTATGTAAAATTCTGTTGACTCCTTTAAACTTGTTTTACCACTTTTTCATATTGATCCCTTTTTTGATGTGTTTTTCCAACTGTTTGTCCCTCCAATGCGCTGTATTTCGGAATTAAACGTTTGCCTGCCTCTGTTCCTCTGATCTGATCTCTGCTAGCTCACCATGCCAAACCATATATGCTTTTTCTGAATCCGATCCCAGCCCAGGGCCACTTTCCACTTCAATTTCCCCTCGCTGGCAAATTCCGCGACATTCCGCTTTTGTGGCTCACCTGAGTGAGTGCCGGCTTGTTTTTATTCTTGTTGGATCGCCCAGAGGTGGATGGCTGGGGAAGACTAGCTTTGCCCCTGTTCCCATGTGCTCGATTTCGGGTCGAAAATTGGCTCCTTTGGGGTGAGCTCGGGCTCTCGGAAGGTCCATTTCGAAACGTGGAAGTTTTCTTGGATCTAGCTTTTGATATTTAAAGATGTGGTGAACTCAGAACACGGAGCCTAAGCCTAAGCCTAAGCCTAACCTAAACCTAAGTAAAGTGGTCGCGGACCACTCCTAAGCCTAAGCCTAAACCTAAGTCTAAACCTAAGCCTTAGCCTAAGCCTAAGCCTAAGCCTAAGCCTAAGTTCGAAACGTGGAAGTTTTCTAGGACCTAGTTTTTTTTTGTATTTAAAGGTGTGGTGAACTCAGAACACGGAATTTCGAGCTTTGTAGCAGCAGGGATCGCCCTGTCGCTCTCTCTCTCTCTCTCCCTTTCTCTCACTCCCTCTCTCTCTCTCCCTCTCTCCCTCTATTATTTTTACTCCTTCTTGAATCCAAGTAGTACGTTCCATTCCAAATTACTCTCTGCCTATCCACCCTCTGACCTTCCCAGCCACCAATTCCACACCGAAAAATGACGACCCGACTCTCTCTCTCTCTCGCTCTCTACCCGTACTCCCAGACCAATTTCGAGTTGTCATCGCCGGGGTCGAAAAGTGTGTCAAGGGAGAGGTTGTCGAGATGCCAATCCCGGAAAAAAAATTCCGACCCTTCCCAAAGAACACACCCACATTTTTTTGTTTATCGCCCGCAGTGAGCGGCTGTCCGCGCTAGAGAAGCCGCTTTTCGGCACCCGGATTGGCTAATCACCTATTTTTCCAGGGTGACCCAGATTTTCTCCTAGCATTTTTCGCCCGGGTTCCTAGCTGCCGGTTTTCCGGTTGAAATTGGCATTACACATTGTTTAGTTCCGTATAATTAGCATTTTCCCTCTCTCACTCGCACTTTCTCTATATCTCAATCTCTCTCTCTCTCTCTGTCGCTCACTCCCTGTCTCTCTCGCTCTCTAGCGCCTTCGCTCCCTCGCTCTCCCGCTTTGCCGCTCTCTCAACGCTTTCCGGATATTCAAATATTTATATTTGTGGTAGCTAATTACAGTATCCAGGAGGTGTTAGATTTTATTTAACGAAAATCCGTCTCCTCCCTGATCTCTGGTTGGCCCCTCGCCAGAATGGCACTAAGCCGGGAGCGCCTATACAAAAAAAATCGGGTGGTGTCAGTGAGTAGGCGTGACCAAATAAAGTAAACAAACACGGGTGTCGGGTTGGAGCGGCGTGTTCGTGGGCTTTGGTTGGTTATTCAGGTCACAGGGGAAATGTCACATTGAGATTCATAATTTTTGATATAAGTTGTTCAGCCGATTTTCCTGACTTACCTTTTCACTACAAAAATCTTGTTGTTAACTTATTTCCAGGTTAATGTTTATGGTATATTTTTGATCAATATGCCTAAGACATCTATTTTTTTTAGTATCGGATTAAATCAAAATTGAAGAGGATTGTTGATTTTTTTAACGTAAGCTTAAGCCGGAAGTTAACTAGGCTTTTGAGAACATTTTGCAAATAGCTAGACCCTTGCTGCGTTTCTAAATTTATTTTTTATGTATCGTAATCTGCCCATCGAAGCGAAAATTAGCCATTCTATTTTGAAAATTGTTACGTTAGTTTTAAGGTATCTTAATGCTTGTTAAGACAGGATTTTTTTTCTGTGGGTGTTTCATACCCAATTACAACCACAAGAAAACCTCCTTGGCTGACTCACCCCGTCCTTCGCCCCTCATCCCAGGATCTGGCTAGTGAGCGTGTGGCCTTGGCCGGATCAGGTGGTATTACCATGTTTCTCTCGTCCCTCTTCGGCCTCGACTCTCTCGCCCCGACCCAAATATTGATCGGCTGGGTCTATTTCGTAAGGGCCCATAGCCTGGGTGTGGCTGCGGGATCCCAATAATTTATGCTGAGAATATTCGATTTTTATGAAAATTCAGTTATTTCGTGATTTGGGGTTTGTTGCCTATGGTAACCGGTACAAACTACACCCCCGGTTGACCTTGGCAGCTGGATTTTCGATTAGGACATGTATTATTGGGGTTGCTAGAACGAATTTTTGTACATTTTTTACTTCATTACATGGTATATCTTAAAAATAGCTCGAAAAATATTCTTTGAAAAGCTAGCGTTTTGGAGAATTTTGCTGTTGTTTTCCATTTTCCATCGTTATTTTATATATATTTAATTTATGGTTACTTTATATAGGTTTTTGCGCTTTTAAATTTTGCACGTTAAACGTCTTCAAACGTTACTTCGGTATTTTTACGAGGTTGCTGGAAGGAAAATCCAAAAATACTGGTCGATTTGCATAATTTTAAAGGCAGCGTTTTTAGGCTATAGAAAATTCTTGCTAAATTATGGATTATATGAATTTAATGCTTTTTCATACAAAAACCTTGCAGTACTCATACAAACACATTTTTCAGCGCATTTTACTATTTACGTTCACCCAGCATAAAACTGGTTTTAGTTATAAAATTAGCACAAATTTTCTCTGTTGCCTCCTGCCTCGCCCCACTCTGCCCATTTTTATGCCTTAGCATTTCCGGTTGGCTCGTTGCTAAGCTTTATTTATCCCTTTTACCGATTTCCGGTCCGCTCCACCTTACGGCAATTTCCATTTTTTGCAGTGATCGAAAACAGTCTCTTGTTGGCGCGTGGGTCTGTCTGTCTCTCTATCTGTATGTCTGATCATGGAGGTGATGATGGTTTGTCTGAAGGGGAAAGGGGGGCATTCAAGTGGCTTCTCCCTGCTGCTGCCGGAACGCCACTCCAGATCAACAGCTTCCCCGCGCGCGCCCCGGGACCCACCCAGCCTTTTATCTAGCTCAAAGCTTGCGGCTGTCTTTTTTTTGTGGAGAAATTGTGTTTCCGGCCATTTTTTGGCGGTTTTTAAGCTTAAAATCAGCTAGAAATTTTCGTAGCCCTTTCTTATCTCGCTGATTTTTTGTTTTTATTTTTCTCGACTTTTTTTGATACGTTTTTGCACGCCGCACGCTTATCCTTTGGATATTGA
>CATQJA010002670.1:0-21976 GCA_958295435.1 Mesorhabditis spiculigera
TATTAGTTAATTTCGTTAGTTCAGAGATTCACTACTACAGGTTGTCCCGAAAATCCGGGCTGAACTCTAGTTTTTAGGCTGGGGAGCCCTTACTTTTCAGCCCTACGCCCTATAAATGCGTAAACAAGCTTAAAATGTCCGTCATGTTCTAATTACTATTTATAAAAAGTCGTTTCGCTACACTCAAAATTGATAAACATTTTTTACAGGATTTTTAAAGTTGCAAAAAAGAAAATGGTGGGACCCCAAACGTAGGTATTTTTATTTCTACAGGGTGGGCCAATAAAAAAAGTAAAGTTTGGGTCAAATTATCTCGCGAACGGAAACGAATCGGACCATCGTTACCTTGCCAGAATGCTTAAAAATGCTGGGTATGAAGAAATAACACAAGTTGTTTTTTAAGATTTTTGACGACCAGTGGGTCGTCAAAAATGAAGCTCTCGGAGTGGGTTGGCAGTCGTCTGATCGAAAAACACCTGATCGAAAATCGCCTGATCGAAAATCGCCTGATCGAAAAATCGCCTGATCGAAAATATCCTGATCGAAAATCGCCTGATCGAAAAATCGCCTGATCGAAAATCGTCTGATCGAAAATCGCCTGATCGAAAAATCACCTGATCGAAAATCATCTGATCGAAAATTCGCCTAATCAAAAATTGCTGTAGCAAATCCTTATCAAAGTTGTAGCATATTTTCTGCTGCTCGTCGAGCGTCGTCCGGTCGCGTTTCTTCGGGGCATGTGCGTATTCTCGGAGCTGTCTCAGTTTGACCCGGGTTTCGAGCTCGAACTTCAGAAGGTAGTTGAGGAATTTCCACATGGACGGGTGCTTGCAGCCAAAGTGTTGGTTGAGTGCGTTGTTGGTGCCTAAGCCTAAGTCTAAGCCTTACTACGAGGCATGGTATGGCAAATTACTTCCAGGTGGTGGGGCAAGAATAATTTTATTTCACCTGGTTTGGTCCTTCAGCCCCGATAATTTTCGATCAGATGATTTTCGATCAGGTGATTTTTCGATCAGGCGATTTTCGATCAGGCGATTTTCGATCAGGCGATTTTTCGATCAGGCGACTTTTCGATCAGATGATTTTCGATCAGGCGATTTTCGATCAGACGATTTTTCGATCAGGCGATTTTCGATCAGGCGATTTTCGATTAGGTGTTTTTCGATCAGACGACTGCCAACCTATCAAAGCAGTCGTAAAAAAATTTTGATCGGTTTAGCTAGCCGTCAATAGGAGCGTTCGGAAAATCCGTACTTTTTGGGAAAATAATTCCAGATAAAATTTCTTTACCATCCGATCTTTCTGATATTTTGCAATTAGCAATAGATATATAACTACTAACTTTTGGCATCAAAAATTTTCAAATCGCGATCAAAAAATTTTTTGGCACTTTGCCAATTCGACCGAATGTGTAAGTTCTAGGCTCCTTTAGTTAAAAATATAGCATGGTCATCTTTGGCAAACAGGATTGCATGTAATACGTACAAAAAATTTGGGCAGCAAGGTGCTTTTTATGGTCAATTCGGAGGCGCCCATTCCGTAAAAGTACGGATTTTCCGAACGCTCCTATTGACGGCTAGTTAAACTGATCAAAATTTTTTACGACTGCTTTGATAGTGCACTCCGAGAGCTTCATTTTGATACCCTTCATGTCCCCCTAACTCATTAAAAGTTCCATACTTTATCGCTTCAAAGTTTCTACTTTTTCAAAAATGTTCAAAACTTTTTAACGACCCACTGGTCGTCAAAAATCTTAAAAAACAACTTGTGTTATTTCTTCATACCCAGCATATTTAAGCATTCTGGCAAGGTAACGATGGTCCGATTCGTTTCCGTTCGCGAGATAATTTGACCCAAACTTTACTTTTTTTTTGGCCCACCCTGTAGACAAGAAACAAAAACAGCTTCACTTCTCTGCAGCGAGTTTTGGAAACCTGTTTCCAAAAAACAACTCAGCTTCAGGCCCTGATTTTCGTTGAATAAAACATGGTGCATCTCCGCTGCCGCATAAGGCCAGAAACCAAAGGCCGTAGATCGAAAAGAATGCGCCTTAAAAACGTCAAGATCCCGCCTTTTGCCATTCAAAATGCCTTCTATTTTCTACACTCTGCTGCTGCTGCTGGCCATCGCGGTTACGGTAGTTGAGGTGGTTTGGATTTAACGCGTGAATTGAATGCTATATTTGGCAATTTATATATGAAAAAATTGCAGAGCCGTGACTGCTACGGCAAATCCTGTTCCTGGTATGAATATTGCTGCCCTTCGGCGAAGGCGTGCTTTTTTGTGACTACCCCTGAGTGTCCTCCAGTAGGAAAATAGCGAGGGCTAAAGACATTTCTGAGATAAATATCTACGCAATTTTTAAAAACACAATAAACATTAAAGAATAGGCAGAGAAACATAGAGAGGAAAATGATTGTCGAGGTAGAACATGAAAAGCTTTAGAACGCGTTGAAAAAGAAATTTACGGCCAGCTCGGGAACTCCACCGGTAATGCGGTTGCCAGAGAAAAAGTCGACATTTTCGAAAATCCTTTCTTAGCATTTCAAATGTCGTATTTCCAAATGCCCTAGTTTTGAAACCACCATCCCGAAAATCCGGAATTTACAAAATTGGTATGAAACAAAGAGTCTACCTAATCTATCGTATATCACCAGAAAAGCCTAAAAATTCGGTTCTCTTCACCATCCGAAATGCGCTCGATTTTTTATTTTCTGCTGCTTCTTCTCGTTGCCGCTGCCGTAGGCGAGGTGAGCTTGGGGTCTATCAATGATTTGGAGAAAGAGAGCTGAAAATTAAACGTCAGAAAAAGGAATCGTAAAACTATAGAGAGCCGAGTGCTTTGGGGCGATATGTCGTGCCGGTGAATTCTGTTGCCGAGGACGATCCGGTTGCTTTATCAGAATACGCTGAATCGGATTCTTTGTGGGTTTGCATGAGGCAATTTATTTGATAAATATTTGTGATTAGATCAAAGGCATTATAAAGACAGAGAGCGAGAGAGAGTGAGAGAGAGAGAGGAGAGAGAGCGAGCGAGAGAGAAAGTGAGCAAATAACCAAGAAAATCGTGACCTTTCGTCAGCTTTCCTCCAGGTAAAAATCTGAATTCGAAAACCAAAGATAGAAGGTAAGCAAATTAAC
Organism: Mesorhabditis spiculigera; assembly: GCA_958295435.1. Lineage (NCBI taxonomy): Eukaryota > Metazoa > Nematoda > Chromadorea > Rhabditida > Rhabditidae > Mesorhabditis > Mesorhabditis spiculigera. The sequence continues at coordinate 3,142 of CATQJA010002670.1, forward strand.
CTCATATCTCTCCTATCTCTCCCGCTCTCTTTCTCTCTCTCTCTTTCTCGCTCTCTCTCTCTCTCTATCACATGCTAATCGTGATTTTGTGAAGGTTTTTTTAACAAAACAGTACTATCAACAAAATGCTTACAATCTCAAGAAAACGGCACGATGTTTTCTCGCCTTTAGTAAGGCTTTCGAATGGTGTAGAAGCCATCCCAATCCGAGATTCCTGCGGACCACAAGGCGACAGAACCGCTAATTTGAATTCAAGCCCGTTTAATGGATTCGGAAGCCAGCGTTGGCCATATAAAAATCGCAGCGGGCGGAAAGTGCAATTCAAGATGCGCTGGGTTTTTTATATTGCGTTCCTGGCGCTGACCTCGGCCGCGTTTCTCGAGGAGTGTCGGAAGGTCCCGTGCAAACCGCATTGGTACTGTGGCAAGGATTATCTATGCAGGCCCAGGGTATGTATTAAAATTTTTTTGCTGGGGGTTTAATGCGGCTAGCGGATTGAGAGATTGACAGAGAGAGGAGAAAGAGAGAGAGAGAGAGAGAGAGAGAGAGAGAGAGAGAGAGAGAGAGAGAGAGAGAGAGAGGGAGCGAAAGCGAGAAAGATAGGGAGAAATAGCTAGAGAGACGGAAACTTGTTGGAATCCTGAGACATTTCGAGGCTTTGGAAGTGCACGCTCGATGTCCTAAAAATTCAAAAATTGAGCTACCATAAAGTCCGAAATTTTCGCTTTCGCTTCTTATTTTGAGGCTTCTGATAGGCAACCGAAAGAGAATTGCGTATCGTTAATTCCCCGATACATTTAAGAGACGCATCGAGAAGAACGTTCACTGTAACAGGAAGCTCGACTATCAAGAGTGCGTGGATGGGCTTTTCTGCTGCGAACAAATCGGCCGTAGCCCCCGTGGATACTGCCGGCCAATCGGGACCAACCGCAAACAGACGACCGACTGCGATCCGGCGTCGTGGGGTCGTTAAAGTGTTCAGCTGGTCTGCATTCAACGAGAGTTACAGTAAAATCGGCAAGAGTCTACTTTACCCCCCCACAGCCGAAGGGTCTCAAAGTTGTCGGTATTTTCGCTTATTTTGTCGGGATTTTAGCAACGCCATTCGATAGAGCGTCAAAAAATATACGAAGAGTTTTAATTTGAGCCTACAATAATGTAAAATAAAAAGTTATAGCCAAAACTTCCGGCTGGGGGGTAAAGTAAACCGTAGCCGTACAATCACACGGAAAACTGAAGTAACATACAGAAACAGGCGTTAAGCCATAATACATTTATCGCTAAATAAATCATAAATATTGGTTTTGAAAATCGCTTTGAATATTTTTTGAAATCGCGTTCCCGCTTTTCGCGCTTCGGCATCAAAAAATATTTAAAGCCCTCAATGCTTTCAAAAATTTTCATGCAGGGCGATGCTGCAAAAGGGATTTACCATCATAATGTCGAAATTCATGGCGCCGAAATTCCGAATGTCGAAACTTTCATAATGTCGATATTTTTTGGAAGGATCCGGGGTTTTTCCGGGAAAAATAGTTTATGTAAATTTCCATTTCTGAAATTTCGACATTATGCAATTTCGGCATTATGATTTCGACATTATGAAAGCAACCCTGCAAAAGTCCATGGATTGTCCGAACCAGGAATGGCCGATTGAAGTTGAAGCATATGGAGAAGGACGGCTACCACTGCTATACCGCAGATCTTGGCTGATCACCTTTTGGTGCTAATTTAATATTGCCTCCGGGCAGACAGATGTATTCGTGCAATCCGCAATTGTAAATCTGATTCCTAAATCCCGCCCATCGTGCGTAATTCCCGGAGCACTGCGAAGAGGTCAAGCTGTCCAGCAGTTTTCTGGTCTGATTTCCTATCTTTTCTGGTTTCTTACATCTACGAAATTACCTATCGACACGTTTTCGGAGCCTGCTTCGCCAGATTGACGCCATATGAAAACATCCCCTCTAACTCGACGCCTAAAGTATCGGATCGGAACGATAGTCATACCTTTCGAAAGCCCTTTAACCGGCTAGTTTGCAACAATCTTCAAAACCATGTTTTCATCTAAGTTAAATTTAATTTAAATTATTTAGATTTTATTTAAATCATTCAACCGCGCCATTTTATTACGAATTTCGCCCATAATGGACGGATTCCGCATCTAATTAACCGCCAATTCCGGGCACTTCGCTTGAAGAAATAAAGGGAAATTAGCGCATTTGCAACTCTAAAACCAGCAAAAGTTTTACAAGATGGCCTGCGAAAATAGCGGGTTTCAACAAAAATAGAGTTTTAAAGGTTTTTGAAAAAATCGCCGTTTCAAGGGCTTTCGAATGGTATAACTATCGTTCCGATCCGATGCTTCTGCGTCCAGTTAGTTTTTTTTGTGGTATTTTTTTATTGGGACACCTTGTGCACCTACGAAATTGCCCACCTACACAATTTTTGTGGCCTCTTCCAGATTGCTTCCCTATTTCTGATTTTCCAGGCCTAATTGAGCAATTTTCAGGCAATGGACTTCTGCGCGCTTCCCGTCATGGTACAACATCACATCATGCGGAGCATGGATGTCAAGGGCTTCCTGAAGACAGCCCATACGAGCAGGGCAATGCTGGAGATGGCCAGAGCGTGCCGGGACAAGACATGGGAGCAGATCGGGATCTCGGACGAGAGGGAGGGCGGAGACTTATACTCGCTTACACTTGACGGCCTGCCCTTTGGTCCTGGCAATCTACCGATCCATACTATCAGACTGGTCGCCCATAACGCTACCGTCAACGGTTTGTCGCTCTGGAGGCCATTTCCCAAAGGTATCGACGTTCACAGCCGCCGTCTGACACTGTACCACGAATTCGAGGCTCTTCTCCCGGTTCTAAAGCGGCACAAACCTGCCGGGAAATATGTATACGCCTACATGACAGTATTGTTGCCCCCAACCACGGAATTCCTGGCTTGGATCAATGGCAACGTCGAGGTGCTCACGGCCACAATCAGCGCACAACAGTCGAAATATGTGCCATTGAAACTGCCTAGAATGTACTTCTACGAAAAAGGCAGTTTCGATATGGCCGCAGAACGCTTTACACAAACGCTCGTAACGGAATGGCTGCAGGGCGAGAGGGAAATTGAGTGGGTCTACAGCTATTACCAACCAGCATGGGACGCGCGGACGCACCCGCCCCTCGATCCAGCCTTTTATGCTCGTTTCCCAAAGATTGCAATTCCCAGATCGGGTGCCGTCGAAATCTGGTATCGCCTACGCCGGCCCGACGGAAAAGTATTAATCTTAAAATGTGTCACGAACTACTTGCCATCCGTCACGTTCTGCATCCCCCACCAGGCAATCGAGCACGACTGTGACCAGATGTACAAGGACTTTGTTTTTGGGCGAGGCTAACACTGAATAAATGGTTTTGATATGACGATGGTGTTATTCAAACACGGCGAAACATGATTACAATTTGATTCCGGACTTACTAACACAGTCTCCCGCATTCTCCATTCTCTCTCCATCTCCAGCTCTCTCTCGCTCTCTCTCTCTCTCTCTCTCTCTCTCTCTCTCGCTCGCTCTCGTTCTCTCTCTCGCTCTCTAGCTCATTCTCATCCACTTTCTCCCCCTCCCTCGCACGCATTTCTGCGCTGGCTGGTATACAATTTATTAAAATCTTGCGAAGGTCTAAAAGCCGTAAAAAGCCTCAAAAAATGCCCAGCCTTGCCATGTTCCCCCAATTGATAAGGCCGTGCTCACATGGCAGGCGCAAATACGTAGCACAGGCATGCAATTTTGCGAGCTTTTGACGTTTTGTCTCGATTTTAACTTGTCGCCGTCACTCATTTAGATCGACTCCCCCGTCATCCATATTTGTCTACTTTTAGGCACAATTAGCAATTTTTTTTTGAGTATTGCAAAGTAAGAACTATTCTCAAAAATTCCATCCCAATGCAGAGATTTTTGTGCGTAATTCCGTACTTCCGAAAATCATTTTTTCGAAAAGTCTTAATTCCGAAAGTCATATTTTCGAAAAGTCTTATTTTCGAAAATACTTATTTTCGAAAATGAGAATTTGAAAAATTTTCATTGTTGTTTCATGCCATTTGCGACCATTTCCTATTGATAGTTGGACGTGGATGTTTCGAATGATTTTCGGAAACATGACATTTCGGAAAAATTATTTGCGAATAAGTGCTTTTTGGATTTCGAAAATGTGTATGCAAATCTTCCTGAATTCTCTGCGCTATCCAGTATTTTCAGAAAATGGATTTCCACGTATTGCCGATCGAAATCCAGCAGCGCATCCTTCGGCATATGGATTTCAGAACTTTCTTGAAAACCGTGATGACGAGTAGAACCATGCTGGAGATGACGAAACACTACCAAAACAAGCAATGGAAAGTGGCCGTCACGAAGGAGTCGATTGGCAGGGGCTATAGCTTTAGTCCGCCGGCCGGTTCGGCTACTATCGAGGACATCGAGATCCTCAGGATGCTGTTTTATGCGGCTAACACGTTTGAGCCACACCCGCATGGCCAATTTCCGGAAGCTAGCCACCCATATTTGAATCTATGCCATGATGACTTGGACCCAGATCGAACCTTTAAACTACAAAAATTGGCCGGAGAGCTTGTTCTCACCATGGAAAATTTGCGCCCTAACCTCGAAGTGCTAGCCTGGACCAATAAACACATCCAGCGACTAGACGCCAAAATCACCGTCCCACCATCAGAATATATGGGCCTAAAGCACGCGCATCTAACCCTGCACACTTCCGGCTTCTACGATCAAGACTATACCGAAAATTTGGTCGACGAATGGCTACGCGGCGAGCGTGAGATCAAAAAGGTGTCCACCGAATACTTCAGCGGGCGAAATGTTGGCCCTTCGCTGCCGGGAAGCCCCGACCGTTTTGAGCCACATCCCCAGATCATAGTCCGGCATAACTTTGGCGTGCAAACGTTCGTCGAACATTGGTACCGGATCGCGCGCGACGATGGCGAATTGCTGATCGTGAAATTTCGAAGGACTGTTAATACCGTCGACCTGTGCAGCCCTTTCCAGGCGTGTGCCGGAAGCGATAACGGCAGGTGCCGCACGTTTGCCTATGGGACGGCCTAGCGTTGAATAATGCTCAATAAATTGCTCTACTCAATGCAAATGCACTCAAAAACAGTGGCAAATAATACCTTCAGTTGACGACCGATCTTCATTTTTTTGGAAATCATGTATAGAATGTAATGTTTAGATTATAAAAATTGAGCCGTTATTTTACAGTTTTTAATTTTATCTTGAGTTTTATTTATTTTTAAAATAAGTATAAAAATAGTTTATTATCCTACCTTATATAATTTTGGAGTGTAACTGTGTGTGTGTGTGTGTGTGGATGTCACTTTCGAGGCCGGATTTGAGGGCCTTCCCGTGTCCAAAATGCCCTAATTCTCCGTCACCCGGGGGGAATCGACCCTTCTGTTTCCGATGGCGTTTTCAGAATCCCGATAAAATACAAGTTTACAAAGTTAAGGCCGGTTTTATTCATTTTTGGGGGTAATTTGCATAATGTGAAAAAATACAAATTTGCTCATTCTTGCAAGTTGCACGCGCCCGTGTGGTCGTCTGCGTCTTACTGCCATGCCTTTCCCCTTCCCGGGGCATTCCCCCCGGGGCATAAACTCCCGTGTTGCGCTTGACCATCCAATGGTGGTGTGGTGTACTGGATAGTGGTTCGGCTTGCGAAATTTTCGATCGCAGGTTCGGTTCCCGACTTCGCGAATTGTTTTGCTTTTTGCTCCGGAAGTATGTTTTCGCCCGGATTTCCACAAAATATTGTCTAAAAAACTAAATGATCGCCTGCATATTAACTTTTCGAGAAACTTCCGCCGGAAATCCGGAAATAAAGCACCTGCTTGGAAGCCACCGGGGAGCAAAACATTTTACGAAACCGTCCGCATCATCCGGCTCGCCTCCATCGAGTTCAATTGACCCTGCGCGCGGCGCATCGCCTCCTGAAGAGCCCGACCCGCCGCCTCTCGACGAGCCTGGCCCCGGACTCCGTCATTTCCGCGCACCTGTGCCGCCTATTCTTTCAGTTGCCGTTCCGGATAGTGCGCTATTCTCTTCACAAGAGTTTCTAGCCTATTCTGACAGAATTGGTAGGTGTAATTCTTTAATGGCTCTAAGGACGGCGGGTAGCCAAACTATCTGCTTTACGTTTAGGCTTTGTTTCAGCTTACTTTGATGCACAATTCGAACCGACTTCTGATGACGACATTTTGTCAGAGTTTTTCGTGTCTTCCGCGTCAAGTTCCCGCGTCGCGCAGAGCCAAAGCAGCACCAGCACCGTACCACGACACCCATCGTAATCCGGACTCCCTTACAGATTGGCCGACAGGTCGATGCTTTGACGGTCCAAGACAGTGTTCTCATCCTTCAAGCCCAGCTGTCAGTGATCAACCGGAATTCTCCGCGTTCTCTGACACCTCGGAATACGCCGATGATCCGTCAGATTTGTGCCCGTATACAGACCCGATTGGTAAGTCACCATGCTTCATAAGGGATGAACACGACAAACAATTCAGACAAAAAAGCCATTTTGAGGCTACTACGACTACCACGAGCCACTTGATGCGCTGTCTCCAGCTCCGGGAGCCTCACAACAGCCTGGCCCGTCTCGCCCGGACACCAGCATTCCTCTTCGCACCAGCACGCTGCCGTCCTCCTTCAACTTCTCCCAGCAGGCTGGCCCATCTCGACCGGATACGAGCATCCCGCTGAACATTAGCGATTTCCCCCACAATCGTTCTGTTGTTGTTATTACCGAAAATGCCCAAAAAATAGCAAAGCGGCCACGATCCAAAATATCGGCTGAAGAACGTGCCAGGATCGCCCGGAATTCAAAAAACAAACAGATTTCGCGGCGTCGAGCCACACAAGACTCCATCGAGGAGCAGTATTCCCAGGCTAATTCACAAAGAAAAAAAGCCCGCCTTGAAGAGACCCCGAGCCAGGCGGATGCTCGCCGCCAAAAAAATGCGGCGCGGATGGCCATTCACAGAGCCAAAGAAAATACTTCCCAAACCACGACTCGAAATCAGGCCAATGCTGCTAATATGCACAAAAAAAGAGCCACCTACGCTTATTTCAGCCCGTCGAGCCACGAACGCGATCTCGACTTCCCAAGCGAGAGCCATGGAGACTTCAGAAGAACGCAGTTCACGGCGAGCGCAGAATGCTGACAGACAGGCTAGGCAGCTGGCCAGCGAGGAAGCTGAGGAACGCGCGGCTAGGTTGCAACGCATGCGTGATAGCAATCTTGCTCTTCGAGCGGGTCGACGCAATGCGACGCGCCGAGGCGCGGGAATCGCCCGGGTACCTAATATTTGTCCCGATGAACACTACCAAGGCCGCATGGACCAGGCCTGCTCGCAATGCGGTGCGCTGCATTGGCTGGGTGAAACCCAGACCGCTGGGGCCTTTAGCCAATGTTGCCGGAAGGGCAAGGTATCGTTAACCCTGTTACAGGATTTCCCGCAACCCCTAAAGGACCTCTACACTGGGCAAGACCCGCGCTCAGCAGCCTTCCTCCGCAACATCAGCAACTACAACAACAGCCTGGCCATGGCGTCGATGGTAGCCAAGCTCGATTTGCCGCCCGGACGTGGTCCGCAGCCGTACCGAGTGCACGGGATGGTGGTGCACCTCACTGGGCCGCTCCGCCCCGAGCAAGGCCAACAGCCGCAATGTGCGCAGGTTTTGATTTTAGATTCGGGAGAGGCAGCCGAAGAGCTGGCGGGCCGGCCAGTCAACCGACAATGTGACGAGTCCCTCTTCCGCGATCTTCACGCGATGTTACAAGGCTGCAACCAGCTCGCACAAGCCTACATGATGATGGACGAGGTGGCCAAACAGGAAGAAAGGGAAGCGGCAGTGGATGGTAGGCCAAGAAGAGAGGTAACAATGGTGTTCGAAACCGACAAGCGGGACGACCAGCGGCGCTACAATGTAGCCAGTGCTAACGAAGTTGCTGTGGTGTATGTAGGCAACGAGGAAAATATCCCAGGTGAGCGGTGGCTCATGGTGAAGGAGAAAAATGGAAATGGCCAATTGCAAAAACTCAGTTACCTTGACAAGAGGTGCGAGCCGATGGTATATCCACTGCTTTTTCCAAGGGGCGAACCCGGCTGGCATCCAAATTTGGCCCGCCAAACAGCCGGTGCCCATTCGCGCATTACCCAAAAAGATTATTACGCATTTTTCCTCTTCGTACGTGCCCAGTTTAATCCGCTTTTCCGCGCCTCAAAACTCTTTCAGCAGTACATAGTCGATTCTTGGCTCAAAGTCGAGCAGAATCGGCTAAACTTCTTTAAGCAGAACCAGAAGCAATGTCGGCTCGATACTGTACGCGGGCTACAAGACCATCTGAACTCGGACGATGCGGGGCCAGCTGGAAGGCGCATCGTACTTTCTGCTGACCACCAAGGTAGTGACCGAAACATGGTGAGGAATTACCAAGACTCGCTCAGCTTGGTCGGGTTCTACAACAAGCCTGATCTCTTTTTGACGATTACTTCAAATCCCAATTGGCGCGAAATTCAAGAGGCTTTGCTTCCCGGACAGCAGGCCTTTGACAGGCCGGACTTGATTTCCAGGGTATTCGCGCTCAAAATGGCCGCCCTCGACAAGGCGCTTTTCAAGGAGCATTGTCTTGGTGAAGTCGAGGCCCATATTTCAGTCATAGAGTACCAGAAACGAGGCTTACCACATAGGCATATGCTACTATGGCTCAAGGTAGGCTGGAAGCCAGTGACGCCGGACGAGGTCGACGAGCTGATCTCTGCCGAGTTGCCCGACCCGGTCGCTGATCCGCGGCTGTACGAGATCATTTCCAAGTCCATGATGCATCGGGCGTGTGGTGTCGATAACCCGACGTCACCGTGCATGCGGGATAACAAGTGCACAAAAGGGTTCCCGAAAGCTTTCCAGCAAGAGACCTCTATTGGAGGCGGTGGGTATCCCAAGTATCGTCGCCGAGACAATGGTCGAACCGATCGCTCTGGCCGGCTCGACAACCGCCACGTGGTTCCGTACAATAGGTATCTTTGCTTGCTCCTAAACGCGCACATCAACCTCGAGGTTTGTGCATGGCTGGGAGTAGTCAAGTATTTATTTAAATACGTTTACAAAGGCACAGATCGGGCTCGAATCCGTCTGACTGCCACCGGGGAAAACGGACCGCGTGACGAAATTCAGGATTACATCGACGCTCGCTACGTCTGCGCCCCGGAAGCAGCCTTTCGCATTTTTGGTAACCAGATGCATGAGCGCTCCCACGTGATCATCCGCCTGATGGTCCATTTGGAAGCGTTCGAGAGTGTGGTCTTTTCAGACGGAGCCGAAGCAGAGGCTCTAAACGTTGCCCGAAATCGAAAAACAACCCTTTCAGCATGGTTCGCTAAAAATGCGGAAATGGCAGATTTAGAGGGAAATGGTGGGATCCCGGCCGGTATCGTTGACTCGCGACAATTCTTCTACGCTGAAATGCCCAAGCATTTCACATTCCAGACCAATGGCACGTGGAAACAACGGGAAAAAAATACCGAAAAGACGATTGGTAGGATTTATTTTGTGTCGCCAAAAGACATGGAACGCTTCGCAATGCGCACGCTTCTGCTGTACAGAAAGGGTATCACGTCTTTTGCGGACCTACGCACAATTGGCGGTACCGTATACCGTACATTCTTGGAGGCGGCGATCGCCGGCGACTATCTTGCCGACGATAGTCACATTGCCGACTCTATGCGAGAAGCTGCCCTTTTTCAGATGCCCGGTGAATTGCGCGCCTTTTTTGCCTGTCTCTTGGTGTATGTCGAAAACCACTCCCCGGTCGCGCTTTGGGACAGCTACAAAATGCAGCTGTGCGAGGATTTTATGCATCAGGGGCTCGAACCCGCCGTGGCGATCTCCCATGCTTTCTGGGATATTGCCGAGAAAATTGGGGACTTGAACCGTGACATTAAGGAATTTCTCCCCCTCGATATCCCGCAGCCTCCAGCCCATCCCAGCATCGACACGCCCGACTTCACCGCACACCAGCGAATGGGCCTTGATCTATCCGCCCAGCTCAACCCGCAGCAAAAAACGGTATTCGAGGGTGTTTTCCAGGCACTTGAGTCCGAAAACGGTCAATGCTTCTTTGTCGACGGCCCCGGTGGCAGCGGGAAGACCTTCCTCTACAATGCTCTCATCCATTCAGCAATTGGTAGGGAAGACAAGGTATTGTGTGTTGCTTGGACCGGGATCGCCGCCAATTTGTTGCCAGAAGGCAGAACGGTCAGTAGCGCATTTCAGCTGATTGTAGCCCAGGATAGCAAAGTGTCCAGCATGAAGGCCCAATCCAAGGAGGCGAGGGCGCTCAGCCAGGTCAAGCTCATCGTCTGGGACGAAGCACCAATGGCTCCTCGCCATGCCCTCGAAGCCGTCGACGCCTTGCTGCGCGACATCAAGCAGTCGCCGCTGCCGTTTGGTGGGGTTACAATGGTGCTCGGTGGAGATTTTCGGCAAGTCCTGCCAGTGGTGGAAAAAGGTACCCGTGGCGACATGGTAGCCCTTTGCATTAAAAATTCGCCTCTGTGGGCCCACTTCAGGCAGTACAGATTGACTACAAACATGCGAGTACGGGATGCCGACACCGATTGGAAGGACTGGCTGATCGAGCTTGGGGACGATGTTCTGCCCAAGGACGAGGACGACCAGGTCGATGTTCCCCCGGAACTGTGCACTCGAGCCGATCTTGCTACGGAAATTTTTGAGCAGGTGTTCAAGCAGGGTAGCGTCGCACTGGCAGATGTCGCTATTTTGTCACCCAGAAACGAGCGCGTTCTTTCGCTAAACAATCAAATTTTGGACATGCTGCCAGGCGATCCGACTTTGGCTCGGAGCCAAGACGAAGCCCTCACGGATGACCCATCCGATGCGCAAAATTTTCCGGCAGAATTTCTCAATCAAATGACCCCAACAGGTCTCCCACCACACGAGCTCTACCTCAAAGTCGGAGCCATCGTAATGCTGTTAAGGAACCTCAACATCTCGCAGGGTCTATGCAACGGCACAAGGCTGATCGTCGAGCGCATCGGTCAACGTGTCCTAGCCTGCACCATTGCGACTGGGCCAAGGAAGGGAAAGGTGGTATTGGTGCCCAGAATTGATTGTTATTTTGAAAAAGGTCTTCCTTTTCGCCTAAAAAGACGCCAATTTCCCGTTCGTCTTAGCTTTGCGCTCACTATTAATAAGTCCCAGGGCCAGAGTTTTGAGCGCGTGGGGTTGGACTTGGGGGCTCCAATTTTCAGCCATGGCCAGCTGTATGTTGCCCTGTCTCGCTGTCGATCAAAGAACGGAATCCGGATTCGCACCGACAACGACAAGGCCACCAACATCGTCTACACCGAAGTCCTGCGTGATTGATCGCCCAAATATGCCGTCCTTTTGTATTGCTATTTTTGTGATTTGACTGTACAATTATCTTTTTTTTGCTATTTGTCTGTTGTTGGGAATAAAATGGAAAAACCCTGTCACCCACTCAAGCTAGCGCCGCAGGCTTAAGAAAAGTCAAGCCACTCAAGCTAGCGCCGCAGGCTTAAGGAAAGTCAAGCCACTCAAGCTAGCGCCGCAGGCTTAAAGAAAAGTCAAGCCACTCAAGCTAGCGCCGCAGGCTTAAGAAAAGTCAAGCCACTCAAGCTAGCGCCGCAGGCTTAAAGAAAAGTCAAGCCACTCAAGCTAGCGCCGCAGGCTTAAGAAAAGTCAAGCCACTCAGGCCGCAGGCTTAAAGAAAAGTCAAGCCACTCAAGCTTAGCGCCGCAGGCTTAGGAAAGTCAAGCCACTCAAGCTAGCGCCGCAGGCTTAAAGAAAAGTCAAGCCACTCAAGCTTAGCGCCGCAGGCTTAAGAAAAGTCAAGCCACTCAAGCTTAGCGCCGCAGGCTTAAGAAAAGTCAAGCCACTCAAGCTGGCTCAAACCTCCAAGCGCCGCAGGCTTAAGAAAAGTCAAGCCACTCAAGCTAGCGCCGCAGGCTTAAGAAAAGTCAAGCCACTCAAGCTAGCGCCGCAGGCTTAAGAAAAGTCAAGCCACTCAAGCTAGCGCCGCAGGCTTAAGAAAAGTCAAGCCACTCAAGCTAGCGCCGCAGGCTTAAGAAAAGTCAAGCCACTCAAGCTAGCGCCGCAGGCTTAAGAAAAGTCAAGCCACTCAAGCTAGCTCCGCAGGCTTAAGAAAAGTCAAGCCGCTCAAGCTAGCGCCGCAGGCTTAAGGAAAAGTCAAGCCACTCAAGCTAGCGCCGCAGGCTTAGGAAAAGGCAAGCCACTCAAGCTAGCGCCGCAGGCTTAAGAAAAGTCAAGCCACTCAAGCTAGCTCCGCAGGCTTAAGAAAAAGTCAAGCCACTCCAAGCTAGCGCCGCAGGGCTTTTAAGAAAGTCAAGCCACTCCAAGCTAGCGCCGCAGGCTTAGGAAAAGTCAAGCCACTCAGGCTAGCGCCGCAGGCTTCAAGAAAAGTCAAGCCACTCAAGCTAGCGCCGCAGGTTTAAGAAAAAGTCAAGCCGCTCGCAAGCTAGCGCCGCAGGCTTAAGAAAAGTCAAGCCACTCGAGCTAGCGCCGCAGGCTTAAGAAAAGTCAGGCCACCCCGCTTAGCGCCGCAGGCTTAAGAAAAGTCAAGCCACTCAAGCTAGCGCCGCAGGCTTAAGAAAAGTCAAGCCACTCAAGCTAGCGCCGCAGGCTTAAGAAAAGTCAAGCCGCTCAAGCTAGCGCCGCAAGCTTAAGAAAAGTCAAGCCACTCAAGCTAGCGCCGCAGGCTTAAGAAAAGTCAAGCCACTCAAGCTTAGCGCCGTAGGCTTAAGAAAGTCAAGCCACTCAAGCTAGCGCCGCGGGCTTAAGAAAAGTCAAGCCGCTCAAGCTAGCGCCGCCGTTTAAGAAAAGTCAAGCCACTCAAGCTAGCGCCGCAGGCTTAAGAAAAGTCAAGCCACTCAGCTTAGCGCCGCAGGCTTAAGAAAAGTCAAGCCACTCGCCAGCGCCGCGGGCTTAAGAAAAGTCAAGCCGCTCAAGCTAGCGCCGCAAGCTTAAGAAAAGTCAAGCCACTCAAGCTAGCGCCGCAGGCTTAAGAAAAGTCAAGCCACTCAAGCTAGCGCCGCAGGCTTAAGAAAATACTTAAATAAACCCCATGAAAGAAGAGAACCAATAGCGACGTCGCAGACTGGGGGAAAAGGGATTTCGTGGTAAAAGAGATGTCTGTATTTGTTCTACCTCATATGGTTATCAGGATGAGCACCACTAAAGGAATCGCGAAATGGTAGGAAGATACCGAAAAAGCGCGCCGGACTCACGGGGCCTAGACGGGGTCCAGCGGGGGAGAGTCGCGAAGCGGCTCCTCCCCCGCTGGTTTATTTATAATTCTGGGTTTTCACGATGTCAACATTCGTAAAATGTCGCCATTTCGATCAATTAAAGGAAAATTAAAAGAAAATTAATTAAAACTAATTAAAAGAAATTAAAAGAAGGGAAGAAATCGGACTCTTTATATTTATCGCTGAAACTACGGTTAACCTACCGTTTTTGGCGACGGCCTTCTATACCCTGTTTAAAGGGCTAGTTCAGCCAATAAAACAAAAGAATTTCCGCGGCCAGGAGTCGAACCCTCTCTGCGTTTTTGTGTCTGCGCCTCTCTCATTTCCCCGATCCCTAATAGCTGTCGTAACGGGGGACTGTTCGGGCGCACTGTGCCTACGTCCAGAGTTTCCCAAGGTACCAGCCCAAGCTCTAAAAGTTGAACTAGCCCTTTAAGATACGCGACGAATGAATTGAAGTGATCCAGAGAAGTGAAAAGGTCTAGACAGAGCGGTTTGCCTCGAGCAACTACAAAAACCGCTGACTCTTGTTTGGGGAAAAAGCTAAAACGAATCCAAATGTCTGGGTTTACGCGATCACCAAAACGTATGCAAACGCCAGAAAAATGAACGAAAAATCGTAGGCAGGTGTTTTGCGTACGCCGACGATTAAACGAATTACAGAGCGTTTTTTTGCGCAAAGGTCGTAGCTGACGCTTCTGAAGCATGACGAGATCTTGAAAAGTACTACTTTAGCTGTCACAACCCCTTTAAAATCCGGTTTTTTGCAGAGAGGGCCCTCGTAAGGAACGTTTGATCAAATACGATGAGTCTAGGAGCAAAGAATGAGTTGGCTGAAGCCCCGCCAAAAAAGTGTGAATCGGATTAGGGCCCTCGGGCAGCGGGCCCCTTTGCTGACCACCGTGGGCCCGCTCGGCCGCAGAGTGGTTTTGACGGCCATCCGCCCTGGTGGGGGGCCCTGCGCGGAAATTGGATGAGAAAAACGGAGGAGTGGGCCCCCTGCCCGGGTCACAAAGCGGCCAAAAAGAGCCAAAAAGAAGGGGCCCAGGGGGTGGCCCACACGGCTTGGAACGAACACCACCAGGGGCGGCTCGGTGGCCGGGGTGATGGCCCTGGAACGGTGGGGACAAAGCAGCGAAAAAGGGATGTTTTTGCGTGCGGAAAATCTAATTTCGGCGGATTGTAGAGTGGGATAATTTATTAGTTTGTTGTGCCTTTCGCTAGAGTAGGTAAATTTTGGCTAGTGATTCGTAACGTTCCCAGCAACCCCAAAATGAGCTCGAGATTTTAAGGGTGATGCTCACCTAATTCACCCAATCACGTTGACATCGGATTCAATGGCGATAATCCTTTCAAAAAAATATAAATTTAGTTACGCGAAAAACCAAGCTTTGAATTGACGCTCGACGAATTGACACTTGATAAAACTTCTTTGAAGAATTTACCGCCACTTTGCAATTTTTCCTAGATCTGATGTTTGAACGATTCTTTTTTTCGAGCAAAAAACAATTTTCCGTAAAGGTTTCCGCAAAATTTTATAATGGCGAAAAATAGATACTTTTCAGCTTATTTCATACTTAGAAGCGTCATAACTTCGTAACCAGGTGGTTTCCAAGATTTAAAATATCATCAAAACCAAAATGTTTTGCACCAGATAGGCTTACAAAACCTTAAAAACGTCTCTCGTCAGGTTGATAAACGTGAAACGTCGAAAGTCGAGCTAAAGGTAAAGTTATGCAACCAAAAAAAATTTCTAAAATACCATCGTCAGTTTATAAGTACAGCCTTAAACTACAGGGTGTCTCATAAAAAAGCACCCCTCCGGCATTTGGCGTATTACATCCGATCCGTATCCCGCCAGCTACTGTTATCTTCGGGATATAACAAAAATAAACTTTATTATCCGTTTTCCATATGGTTTTCGTCGGAATCGACCCATCGAATATTTAGTGAAAATGAAGCGGCAAGCCTTCTCTACCTTCTAAAGATTTGTTCTGATTAAAATTAATCAAATAACCGTTGATTTCAACAATTTTTGTAACGCAAAGTCACCCCCGTTATTAAGCTTAATTAGGGATTCGCAGCCGGAAGTCGATGCAAATCGATGCAAAGTCCAAAAAGATCGCCGAAAAAACTGCTAAGAACCGCGTAAGAAACAGTATTTTGGCGATAACTCGAAAACTACTGTAGCGATCGGGCTATAACTCAGGATTGTGGTTATTTAGGGACTCGTACCCCTCCAGTCCAACTTGAGACTGCTGGGATGTAATACGGCGAAATGCCGGAGGGGTGCTTTTTTTTGGGACACCCTGTATACCCCAAGGCATCATCCCATCTTCGCCAAAAGCCCCCATTAAAAGTCACCAAAAACCCGGTGGGTGGCCCATAAGAGCCCCTAAAAGGATGGGGAGGAAAAAGTGGACCCGTTGCACTTTTTATGCAACGCACACCGAGGGCCTTTTGGGGGCCAAAAAAGGGCCGAGCACTAGGCCATTTATCCGGCCTACCACTGGGCCCTCCGTCTAAAGCCATGGCCGCCAAGACAGGGTCCAAAAAAGGGACATGGGCCCTTGTTAGAAGCGGTGTATGAAGAGGGCTTGTTAGCCGGGGTGGGGGGCAACAATTTTTTGCAGTGGCTTTGCTCTTTTTATGCCTTGGACTTGGAGGTCGAGAGACCGGAATTTAGTTTGCAATGGTTGTGGGGGCGGGAGGAACGGAAAATAGCTAAAATGCCAAATTTTAAGGCCCGAAAATGCCGACAACTGAAGCCAACATCTGAAAAATAACGACCGCGAAACGTCGACAATCCCGACGGCTAAAGGCCGATGCTCAAGATGTCGAGAACCAACAATGCCGACAGCAAGAATTCCGAAATAAAAAAAATGCCGAAAACAAAATGTATTTGAAATGCCAATAACAAAATGCCGCCGTCCAAAATGCCGACAGCCAAATTGCCGAAATAAGCAATTTGTTTGCAATTTGGTGTTTTGACCGTGTTGATTGTCGGCACTCTTGGTCTGGGTTTTTGGATGTCGGCATTTTAACCCGAATTCAAGTGGAACACATCTGATACTCGCGGAAAGGGAAGAGCCACCCTTTTTTGCAATGAATTTTTCATTTGCTAGTGAGGCTAGGAGCGACATGGGAATTAATCAATGGCGTGATGAGGGAGAATTGAGGAGACGCTAACTAGCATCTAGGCATCTTCATCATGCTCCGTTTATTGTTGCTATATAGAAAAAACATTGGGCTATTAAGCGTAAGCGTACTACCACTCGAAACTGCGCGTAGGTTTAAAAAATTTTGTAGCACTTAAAATAGAATCCCGTGCAGGTTATATCACACAAAAAATGTGCCGCCGAGGCGTTTGCCCGGGGTGAATATTTGCCCCCGAGATTCCCGCACCTGGCAATCACAGCTTTTACCCGCGCGAGCGCCCACGACACAACGCTCCGGTTGACGGGAAAAGACGGGAAAATCCGACAATAAGCTGCCGGTTGCAGATTGGGCAACAAAAAGGGATAAAACGCGTCTGATAAAAATTGGATGATTATAAATTGATGGAAAATTAAAAAAATAGCCGTTTCGGAATGGTGTTTTCAAAGGGAGAGTAGGTTGAGAATTATGGGTGTTTTGGGGTAGTCCTTTTTTTATTAGCTATCCTAAGTCGAAGCGCAATTAGAATTTTGGCAAACAACCTGAAAATCGTTGAGCACGTACCTACATTCAAAGGGGGCCATGAAGAAATTAGTAAACTTGTTTTAAACGCTACTTTTCAAAATTTGAAAATTCCAGAAATTTCGCGCTATAAAATATAAGCGAAGATCAGGGTAAAGCATAGCTCCTGTTAGCATAGCTTTAGAATAGACATATTAATAGCCCTTAATCGCTGCCAATTTACTTGTCACCAGCCTCATCAACATCCGACCTCAAAAACGGGCTCCCATCTCCGGCCGTCAGCCGCTGCAACTTTTCGGGACCATTGGACCCGAATGCCCGGCCTAACTAACCACAAGACCACCCCAACAACCCCAAGAAAAAAAAACACGAATTTCTTTGTGCGGCGGGGGCCGAAATCTAATTATTCGGTCTTTGGGGTGGGCGCATCCCCGAGGGCCGACACCAAAAAAAAGGAAGGGCTGCAAAAAAATGAGAGGCAAAAATGGGGTGACTAATAGAAAAAGCCTTACAAGGGAACCACCTAAGGTCAAGGTGGCGTCTCGTTATGGGACCCAGCTTATTTTGTGCAGAATTTTTTTCGCTGATTTCGTTCATCTCCATGCCCTATTTATTTTTAAGTAATCAGCCCCTTCAATTATGAAAGTTATATGAGTTTCAAAGTTCCATCATTTCCTCCTATTTTGAACTTTCAAAGGCTTTAACTTTTTATCTTCCTCCTTGTCTGATCCTCAAAAAACTATCCATTATTTCCCTTATCATCGGAATCAGCATACCAATTCTAGCACAAAATAAGCTGGACCCCATAACGAAACGCCACCTTGACCTTAGAGTGGTTCCCTCGTTAGTGTTTGCTGGAAATACCAAAGGGAGTATGGTAGCGAGATTGTTTCATCCTGAAATGCGACAGGAATGACGAATCGAAGCGCTATAGGGCGTGAAGAAAGGAGGGCGATCAGAAATTAACTAGGGAAGGCTTCCGCTGAAGGATATCGGACCTAGTTACTGAGGCGTGCATCTTGTAGAGCTCGACGAGATGAATTGATGGAACTTCTAGTTGGGTGGATACTTTTTTAATGCAGTTACAGCGGTATAAAGTTTTTCCCGATATCTTATTAGCCCTCTCCATACCCCATCGCCGTATCACCAGAAGTCTAGTGTGTTAGCAGTCGGCGTCCGGGGATTACGACGAGGGTAATGGATCCGCCTCACGATTTTTATTTTTTGCTTTGCTGGCTGGTTGCTATTTCAGTTTCTGACCAAAAAGCAAAAAAAAAAAAATCGAGAGAGGATCTCTACCCTCGTCACCATCCCCGGACGCCGACCACTAACCCGCTAGACTACCAGAGCACGGCGGTTGGGATGTGGGGAGGGCTTATGAAGGTGTCGCGAAAATCTTTAAACCGCTGTAACTTTATTAAAAAAAGGCATCCGCAGCTAAAAGTTACATCAAACGATTTGGTCTAGTCGAGCTCTACAAGATGCACATACTCACATAGCTGGGTCCGATGTCCGCCCGAAAACATTCCCTAGTAAGGGAAAACGACCCAAAACACGTTGCAAGTTGCTAGTTGCAAAACGCCTCAAACACAAGTGCGACAGCTCGCAGGCTGTGTTTTATAATGTTTAAGTCGTCCTTGCAGCTCGAAAAAAGCATACATTCCGGTTCGCACTCGCCTCTTATTAGCCGGAAAAAGAGGGCTGCAAGAAACTGAGGCAACGGAGGTTAAAAACAAAAAGGCGAATAGAAAAAGCCTTGACAACACCTTAAAAACATCAAAAAGGT
>CATQJA010002673.1:0-11662 GCA_958295435.1 Mesorhabditis spiculigera
GGACTTTTCGGAATATTTCCGCACTTTTCGGAATATTTGCGTTGAGACAAAACAATCAGGTCGCATATTATCAGAGGGAACTCTTTTATCGGATATCCTGTAGAATATTAAAAAAACATTTCATAATGCACAGTGAATGATCAATTTGACGAGACAGCAGCCTTTTCACAAGCCGAAACGCGTTGTTGCCATCGCACGGGATATCGTTCCATTTCCCAATTGCAGCCGCGCCCACCCAACCGTTCTTCGGATCGATGTACATCTGAATATTCGAAGGTAACCAAAGAAAGCGAGAGATCGAGAGAGAGAGCGTGAGAGAGCCAGCGAGAGAGAAAGTCTGAAATCTACCGCAATGCAGAGGTGAGCGCTAGCATTGACGTCACTCGGCTCGTTCACGTTGAAATTTTGGTAGTAGAGCTTGGCGCCATTGGCCGCGATCAGGGTCGACGAGTTTGCCTAGGTCTTTTAATCGCAAAAATCAGATCACTTGCGGAAGACTAACAAGCCCAAGCCCAATTATGCCCAAACTTTAGAGAATAAGACCTACAACCCGTCTCATCCCGTACAACAGTCCTCCGCCGTTTGTGTTGGTTTTGAGATCGATCTTTGCCAAATCAGCATTTATATATCTTAGACAAAGGCTGCCTACCGCGAATAAACTCGTTTTCCTCGTGACTGTTTACGGAAACGAGGGTTGACGCGATTTTTTTGCATCTATCGGCTGCTTCTTCGTAAACTGCATTATTGATAAGCTAGACACAAATTTTGTTGAGGTTGTGGAGGATAGGAGGAAAGAGAGAGAAGGAGAGAGAAAGAAAAAGAGACCGAGCGCGAGAGAGTGCCGTTACCTACCAAATAGCATTTAGAAAACTTTTTCCAATAAAGGCATCCGGGCGGACATTCCTTGAACTTCTTCCGCGTTCCATAAGCTATCATTTGGCGGTTTGTTAGGCTTCCGCAAGTGATCTGATTTTTGCGATTAAAAGACCTAGGCAAACTCGTCGACCCTGATCGCGGCCAATGGCGCCAAGCTCTACTACCAAAATTTCAACGTGAACGAGCCGAGTGACGTCAATGCTAGCGCCCACCTCTGCATTGCGGTAGATTTCAGTCTTTCTCTCTCGCTGGCTCTCTCACGCTCTCTCTCTCTATCTCTCGCTTTCTTTGGTTATCTTCGAATATTCAGATGTACACCGACCTGACAAACGGTTGGGTAAGCGCGGCTGCAATTGGGAAATGGAACGATATCCCGTGCGAATGGCAACAACGCGTTTCGGCTTGTGAAAAGGCTGCTGTATCGTCAAATTGATCATTCACTGTGCATTATAAATTGTTTATTAATATTCTACAGGATATCCGATAAAAGAGTTCCTTCCAATAATATGCGACCTGATGGTTTTGTCCCAACGCAAATATTCAGAAAAGTACGGGCACTTAACGGTCTTTGGAAACCAACGAGTCCGAGAGAGGTTACAGAACAACAACTTCCTACATAACAACTATCCTGGCTTACCGGCATGCGTTACAGTAGCTCTCGAGCTCCAACCAACTTCTCAAGTTCAATTCGACTCTCTTTCTCTCTCTGCCTTCGGTACCGAACCTAATCAGCACAAACTTGAGCTTGACATCAACATAATTACGGGTCTGAATAGGTATCCAGCGCAATTGCTATATTTTCGAGGCCAAATTTTTTTGCCCGCCAGCCCTAATTGGTTGGTTAAAAATCGGCACCGGAGCTTGCGTTAAATTGGCGCCTTATAAAGACCATGGCACTTGGTCTGAAATTAGAGTCCTTCCGAAGTACTGTGGCAGCATTTCAAACGCTCCCCTACCCAGCCATTTAGCGTATTTTGGGGAGCGTAAAGGCCAAGCAGTAAGCGTAACTATATAAACTATGTAGCAGCTGCTGACAGAAGCTATTAGCAGCCTTTCCTCTCATCGCATAAATGGGGCGCTGCCGCGTTTAAACCAGGAAATAGCGCTTCTCAACTGTTTCTAAGTCGCCGTCTCACTCTCTCTCTCTCGCCCTTTCAACTGACAAACACTTGATTATCATGATCTTTGATTTTAATAGGCATCCAAAACATTGCTTTTACTTTCAAGATGGTGTCTTTTCATTGACGGCCATAATTGGTCGTGGTTATTTAAAGGGCTATTGAATCCTGCCCCCTCCGCATGAAATTAGAGGTTTTCGGAAGCACTGTGGCGGCCTTTCCAAAAACCTCCACTCTCCAATCATCTAGCCCGTGATTGGGGGTGTACAAATCGCGCATGGGTGTAATTATATCATCTAACCAGCGGATTACAGCCGCTTAGCGACTGTAATCGGCTGGCCTTCGGGCTACCCTCCATATTCTACACCGCCACGCTCCTTCCCTACCTTTATCAATACCCACGCTGATGGCTTCAGACACCCCCCCGCCCCTCCCCCCCATTACCAAAATCTCCTTCAAAAACTACCTAAATACTTTCTGATGGCTTCAGATACTTTAAATGATTTAAATAATGAATTAAAATAAATAAAAGGTATTAAAACAACTGAAAAAAAAGTTATCTAGGCCTGGGGAAGGGATGCTGGGCAAGGGGGCCCCACTCGTTTTATTAAGGCGCCACTTTCAAAGTTAATTAGTTTTATTTAAACAGAAACTTTTTTTATAATTTTTGATCAATGAAGGAATTTCTGACCATGCTCTATCCGAATCCGAAGAGACCTAAGCTCTAGCTCCTTCCCCCTTCGAGTTATAGTTCACTTCAGACAGACGGACGGACGGACGGACGGACGGACGGACGGACGGACACCACAACAAAATTATTATAGTTGATAGGTGCTATTAGTGGAGCTACTAGCAGTTTTTTACCCTCATCGCATAAAAGGTCTCCCCAAACCGGCCTCGATGCCGAAAAAAATATGTGTGAAAAAGGCCCAAAATGGCCTACTTTCGGCATCTATAAAATAGAGCAGAATAAGTTCCACGAAAATTAATTAGTGCATCTTGCTCAGAAAATCACGCTCTTTCGAATCAGCCATCTCATGAAACAAGTTCGAACATTTTTTCAAAAAGATTAATTTAGACGACATGGTCCCCCATGTGAAATTTCCGCAATTTGACGAAATTTTGAAATTTCCGCGTGACATGGCTCATTCGAAAGAGCGTAATTTTCTGAGCAAGATGCACTGATTAGTTTTCGTGGAAACTTATTCTGCTATGTTTTATAGGTGCCGAAAGTAGGCCATTTTGGGCCTTTTTCACACTTCAAACCCTTATAACTTTGGTTTTCCGGTCGTTTCGCAAATTCTACAAAGTACGTTTTAATCAGCAAAAAATTCTGCACAAGATAGGCTAGGTCCCGTTCCGAAACTCCGTGCCCACCTAAAAACGTCTCCTTGTAAGAGCTTTTGTTTTAACTAAAAATATCCTACTATATATAAAAAAATAGTGTTTGTTTGTGTGTGTGTGACACTTTGCATGCAACTTCCGTCAGGGTGTCCGGTGGATATCTCAAGGGGGGAAGGTATTAGGCTACGTATGATACGTCATTAGGAGCGTAATGGTCTGGAGATGACTGCACGCATATCCGATTTTGCAAATTATGCTTTTTTCAACATTAAAAATCATTTTTTGTTGAAAAATCGGGCAGCCTCTTTGTTAGGCATTAATTAGCATAACACGGAAGTTGCGGCAGCCTATATAACGGCGGAGAGGGTGCACTTTTCATTGTTTCTCATCGAAATTCGGTTGAATTATGCAATGTGCAGGATACATGGGTTCAGACGGGGCCAGGGTTGAAAGTCGCGAAGCGGCTTTTCAACCCTGTTGTAATATAAAAAAGTTATAGCCAAAACAAGAAAAACTATTGAAGCTGGTGCCGGAATGTTAGTTTTTCGGGATTTTGCCAGTTTTTTGATATATTGACTCCAGCATTCGATAGAGCATCAAAAAATATACGCAGAGTTTTAATCCTACTATATATAAAAAAATAGTGTCTGTGTGTGTGTGTGTGTATGACACTTTGCATGCAACTTCCGTCAGCGTGTCCGGAGGATATCTCGATAGGGGATGAATTGTTAGGTATGTATGATACGTCATTAGGTGCGTAATGGCTCTGGGATGACTGCAAGCTTATCAGATTTTGCAAATTATGCTATTTTCGACATTAAATTTAGGTTTTTGTGAAATTTTCGGGCATCCTCTTTGTTAGGAAACAATTTGCATACGCCGGAAGTGGTGGTGGTCTATATTAAGGGGCAGAGGGAGCGTTTTTCATTATTTTTTCATCGCAGCCCGGGCGAATTATGCAAAGTGAAGAATATCATGGGCCCAAACGGGGCCAGGGTTGAAAAGTCGCGTAGCGGCTTTTCAACCCTGGTTTCATCTAAAAATATTGTTTTATAAAATAGTTATAGCAAAAAAAAGGTAGATACGGTGTTTCCACATGGGATCGTGGAGTCGAAAGCTAGTTTTCGACATTTCCGATGTTTTTCAAAAAAATCCTTTAATGCCATTCGATAGAGCGTCAAAAAATATACTAAGAGTTTTAATTAAAACTCAAAATAGCATCATATGAAAGAGTATAACAAAACGAGGAACATCCCCCCGCGAAATTTGGCCGGACTTTTCGAGATAGTCTTTTGCCTAAACTTTGAAAACGAGCCTCCAGGAGTACGACACCCTGGCATCAGCTTCAATCCGTTTAAACATTCGTTGCGTTCGAAGACCGAGGGCTGGCACAATATGGGTCTGGATTGGATCCTGCGAGCCATTGTCATCGTAATGTCCTTCCTTTCTGCGGCGTTTGATCTGGTGACTTACTTGAGAGTGCGCCAGCAAATGGTGAGCGCCTTTCGTACCATAATAATTGACCAGAATTTAGCGTATCACCCATGGATCAAAAGCTCAAGCAAAAGGCGATGGTGCCAATCGTCCGGATATACGGTTGGCAAAGCAGGTAGGTGGAATTTGATTAGCTACTTTCATAGCGTTCTATACTGCTCATAAAGATCAAAATCGACAAAAGAGTACCACGATGTAAGAAGATTATTTAGACTTTGGTGGAAATTGATCAGAATTGTCATAGATTAAACCGGTAAAAGGGAAAATTCGGAGTGCCCCGATAAAACTCCCATGCGGCAGTTTACCGCCTTACATCCGATCGGTCGCGAAAATGAAGCAAGTTTTTGTAAAATAAATAACAAAAATGATGGCTCACACAGGAACGGGGCGGGGAAAGAGAAAAGGAGGAAATTCAATATGGCTCTGTCGGGGAAGGGAGGGGCGCACAAGAGAACGGAGCAAGGGTAGTGTGGCGTGTGTCGCGCAATGTGGCCTATCCAACTAGGATTGGCTTACCAATTTAGCTCAACGTTTAAACTTTTCGGAGGGCTCCCATCGGGCCTCTGTTTATGGCCGGATCCACCTTTGGTCAAATTTTGGGACCGATCGGATGCAAGGCAGTGGTCCAATGTTGTTGGGTCGTATTTTGGGGCAGCCGGTACATGCGAAGCACGGGATCTAGCGTCGAAGGTCCGCGCAACGGTTTTTGGGCGCGCCCGAAAAACGGTGCATGGACAACTCGCCGACATGACCGAGTTCTCCGATGCTTCATAACCCGCCTGCACCCCCCTTCTTCCGTTCCTGCCTTGGCCTAGTGGTGTAAAGCGCTTGCTTCAGGCTAGCCATGCGGGTTCGATTTTGCCCGACCTTTAGCACCTACCCTTAAATTGCATTGAAAGTGTGAAAGCAAATCAGTGAAAACTTGGTGTAATCAAAATTCTGTCGACCCTAGGATACTTGAAAATGTCGGCGAGTTGGCTGTCGGCAGGTTGACTTGTTGGCGAGTTGGCTGTCGGCGAGTCGAAGTGTCGGCGAGTTGGCTGTCGGCAGGTTGACTTGTCGGCGAGTCGAAGTGTCGGCGAGTTGGCTGTCGGCAGGTTGACTTGTCGGCGAGTCGAAGTGTCGGCGAGTTGGCTGTCGGCAGGTTGACTTGTCGGCGAGTCGAAGTGTCGACAGGTTGACTTGTCGGCGAGTTGGCTGTCGGCGAGTCGGGAGTGTCGGCGGAGTTATTTGTCGGCAGGTTGACTTGTCGGCGAGTCGGCTGTCGGCGAGTTGGCTGTCGGCGAGTCGAATGTCGGCGAGTTGGCCGGAAATCCCGAAAAACAATGTAGTTGAAAGATGTATGTCGTATTGGAGGCACCAGCAGTTTAGATCATCGTGAACCAAGCGATGAACGCCTTGCTCGCCGTGCCAACGGTATATTTCTACTGTCTCGAATTTGTTGGCGCGCCGACGCTAAACCCGGTGTTACGACGGTCCATGCTCATGCAAAGTCTCTATTATGAGATTGGGACAGTATATCTTCCTATCTTGGCGAATGTTGTCACCGGGTAAGAGTGTACCGTACACCGATGTAAGCTGCACAACCAGGGTTGTTAGACAGGGGGATACAAATCCGCGTTCTGCCCGTAATCTATTTTTACCATAGTTCAGCAACTAACAAGGAGATGGTCTCAGCTCGGAATCGAATTCGGATTTAAAAATTTGCACACTTATAGAGCTCGACGAGACAAATCGATTGGTGTAACTTTCAGCTGCTGATACAACAACCACGCCGAGTTATAAGCATTTTAATTTTTTGCATACATTTCGCAATGCTTTCGCCAAAGATTCATAGGCCTTCCCCGCCTCCCCCATCACCGTGGTCTGGTGGCCTAGTGGTGTAGTAGGCGCCCTCCGGGGAATCTAACGAGGGTTCGAACCCGCTCACGATTTTGTTTTTTGCTTTTTTGTCCGAAGGTTCCACTTTTCTTCCTGAAGGCCTTGAATAGCTTTTTACGCATTATTTTAACACATCTGATGCGCAGACAACATAGACTTCACCGTAAAAAAATTTTCTTACTGGGCATGGAGCCCTTGTCCAACAACCTCTGACTATACTTTCCAAAAGAATTTTCGCTTATGAAAGTTTTTGTTCGGATAACACACCATTTACCGTAAATTACGTTAACTCCTCGATTTTTCATATGCTTTGAATTTTCAATTTATTTTGGGACCTGCATAGTCATTTCGGGTAAAAAATATAATTTTTTTGGAAGAGATGTTTTTAACCATTTCTCACCAGAGGATTTAAAATAATGCGTAAAAAGCTATTCAAGGCCTTCAGAAAGCAAAGAGGAACCTTCGGACACAAAAGCAAAAAATAAAAATCGTGAGCGGGTTCGAACCCTCGTTAGATTCCCAGGAGGCCGCCTACTACACCACTAGGCCACCAGCCCACGGTGATGGGGGAGGCGGGGAAGGCCTATGAATTAATGGCGAACCTATTGCAAAATGTATGCAAAAAATTAAAATGCTTATAACTCGGCGTGGTTGTTGTATCAGCAGCTGAAAGTTACACCAGTCGATTTGTCTCGTCGAGCTCTATAAGTGTGCAAATTTTTAAATCCGAATTCGATTCCGAGCTGAGACCATCTCCTTGTAAGCTTCGAATTTCCAGACTAGCTACCATTTGGCATCGAAAATGATTTGCAACCTTTAGATAGTGATGTAGAAGAAAAAAATGTAGAAGATAGTGACGGGGAAAATGATCATGGTGAATGTAGAAAAACCAGCGCTAGATTTTCTTGTAAATACACAACTTTGCTTGTCTTGGTTTTGAAGGTTTTGGCTTGCTGGTTTCTCGCTAATGGTTTTCCGTTTCAGATGTGTTACCATCCACTACTTCAAGCCAAAGACGAATAATGCTGGAAAAGGATGGAATAGTTCCTTCATTCCATCAATGCCCTGGCAACGTCGGGTAAGGGGGACCAAGCCGGGAATTTAATACTGACACGAGTATGCTTACTGCGAAAACATGGTCGAAATGTGCACAAACTTTTGGGAAAACAATACTTGTTTGACGATCACGTTTTTCATTTACAAAACTTTGCTTTCAAAATTCGGCGATGAATAGTTTTTATGGGTCGCGAGCGCTGGTACAAATTGTAAGCCAATTGGCGAGAATATGGTGGGGTTTAGGGCACCCTGCAAGCCCGATGACTCAAACGAATTAGGAGGCAACCCACAAAACCCCAATTTAAAATACATTTTTCCGCCGGAAGAAATTTTCTCTCTCGACATGTCTTTGATTTGCCGGCAGCCCCGATATCGGATTTACAGGGTGGCGATTCATTACCTGCGTGTCGCTTTTTCCCCAAAAATCAGGCTTTAGATTTTCTTTGATAGAGTGGTTTTACTATATTGGTGGTTTTTTAGTTGCATCCTATCCAAATTTTAACCGGGTTAAACAATCACGAAAAACTACGAGCTAAGAACCATAAATTCCGGCTTCACAACGCGCATCCTGATCGCATGGGCACACTTTTGAAGCCTACTGTAGCCATGGGAGGTAGCTAATCTTTTCCGAAACGGCTCAGATATGTTGCACGCTTCTTTTCAAACGTAGTAAGCGCTCGAAAACCGACCTAAGTCAAAAGATAAAAAAGATACAGTATCGAGAAGGACATAGGTCAAATGGAAAGGATAAGATAAGGCATATGTATATCATGTTTTCAGCACACAAACGTGACGACGGTACCGTCGATCTCAGAGCCGAAACGGTCAGGAACGTACTGAATGGCCGCAATTTAACCGGATTCACATTTAATGCATTGTTCATTTGACCAATCACGCCGTTTCATCGATAAAGCAGCTGCAAACTTGGAATTGCGACTGACAGAAAACAAAAATAAATAAAATAATAGTCGAGGTTGACAGTGGGAAGGGGAGGATGATTGAGGAGTGTGAGCTAGCGATTCGCCGCCGAAACCACTGTGGATAATCGGGAAAAACGTTATTTTGTTTGGAACTGGAGATCTACTGTAGCGCATGCCGGTAAGCCAGGATTGTTGTTTTGCAGGATGTTGTTGTTCTGTAACTTCTCTCGGACTCTTTGGTTTCCAATGACCGTTAAGTGCCCGTACTTTTCGGAATATTTGCGTTGAGACAAAACAATCAGGTCGCATATTATTGGAGGGAACTCTTTTATCGGATATCCTGTAGAATATTAAAAAAACATTTCATAATGCACAGTGAATGATCAATTTGACGAGACAGCAGCCTTTTCACAAGCCGAAACGCGTTGTTGCCATTCGCACGGGATATCGTTCGATTTCCCCAATTGCAGCCGCGCCTACCCAACCGTTTGTCAGGTCGCTGTACATCTGAATATTCGAAGGTAACCAAAGAAAGCGAGAGATCGAGAGAGAGAGAGAGAGCGTGAGAGAGCCAGCGAGAGAGAAAGACTGAAATCTACCGCAATGCAGAGGTGGGCGCTAGCATTGACGTCACTCGGCTCGTTCACGTTGAAATTTTGGTAGTAGAGCTTTGCGCCACTGGCGGCGATCAGGGTCGACGAGTTTGCCTAGGTCTTTTAATCGCAAAAATCAGATCACTTGCTGAAGCCTAACAAGCCCAAGCCCAATTATGCCCAAACTTTAGAGAATAAGACCTACAACCCGTCTCATCCCGTACAACAGTCCTCCGCCGTTTGTGTTGGTTTTGAGATCGAGCTTTGCCAAATCTGCATTTATATATCTTAGACAAAGGCTGCCTACCGCGAATAAACTCGTTTTCCTCGTGACTGTTTACAGAAACGAGGGTTGACGCGATTTTTTTGCACCTATCGGCTGCTTCTTCGTAAACAGCATTATCGATAAGCTAGACAAAAATTTTGTTGAGGTTGCGGAGGATAGGAGGAAAGAGAGAGAAGGAGATAGAGGGAGAAAGAAAGGGAGAGAGAGGGAGAGACGGAGTGCGAGAGCGTACCGTTACCTACCAAATGAAATTTAGAAAACTTTTTCCAAAAAAGCCATCTGGGCGGACATTCCTTGAACTTCTCCCGCGTTCCATAAGCTATCATTTGGCGGTCCGTTTTATCGGCGAGATCAATGTAAAATGATCTGACATTTGGTAGCTGACATTTGGTCGCATAGGTCCAGGGCTAGTTCTTGTTTAACATAGTCCGCGATTTTTAGGGTCCCACGGATAGGGTGAAGGGCTGCAAAATTTGGTCATTTGGCAAAGGTAAAAGTCTGCATTTGTTTGTAGCGATGAATCTTTAGCGAAGACACTGCTACCTGCAATACCGGAGTATAAAATAGATATAAAGGCTTGATCCGATCGAATACGCAATGAAGATCAGCGCCAAGAGCTGAAAGATGCGTAGTTGAAAGTCCCTGACCGCGCACGTGTGCCTAGAGTTACATTTATATTTAATGGTTGATTTTGAGACGTAACTATTACGTCCGCTGATTTAAAAACTTACGGTCGCCGGCAGACATGCGCCCCTTGCAGTTGTTCCATTTCGTGGTGGCCCTAAACGGAAAAGCACATTTGATTTTTTTTGGAAGATCAAGTGCCAATTTTCTTGTTTTTATGGGCAATAAACAAGTGGAGGATTGCTGATGAACACAAGCCCGGCCCGAGGCCAAGAGTCAGGGGTGAAGATCGTTTTCGGGCGGTTGTGTAGGAAATTCCGCGCGTTTCGTACCTATCACAAGTGACAAGAAATTTAAACTAATCGAAGGCAAAAATATATTGTAATACTAGTCCAAAAGTACTAAAGTAGCGTATTTTCCACAATAAATCAAACAAATGCAAATTAAAATTGGTGAAGTGATATATGTCCTGTAAAAAAGCTGGTTCTTTAGGATTTCCTGGGGGGGGACCAAGTTTTTTTCTGCATAAGCCTAAATTTGCTTTTATAGATAGCGGATCCGTTTATAAATGGTTCTTAATTATTCACAAGCAGAAAAACTACAAATTTTAATTAAAGACTTTAGCTTTAGTTCGAAAAATCCGAAAAAAGACCCAAACCGGCCAAATTTTCGACTTTATCAAACACTTTTCTAACTTTTTAGAAGGTTTTTCTACTTTAAATATAGTTAAAATTTACTAAAAACAAGGTGAAAACACTTTATATATGATTACTAGGTCAACGGGAACCCGGACAGCCAGGAAAAAAAATTCGTTCCCCGGAAATCCTAAAGAACCAAAAAGATTTTTGTCTTTCAGTCCAGCGTTCTGCTATTTCGAGCATCTCTTTTTTTATCTTTTTTTATTCTCTTCTGGGCGTGGGAGGCTTCAATTACTTTAGGACTCGGAATTGAATTGACATTTCGCAAGTTTCCTCGCCAAGCAACCAAAAACAATTGGGGCGGCCGTATCCCGGGAAAAGCTCATCGTATTATATCGCGATGTGATGGGTCCGTTGAAGCATTCCGGAACATAGTTCGCAAGAGATCATGATGAGCTTCCGGCCTAATCAAAATACTAGCATAATTCTTGTCATATTCATTAAAATTTTTGATACTACCGACCTAACATCGGTCGATTATGCTCTCGTCGCTCAAAACTCAAATATCGAAGTTCCTCCGGGCTGCTGTGTACAATTATGTTTAGCTGTTGATTGGTGTGTTGGGATTACGGTAATTTGTAAGTTCCTTTCTTAGCCAATAAGTTAAGCTATATTTAGCTAGTACTTGCATTCCACTAAACTCCACGGGCCTGAAACATTACCGAGAGTCGTTTCAATTTATTCGAGACAAAAACTGGCAACAAATCAAAAATCACTAGGCACGATACAAAGCGCGCCACGCCTTTTCCAGGAATCGGAAAAAGAACAGCGA
>CATQJA010002673.1:21066-42333 GCA_958295435.1 Mesorhabditis spiculigera
ATGGCTTGAATAAATTTTTTGGGTGGGAAACTGGTGAAGCGAACGTACAGTGGATTTTGCCAGGTCCGCACCTTCTGGGTTCGCCCAGTAAGAAGCCTCCATTCGGCATCCGATCCGGAACTGTTAGCTGGGGGTGTTAGGCCGTATGAAGCTCCGAAAAACCAAAAAATATTACCAACCATCAGGTAAACAAGCGCATCAAAACTAGCGTCTTTAAGATTGTTGCAAGCCCGCCGTCTCAAGGGATCGTTGCGATTCTATATTTTTGCGGCGAGTTAGACGGGGATTTTTTCTTGATGGCACCCTGTATTCGGATTATCTCTTTCGAATTTGCATACATAAATTTGCATACTGAATTGGAGAATGGTCAGTAACTACAAAAAAAACTGAGCAAAGCGCCGTCCTCCTCGGCCTGGCATTGTCGGGTAATTAATAGTTTCCTTGATCGATCAATAATTATTCGAGAAATGCGACGCCCGTACGGTCCTGCTCTGCTCCTTGCCCTATTCCAACTCACTGCTGGGCTTCAACGGGCAATAGACCCAAACGACGTTCTGAACGACTTGCTCAAGAAAGATGTCGTGGAGAATGAGCTTTGCACACCAATCATACATCCATTCAGTCGACTCCCGGCTTTTTCGCCTAAAATTGCCTGGGGACCGAGGAGGAGGAGGATAAAGTGGATTTTTGCCAGGTGTGAATTTTTGTACGCTTGCACCTTAATTTTCGTTGATTCCCGAATTTGGTTTCCAAAATTTCCGAATGTGCTTATTTGAAGAGTTACAGCGCCTTTTCGTGGTGGTGCTCAAAACACTGCAACGCAGCAAAATCGGCTCTTAGAAAATGAGCTCGCCACAAACGCGCTTTCCGGATCAGCTTCCGATAAACATTTTTGCCATTGAGTTTTACCAAGTTTTGACATTTGTTGGAATTTAAAGCTATTTTGCGAATTTTGCGCCAAACCTTCACTATGAACCGCTTCGAAATGCGCGGCATCAACATCCGGACGTTTCGTTTTCGAAAGTCGCCTTCAGGATGCCCAAATGCAATGCAAACAACGCGAGGAGCTGTCAAAGGCGACGCTATGCCGGGAGATCAACGACCTGTTGGCTCATCTATTCGGGTAATAGCCAGAAACAGCTATGAGTTCCATATAGTAACGACAACCCGGCCGCCTACGCGGCAATATGCGGAGCCCAGGACCACTCATCCGTCTACTGCTCGCATTTCGTCGAAGAATCCGTCTACAATGTAGGATTCATATCCCAAAATGGCTACGGCCCGCTTTCTTTAGCTTAAAACGTCAATGGCATGTCGTTTTAGGGGTTCTGCTTCGTTAGCGGGGGGAGAACATTTTTTTGGTCAATAGCTTCGCTCATCTTAAATTACGAGATTCTCAGCGGCATATAAAACTCTCAGCTAACCAAAACCGCTTTAGGAAACCAGGGGCCGGCCGTTCTATATGAAATGGTTGGCGAGTACGCGGCCCGGGACGTATTGCAGCCGGCATTTCGGGAACTTCTCTACGATGTGGGTTGATCTGATGAGGTTGATGTGCCGATTATAGCACTCGCGCCAGCTTTACGATCCACTTTTAGTTCAGGACTGTTAGCGGAGGGAGAATTGGAACCAAGTTTTTCCCAGTAATTTTGTACGGCCCTATAACAAAACATAGAACATTTTTATAGCCCTTTACATAGTCTTACATGTAAAAAGTTTATGAAAAAATTAAAAAATGGAAAAAACGGCCAAAGCGTCCAATTTTCAACATTTAGTTTTTATAACTCTCCGGCAATCAAAACATAGTAAAACACTGCAAAAAAATACATTACATATCATCAAGAGTTTATCATCATCATTACCTGCTAAGATTCCACCCGCTAAGAGTCCAGTCCCCCACTTTCTTCACAATCCCGATACGATGTCTATTTGCAGCTTTACGACGATTTCAACTACGGTGACATCTCGGCGGTGTTCCTCTGGCCAAAGCTGTGTATGACGATAGTTGGAAAGTGGAACCGTAGCAATGCGTTTCTACATGATTTTTGTATGGTTCGTTTTTAGCCTTCGTTCAAGCGACTCGGATACCAAAACTCGAATATTGCCTCGTGGCCAAAAATTGGCTTTCTTTGCAGAAATGGACCGGGAGATGCGAGCGCCGGGCGCACTATTGTGGTCAGAAAGATCCGAAACTCCTGACGGTTGGCGGCCCCCTTGAAACGCTTATCATGAGCCCCTTAGGCGATCTCGTTCGGCTTCTTCTTCCGCATGTGCAAGCCACATCCGACCGCCAGTGAGCGCGCGTACTGCTTGAAGGAGATGCTGCCATCGTATATATCTCTGGTATATACGGGGTGTCCCAAAAAAAGCACCACTCCGGCATTTCGCGGTATTACATCGGATCGGCCCCAAATTTGGCCCAGAGGTGTATCAGACCCTAAATAACAACCGGCTTAGTTACAGCCCGCCAGCTACAGTAATTTTCGAGATACAACCAAACTAAACTTTATTTTCGTTCTTCGGCGTGTTCCCGTAGGAATCGGCCTTTCAAATCTTAGCTGTAAGCGGCTGGTGGGGCTATAAGTCATGATTCTGGTTATTTGGCGCCTGATACCGCTTTGGTCCAATTTTTTGGACCGATCGGATGTAAGACAGCCAAATGAGAAAGGGGTATTTTTTTGGGACACTCTGTAGCAATAAGTGCTAAATTTTTTCTACTGTGTTTTGACTAAACCATTTTCTTAGTTTTTGGATGGAGGAATAGACATGTTTTATACCGTTGGAAGCGCTGCGCTGAATTTTGTGGTGAGTCAGTTGTTATCGCCATGCAAAAGTTCGGGCTTCTTTAGGAAGAGTACGTTGACGGATTGCCGGCCGAGATCTTCCAGCCCCTCTTTGACAGTTGTCGGATCGACCAATTGATGCAATTCGATAACCGAACGTACCCACTCTGCCGGGTTCACAGAATTTTTTTGCTTCACTGAAACACATCTAGGCCTTGCATCAAAGCCGGAACCCGCATCGACCATCGTGCAAAGACGGGGACGGCTGCACCGGGGTCGCCTTTCCGGAATGCTACTCGGCAAGTTGGATCCAATTTTTTTAAATTAACTAACTCCAGACATTACAACTCACAAATATAGCAAATTTTTCTTTGCAATAAACATAGTTTTAAATCCTTTGTTTGCTATAAAAAGCTTTTTTTTATAGATTGTTAGGCCCATTCGAATGACAACTTCTAAACAAAAATCTCAAGAATTTGGCTCTCCCCCATAGCTCAGTTTTCAACCAATGTTCCTTTATTAGATAAAAATTTGCTGAATTTCAATATGTTAAATTCTTTTAGACCAGGGTTGAAAAGCCGCTTCACGACTTTTCAACCCTGGCCCCGTCTAACCCTATGATGTACTTTATTTTGTATAATTGTGCCTCAATTCCGATGACAAAAAAAATCGAAAAACGCTTCCTTTGGGCCTTGATATAGGCTACTGCAACTTCCGGCCTATGCTAATTTTTTCCTAGCAATGTGGGTGGTCGAATTTTTACGAAATATTTTACAAAATCTGATATGTGTGCAGTCATCTCCAGCCCATTACGCATCTAATGACGTATCAAACACCTCCGTAAACCCCTCCCCTCTTGAGATATCCTCCGGACACGCTGACGGAAGTTGCATGCAAAGTGTCATACACACACACACACACACACACACACACACACACACACACACACACACACACACACACACACACACACACACACACACACACACACACACACACACACACACACACACACACACACACACACACACACACACACACACACACACACACACACACACACACACACACACACACACACACACACACACACACACACACACACACACACACACACACACACACACACACACACACACACACACACACACACACACACACACACACACACACACACACACACACACACACACACACACACACACACACACACACACACACACACACACACACACACACACACACACACACACACACACACACACACACACACACACACACACACACACACACACACACACACACACACACACACACACACACACACACACACACACACACACACACACACACACACACACACACACACACACACACACACACACACACACACACACACACACACACACACACACACACACACACACACACACACACACACACACACACACACACACACACACACACACACACACACACACACACACACACACACACACACACACACACACACACACACACACACACACACACACACACACACACACACACACACACACACACACACACACACACACACACACACACACACACACACACACACACACACACACACACACACACACACACACACACACACACACACACACACACACACACACACACACACACACACACACACACACACACACACACACACACACACACACACACACACACACACACACACACACACACACACACACACACACACACACACACACACACACACACACACACACACACACACACACACACACACACACACACACACACACACACACACACACACACACACACACACACACACACACACACACACACACACACACACACACACACACACACACACACACACACACACACACACACACACACACACACACACACACACACACACACACACACACACACACACACACACACACACACACACACACACACACACACACACACACACACACACACACACACACACACACACACACACACACACACACACACACACACACACACACACACACACACACACACACACACACACACACACACACACACACACACACACACACACACACACACACACACACACACACACACACACACACACACACACACACACACACACACACACACACACACACACACACACACACACACACACACACACACACACACACACACACACACACACACACACACACACACACACACACACACACACACACACACACACACACACACACACACACACACACACACACACACACACACACACACACACACACACACACACACACACACACACACACACACACACACACACACACACACACACACACACACACACACACACACACACACACACACACACACACACACACACACACACACACACACACACACACACACACACACACACACACACACACACACACACACACACACACACACACACACACACACACACACACACACTATTTTTTTATATATAGTAGGATATCTTTCTTAAGTTTTCAGATCCTATCCTACTATATATAAAAAAATAGTGTTTGTGAGTGTGACACTTTGCATGGAACTTCCGTCAGGGTTTCCGGAGGTTATCTCGAGAAAAGATAAGTTTTAGGGTATGTATCATACGTCATTGGGTGCGTAATGGCTCTGGGATGACTGCACGCTTATCAGATTTATCAAAATTGCCTATTTTCGGCATTAAAATTAGATTTTTGTTGAAAAATTGGCGACCTTCTTTGTTAGGAAAAGATTAGCATGCGCCGGAAGTTCCGCTAACCTATATCATCGGGTAGAGAGCGCCATTTTCATTTTTTGTCATCGGAAATCCAAACATTATGCAAAGTTAAGTATATCGTGAAATCAGACGGGGCCAGGGTTGAAAAGTCGCGAAGCGGCTTTTCAACCCTGGTTTAAACTAATTTTCTTTGTATAGTTTTTAACGCTCTATCAAATGGAGCTGGCCAATTCCACAATTATTTGCAATATTAAGACTGCAATTATTAGTGTCCCGGTTACTTTATTTAGTGTTCGTTCAGGATTTGGATATTTTTGACAAAATTTTGCGCAGTTTTGCTGCTTAGGTGCGGTAGGAACTTATTTTACTAACGAAGTTTGGTTTTAGCGAGACGTGGCCGATCTGAGGAAATGTACTGCGGAGTGGGGAGCATATTGCGGGCAGGGCAGCCGCGCAAACGCAGTGCGCTGCAAAGTGCTACAAGCTGCTTACTTCAGCAATCAGGTCACGAATTGGAGCTTACTAGGACGATAATTAACCTTGTGTAGTTTTTCTGCTTGCGAACTAAAAAAATAAGATTAGCTATGTAAATGAAAATTCAAAAAAATTCGGCCAGATTCTTTATGCCTTTTTCAGACCCTCTACCCGTCGAGCGCAACGAACTGCTCGGATCCGGCCGACAAAATTCATTGCTCGTTGTCTCTGTAAGCACGCTTGGCGGTATTTCCCCTTTTTCGTTTGCGTAGGGTTCGATCAGGTATTTGATCGGGTTAGACCAGGGTTGGAAAACCGCTTCCGGCTTTTCAAAGCCGTTTTCTTTCTTCTTTTCCCCTTCCTTCATTTTCAAGCTTGTTTCGGCAATCCCGGGAATTTGTCAGGTTTTTGGCTACACCAATCGATAGAGCATCAAAAAATATACTAGGAGCTTTAACTACAGCCCAAACACTTGTAGTATAAAAAATTTATAGCAAAAAACTTTTGGGAATTACCGGCTGAGAGGGGGGTAAAGTAAATTTAGAGGATTTTAGAGAGATTTAGAGGGCCATGTTTTTAGAGGGTACTGCCGCCTGTATGTCGAATTCGCCTGGGAGATGAAGAGAACGCTGGGAGACCGGGCGGGAGTCGATGGATTGGAGCATAAGGCTCAACAGATCTGCCAGCTGCACCCCGGCTACGAGGACTATGGCATCTACTTCGTCGGGTGGAAGCCAGAAGAATCAGCTGATGCTCCTCAAGCCACCGACGCGCCGCCGGGCGGCCTTGACGATCTGAATGAAAATGTGGCTGCCTATTTCATTTCCGGCACGGTAGAGAATCCTGATAAGGTGACGGTAGCGGTTTTAAAGTTGAAGGGTCTCGAAGCAGGACGTGCAAGGTCACGACAGCCTCGTTAGTACCTCGTTGAGTTGATTTTCAGTATTTTCAGAACAGCACCACCTCCCTTGAAGCTCAGCAAATCGGTCGAATCGTTGCCAAATTGCCACAGGACTGCCACGGAGCTCAAGCATCAGGCAAACGACGTGACGACGGCTTCGACACCGCCAAATGCGACTTCATCATCCGAACTTTTGTGGATGTGCTTGGGCCGGTTTGTTTTGGACTTTCCTGAGCTGCAACGTTTTCAGCAAGTCTACGAGCGGCTTTGCATCGACGCGAATATCACCGACACGGTGCCAATATATTGTCGCATTCTCCACCAGGTATGCGTATGCATAAGTCTAAGCCCAAGCCTAAGGGAGCTCTACGCATAAACCTAAACCTAAACCTAAGCCCTTCGCCCTAAGCCTAATCCTAAGCGAAGCCTAAGCCTAAGCCTCACCTAAACCTAAGCTAAGCCTGAACCTAGGCCTAAGCTAGGCCTAAGCCTAAGCGAAGCCTAAGCCTAAACCTAAATCTTAACCTATGCCTGTGCCTAAGCCGAAGTCCAAGCCTAATATGCCCAAGCCTTGGCATTAATGACTACCCACTCCGCATCTGACTTTTTAGTATATCCATCTCGACACCACCGATCGTTACGTGCCCGAGATTGAGGACCTGAGACAGGCTGAGGCGGCCCGGCAGAAAGTCCCCGAGCCCCGTCAGATTGACGAATGCGCCGGAAAATGTTAGCCTTCAGAAAATTCCGAAGATCCACCCTTTAGCCAAGCATTCTTGCCGAGTTCATTTCGTGGCCGAATGCAGTGTGAGTGGGGAGAGATGCCGGGTAGGTTTAGACAGCAAAGTTCGAAGCTCAATGACTTTCTAGGCGCTCAGCGAGAAGCACTTCCGGCGCTGCATCGACGCGACACTAGCCATCTGCGATATTCTGTGGGAAAAGGTAATGGCGTTTTGCGATTCATCTGGTACAAATTGAATTGAAAAATATGGTATCTGATTTACTTGCAGGCCCCGCGCGAATTCGACAGCTTGCTGGCCAATTTCTACAGCCACGAGTGCATGGGCCACTCGCATATTGTCGCTTCGGACCGAAAGTACTGCAGCGTAGGTCGTCGAATTTTTAGGTCAATCGAATTGCCGTAACTTCGACCGAAACTTAGCATTACTTTTTTATTCTTATTTCTTATGGCTTATTTGGCTTTGCAGAAAATCATCGCCGTGTGCTCGCGGCGCAACTCGAAGGCTTGTCGTTCTGTAGGTCGGGCTAGCGCCGTCAAGAGGAGGTTGGCTGTTGGCATGAATAAAATAAAAATTTCAAATAGCAATTAGTCCCACGATTTCCGGTCTGCTAAACACATACAAATTTAGCACCGGACAACGTTTCACCATCTACATCATCGGCTTCGGGCCCCTGGCTCTCCTTCTCCTCGGACTTTTTTGGGTGGGAGCTAGAGGATCCCCTCTCACTAGCGGTCCTCCAACGAGTCTCATTTTGATGAGTTAGGTATGTATCAAAAGCTCTCGGAACGGCGCGTCTGGTTTTGCGTTCCGACTTTCGAAATGCATAAATTTTTGCTCAATTTTCGGCCCTTTTCATGTCATTTTCATCCGAAAAACTCAATTTAAACGTGCACCACCAGGCTGGGTTGTCTCATCAAGTTCTAAAATCATAATTTGTCAAAAAAAACCCTTGATCGTTAAGGCACCAGAAATTCGGTCAGTTGGCAAAAATATTAGTAAAGATGAAAGGTAAAAGTCCTTTCCAGTGTTGCCCGTACGCGGAAAGCTGGTACCTCCGCCGGCAATACCGCAAATACGAGGCCGAGCTGCGGCTGCTGAATTCGAAATCCCGAGCGGTCGCCTCCGAATCCATGACGATGTCGATGGCCACGGTGATGAGCGCGTCGACGAGCATTTCGGTGGTCAAGTCGAGGCCAAGGGAGTAGTCCAATCCGAAAACCCCGTCGACGACGAAACCGAGCTCAACTGGGATATCTTCGCCGAAAAAGATGTGTTTTTTTTTGCTACGCCTGGTCTGGTGTTAATGATGCTCGATTTGTACCAAATGATAGCTCTTGAATAAACGCGATCTCCTTCCGCTGGCCAAAAAGTACCAAAAATAGTACCGAAAACAGGTTATTCCGAGACGCGGGAGGCCCTGGCAGACATCAAAGCGATTTCGCACCGTGGCGGGCAGCTCGGAATCGTCCATCTGCTTCGTTACGTTCATTGTGTCTATAAAAGCCAATGTTTCAAAAAGCAATCGGAAAGGAAGCTTATAAAATGATCTTCAGCGCCTTTGACTTTCATAATCGTTGGTTTTGAAAGGTTGTATGCAGAACTGGCATTTTGCACTATTGACATACATCCCAACGAGCCCCCTGTAGCGTGGCCATTTTCGCCGCGTGTACCTTTGTGGCGTCAAAACCAAAGAATGTGCAGCTTGATATTCTCTTATATTCTCATAATTTATATTTACAAACAGTCTCATAGTTTATATTGAAATTGAGGCCAAGGGCTCAAACCCCAAATTCAGTTTTGTCACTTACAGAAATAAAATATCGATTAATTGCGCTTTGGCATTTTAATCATAATGGATTCGAAAATTTATTACATTCACAATTATTAAATTTGTTAAATACACAATTCGCTAGACTTTACTTTACCTTTCTTTTAGGACCCCCGACCTGCGGGCCCTAAAATTTATCGACATTTCGGCTATTTTGTCAGAATTTTCGCTCCCCCTTCCGCCTAGGGCATCAAAAATATACTAAGAGTTTTAATAGCAGCTTAAAGTATTGTAAAATCAAAAATCGACCTTCGGCGCGTGCAACTACCGCCGTGGTGCTGTCGGTATATTTAATGTAACTTCCGTATACAATCCGAGATGTCCCTGAATTGTAAGGTGACGGATTCGAGGTGGCGCTTACCGTTGTATCATTCTGCCAGCAAAATTCCATGGTATTTCAGGGAATTTGGGGACATCTCCCAATCGTAGACACAAAGGCGCGAGTTTTTGAATTGATTGTACCCCGAGGCTTCTAGCTTAGAATGCGGAACTTGAAACACAAGTTCCACCGCCGAATCGCGCGCAAAATTGATGGCTTCTTCAGACACCTCACCGAAAATGTTGTGCTCAAAAAGATTTTACGGAGTTTGTGGCTGGGTGGCGATTAGCTTTCGATAGCTTGAGACCGCTTCGACGCACTTTTGCATTCTAGTCAAGTTATTAAACTAACAAAAACATTTATTTGATATTGGCATAAAGAATTGGGCAAATTGAGCAATACAATGCAAGCGATAAATTTCACGAACCCACGAGCCGATTTGTAGCGGGTGCAGAAAAGTCGGAATAGAAAGCAAATTGAGGTAGAAAGGGATGGGAGGTAGAAACCCGCAAAATAAGCATAATACAAAATTAGTCATCAGCCAACATAACGAACAAATTTGTACTCATTGGTCGTCCTGAAAAAACTCAACGTCGCGCCATCCTCCCGTCTAATCCTCAACATGCAATCGTCAACATGTTTCGCGCCGTACGCGTCGAGATTCCAAGTGGCCGGGGTTTTATGTTGACGGCCGGCCGGCATTTCGTATGTTAGTGTCTCGATCTCACGCTGCCCCTCCACCCATTCGTCGAGCAATGACCAGAGGTAATTTCGAGCATGTGTCGTCATTCTACGACCGATAATCCGCAGCCTCGCGTGTTTGAAGGGCCGAAATCGCATTTCCCAGTGCTCATCACAGGGGCGATGATAAGCCAGTTCGACTGCGCAATCGCGCAAGAAATCATGCAACTCGTCAGATAGCTTTCCTTTGGCCGATAATTTTGGCAGGTATACTAGCCGAAACCTGCCTCCGTGTGGCCTGTAGATGTCAAGTTGCGCGGGGGTCCACAGGTGCGGCGAGTACAGCGTCAATTGTTCGGCTTGCAGCCCGGGAAGAATATGGTTTTTGTGGGGGTAGCTGAGCTGGAGACAGCGAACGCGTGCCCCCTCCAGAAGCGGTCTGCTGATGGCGTACTTAAAGATGCCACGCGAATTGTGGTCCAGGATGCACACTCTCGGGCTTCGTGTTGACGTGCTCAGTGAAAAAAAGTGACGCGGCCCCGAGCAGACCATGTGCCAGGTGCTACGGCTGGCCTTAGCGAACTCGATGAGTGTACGGAGGTGGACGTTGAGGTAGCAGATGACCAATCGCTGCGCGACGTGTGGGAGCGCTGGGAAGTCGATGCCCTATAATTTTGTTTAATATTAAAGGTATGCCTTACAGGGTGCCCCAGCCTTTACAGGGTCCCCCCCGTCTGGCATTTGGCCACCTTGCACCCAATCGGAAATTTTCGGAATCGGAATTTCCGAAAATCTCGTCCAAATTGGGCTTTCTCAACACTTTTTATTATCAACAGTGACAGAAACCGACCCGAAAATGACCATGGGAAAATTACTTCAAATTGGCATGCAAATTGCGAAAGCATAGCCAAAAACGCGTACCAACTTTCCAAAAACGCGTACATTGGCGTACTCTTGGATAATTTTTGTCACGACAAAAAAAAAATTTGGGGTAAAGCAAGGTGCTGAGCTCATATTCATTTAATATTTAGGGTTCACACCCACGAAGCCCTATGAAAACTCGCTTATAAAGTTTATTTCTGTTGTATCTTAAAAACTACTCTACCTGACGGGAATTAACTCAGGATTGTGGTTATTTAGGGTCTGATACGCCTCTGGTTGAATGTTGGGACCGATCGGATGTAAGGCGGCCAAATCTCCGAGGCGAAAGGTTTCAAAATAGACGTACCGTCGGGAAAAAAAGAGCGCGGGGCACGAATTCTTTGAGTAGTAACTGAAAATTGGCATTTCAGGAGTGGATCGTAATTTTTATTATAACTTTAAAAATTTGTACATTTTGCAAGCATTTGTACTTTGAGCAAAACTACAAGCTTCTTAAAAACTACTCGTTCGCTTGAAAGGGGCCGTCGCATGAAAGATGCAATTTCAGAACGTTTTTGCAGGGATCGGTTTCATCACCAACGAATAAAAGCTTTACTATGTGAAAAAAATCGAAACTTCCGTCCAAAAAGCAAAACAAAAAAGTTGTGAACGGATTCGAACCCTGGTCAGTATCCTAACAAGCTAGCGGCTTACCACCCAGCCATTCAACTGGTGATTCTTATGAGACGGGAAGCCCTCATAAACCCTGAGGTGAATGCTAATTCCTCCGAATGTAAATTGACCATTTTCCGGAAGTGCTGTATCTCTGTCCACAGGTCGATTTAGCTAAAACTGACTAGCGCGTTGGAATCGCCGTCGTCGAAAACCTAGGGGTAGCCGCGAGCGTTTTTCGAAATTCCACCGTGCCAACTTGTGGTTCCCTTGTTAGTAAAAGCATGACTTTTTCATGCAAACAGCTTCCGGAAGCCTATTGCGCAGCGTAATGGCATCTTCCCTTTAAAAACAAACCTTAAAAGACAGGGTTATAGGCGCTAGGTCGTCATGCTCTTCAATTTCGATAAGGTCCATCCACCAGCTTACGGTAGCCGAAAGTTTCGCTC
Organism: Mesorhabditis spiculigera; assembly: GCA_958295435.1. Taxonomy (NCBI): domain Eukaryota; kingdom Metazoa; phylum Nematoda; class Chromadorea; order Rhabditida; family Rhabditidae; genus Mesorhabditis; species Mesorhabditis spiculigera. Next base: position 33,566 of record CATQJA010002673.1, read on the forward strand.
GGTCCCTCGTCTGAAATCATACAGGTTAGCTCAATTTTTAAGGATATTGGTCCGAAAATGAAGCACATCCGGTCAAGAACGTGGTTTTTAAAGGTAAAATATGCCGGTACTACCAGGTTGTAAGCTAAATCATAGGAAAGATCATCGATGAATACACGGTTTGTTCGATACAGATAAAGTTGAGCGATATTCAAATTTGTTTTTAAGTACTAGACTTGGGTAATAGTTTACGGGGGGGGTATTATAAGGGGGGACCCTTATCATTTTTGAAAATGGGCGGTAAAAGGCAGATGTTTTTGAACTGCCGCTTCGCTGATTTTGTCAAGATTTTTGCAACGCCATTCGATAGAGCGTCGAGAAATATACTAAGAGTTTTAATTTGCGCCTACAATAGTGTAAACTAAAAAAGTTATAGTCAAAAACTTCCGGCTGGGGGTAAGATAAAAGGTGGCCCTCGAGTTGCTTAAGACGTTAAAAAAGCCAACAGGAATGATGTCTGGTTGTATGCGTGTCTAATGAAGAGATTTGGACTCGCGCACCATTTGACCTACACTGGTGGACATAATTTTAACGGCACCCAGATTTTTCGAAAATTCTCGATAGTGGAATTGTTTCGAGAAAAGGGTTCTATTGAAGAAAGTTGCCGTATTCCATCACAATATGGTACCCCACAACCGTTTTTCCATTCCAGGCCGAGAAATTTTTTTACGAAGACTTTCATGAAAAAAGCACTTTGGCTGGCGGCCATAATTATAACGGCACTCCCCGGAAAAAATTCTTAAAATTCGGAAATTGATAGCAATTGGCTAAAAACGATTCCAATTGCCTTTGGCTCCCCAATTTGGCTGAAACGGACGGAAGAGCCCGCTCTCCAAGTCCAGATCAGGCCTCTTAAGCAACTTTTAGCCTGACTTGTTCCGGTCGTCAGAAAATCGTCTGTGCGAGCTTTTTACGCTCTGTTCCAGGGTTGGAACGTGTGTCCCAAGGATCCCAAAGCATGTTCAACCATGCTCCAGTTAAATCCGCATGCTTGCCAAGCCGGCACTTCGCTTCCAAGTCCTTACTAGGGAGGTATCTGAACTCGGCATATCGATTTTGTACTCAATGCGGCCATTTCAATCTGATAGCTGTGGCAAAATTTTTCGAGAAATACTTTTTCGAAAAAATCTATTTTTGCAAAATAATTGTCAAAAAAATGGCCCCTTAAAAACCGCGATTTTCGCAAACATGCTTTCCAAAAGCGTGTTTCTAAACCCGTGTAGTCTGCCAAATTCATCGTTTTCATTATTTAAAAATTTATGCAAAATCACAAATGTGGTCAGTCATAGAATTTTTCTGCAAACTACGACATACAAAAAGCTTAATCCGCCGATATGATGACGCCCGGCTGTTTTGCTGTAAAGGTCAAAATCCTGCCGTCCGTCGGCCGTCGAATCGTCGCCACAAAATTGTCGACATGGTGCACATCATAGCGGTTGAGGCCCCATTTCACGGGCAGTATTTCTCCTACATCACCCGGCCTCAGCTCAAACACAATCCTCTCGATCACACGCTTATGCTCGATCCACTCGTCGAGCAACATCTTTAGGTAGTCGCTGCATTCGCGCGACATTCCCAAATTGTGCAGCCATAGCTTCAGGTTTTTGAACTGTAGGAACCATATGATATTCTCGCGGGATGTCGGTACTGAATATTGAAGCACCTCGGTCGACGTCTCGATAAAGGCTTTTGCTTCTTCGGAGACAAGGGCTCTGGCGGCGCTCAAGGCAATTTTCCGGAACTTTCCGCGGTGGGGTTTGTACTTTTCAAGCAGTTCGGCGGTCCATAGGTCAGCCCAATTCAGCACGAGCTCGTCAGCGATCATGCTGGGCAGAAGATTATCGTGTCGGGGATAAGTTAGGCATAGTTTCCCGGCCCGCGCACCCTTTATGAAGTTACGCCAAACGCCGTGGAGTTGGTAGATGCCGTTGCGCACTTGACCATGATTTATAGTGGTCACTCCATCGTGGCATCCACACATTGTGACCTTATCGAAGTTGCGTGGGCTTGAGCAGACGAACTCCCAAGTTGTCCGACTCGAGATGGCAAACGCGATGAGGGCATCGAGATCGTGGCCCAGGTATGCGATGATGAGCTGCTGCACGTACTTCGGCAATTTCGGGAAGTCCAGCACCTGAAGATGAACGCTACTATAGAAATTTGTAGCAGCTGAATTTACACATATTATTCATGTCAGACAATAATTCAAAATAAATCTTTCAAGGCTTATTACAACACTACAAACCAACATGAATTTCAAGCGGCCTTGTTTTAGAAATTTAGTTTGAAACCAGTATTTGTCATGTTTTCTAGTGATTGAGCGGATCTTTTCTAGGTATCGTAGCTTTTCCTATTAAAAAATTCACAAACATTTCGCGCGTATTGGCCTAGTTGCTCGAATGTGTTACTGTGAGAGGTAAGATGATCTTTATTGTTTTACCAAAAGAAAAATGTATGGTAAAAAGCGAGATATGGGGGGAGAGAGAGAGCGAGAGAGAGAGAGAGAGAGAGAGAGAGAGAGAGAGAGAGAGATTGCGAGCGAGTGATAGTGAACAAGAAAGAGAATGCGAGATTGAGAGGGAGGGAGATCACCTGAAAGTGAGAGCGACATCGTGAGAAAGAGAGGAAGAGTGACAGGGAGATAGGAGAGAGAGAAAGAGAGGGAGAGGTGAGAGAGAGAGAGAGAGAGAGAGAGAGAGCGAGAGAAATACTCAATTATTCAAAAAAAAAGATCAACAAGTTTCGATTAACAAATAATGCATCAACCAGGAAATATTGCAGTATGCTTGTGCCCAAACCTTATCGTCAACTTTTGCCCGTCTGGCCGCGAGATCGACACATGAAAATGGTCAATGGGCGTCGGGTTGAACTCGTCCAAATTCCATTTGATTGCGGGTAGATGGCAGTTTGGCCGCACCCACTCCATCTCGAATGTGATCCGCTCAATGGTTCGCCATCCGTCCCTCCAACCCAGCAGGAAATGCCTCATGTAGGCAGCCTGCAAGCTCGTGTCGTGGTACTCAACAATGCGCATCCGCAAATTTGTGAACCGCCCATACCAGCCGATTTGGAAGGTATCTAGGGGCATTGGATGTACAAGTTCCTCCGCTGAAGCCCGTAGAAAATCGACGACGCCGAATGGTATAGCAACCCAGCCTGGGTAGATGATCTCGACACGCCGAAACTTGCCCGCGGGCTTGTACGTTCTTAACTGGGCAACACTCCAGCGCTGCATCCACTGAATTGTCAGATGGTCGGCCTGTAGCGGCGGGAGAGTGAAATCGGGGTGTGGATGTGTTAAATGCACCTTTCCGACTCTTGCTCGCTCCAGGAGCTGACCCCACATCCGTAGGCTATAGATGTAGTTTGATACGTCTTTCCGGATCACCGTTGTCCCTCGAAGTTCCCAACTTCGCATCCGAATCTCGCTGAAGTAGCGTGGGCTCGAGCAGACGAATTCCCAGGTTTTCCGGCTTGTTATAGCAAACGCAAAGAGGGAGTTGGGATCGATGTTGAGGTAGGAGATGATCAAGTGTTTTACCTGCCACGGCAACGCGTGGAAGCCGATTTCCTGAAAATCTGAATTTCAATAGGGTTTGCAACTTTTTTTGGTTAAACCTGCTAACAAGGGCTGTTTTTAGGGGATTTTTGAGCTTTGCGATGGGACCTAGCCAGTTCGATAAAGTTTGAAATTTTGCAAATCCTATCTATTAAAATTTCCTGAACGACCGCGGTCATGGAGAAAATGTGGATAAAAATCTGAAATGGCTGATCCTACGTTTTTGGCCCGAGCTTAACAAAACGTAAATTCTTAAACTTTTTCAAAGACCGTTAGTGTTCGGCAATTTTTCAAAGCTTTTCGTTGTTGCAGAATGTCGCTCCCTCTCTCGGCAGAACTCTTAAATCGGGACACCGAAAATTCTTCGTAAAAACGACTCATCTTTTTGGGTAAATTTTTCAACTGATGGGGTCAAAAATTCATTATTTTTACCTGATCCTCTAGAGCTGCAGGACCCCCTTTTTCACAAATGCTGAGAGCCTGCATCATCGCGGTTAATTCGTCGCTCCCATCAGACAGCTCCATTTATTAAATGTTCTTCGAATGAGGAGAAGCCACTGCAATAGGAAGAGGAATAAAATAGCGTAGTCGTTTTATTTTGAAGTGATATTTGGTAACGTAATCGGTTCCTCGGGTAGCCCCTTCGGATAACAACTGATTTGAAAGGGGCAGATGTTGGCTGACCTAGTTTTTCGTTGTTACCCTTTCAAGATATGGTAGGGAGGAGCAAGGTTATACTCCAAATTTTGCGATAAACCGCCCGGAATGGATCGCCTTTGCTTGATTTTTACAGAGATCGTGAAAGCAGAGATCCATGTGTTACGTGGATTATCGGAAGTTAGGCAAAATTTTTGGCAAAGTGCCCTTATCTGCTGGCTATCGATTTAATGAGAGCCGGATACATTAATGAGAGTGTGCAGATGTGAGCCTACCTTATGCAAAGATTTTTACCGGTACCGTATCGGGGTTTCAGACCTTTTGAGGCAATCGTATTTAAAAATTGTGGCCTCCCAAGCCGCCCGCCCAAAATGACCGAATTTCGCGAAGTCGTTGTATTTTTTGCCCTGCAACGTCCTTTACCCTGTCGTTCGGCTGATTGGAACAACATTCGAAACGAGCGTAAAATTTTGCCGCAAGATAGAAGAATGTTGCAACACGCTGTCACGCGCGCAGTTGCTCCCCCCAGCCCGTGAATCCATTTTTTTGGCGATGTATGTTATATTTGCCACGCCAGTACCATCCCAAAAATTTATTAACAATTCGTAACTAAACCTAAGCAACGTATTCAACAAAAACAAGAAAGTTGCAATGATAATTCAACGGTTTTCACATGCTGCCGTTTTCCGCAATTTTCCCTCCTCCGGTGGATGTATCGATTTCGCGTGCCAGGCGATTGAATCCGATCGGTCGTTTGTACAATTTCATTTCTGGCAGGCCGGTCACCGCTTTCAAAGTGATCGTACGCCCATCAGCCCGTCTAATCGTTGTCGTGAAATTGTTTGCCTTGTTGATGCCGTACTGCTCCAGGCCCGTCGGCCACGGTACATGATGCCCATAATAACCGCACCAGAAGTCTCCTTCGAACTCGAACTCAACCGTGTCAAGCTCGCGCTTTCCAGCGACCCAATCGTCGAGCATCACCCTCAGATAATAGAGCGCCATCTCCGTTATCGTGACCCATTGTCTGATTTTCACCCGGGCATTGGTAAACCGTAGCAGCGAGTCTGCCTGGTTGCGATAAAAAGGCGCATCGAGCACAAGGTATTCAGTGTTGTCGCGCAGGAAATCGATGACGTCAGAGGGGACTTTGTCGGGCTCATAGAACAATTCAACGCGTCGGAATTTGCCGCCCGGCTTGTAGCTCTGCAAGTTGCATAGACATTTTTGAAAATGCGGTTATTTTCATTTTTTCGAAAATCATTTTGTCCAACTAACATTTTGTCGAAATTTCAATTTGTTAAATGTTTGAGCTGATTCATCCTAGCAAAAAAAAAACAGGGAATGACTTTCCACGATGGCACATCGCGTGGGTAATGAAAATGAATAAATTATAGGGTTATGTGTGCACACGAGCCTAGACAAAATAAAATCCCGGCAAGATCAAATTTCGATAAAGTAAACTTCCAGCACATGAAAATTGCGGCAAAATGCAAGCTCGACAAAATGATTTTTCGAAAAATGAAATTTCGACAAAATGAGAGCAAATCTGAAAATCATATTTGGGATGCTCGCTTTGCGAAGGATCTATTTTGCGAAAATTTGAGCAATTGACTTCAGGGGGTACAAAAAGGAGCAAAACACAACATCGTAACAGAAATTTTTTTTTGAAAATACGACATGCCGAAAATGCCGGAAATTTGAACGAACCCGGCATTTCGAAAAATGATTTTCGAAAAATACCTGCAACTTCTCGACGCTCCACCTTGCGATGCACTGCACCACAAGTTCTTCGGCAAGCAATGGCGGAGGCGCCTCGAAGGCGCGCGATGGGCGCAAGAATAATCTTCCGACTCGAGCGCCTTTGATGATCCGTCTCCAAACGCCAACGTCGCTTGCCCAGTAACGCGCTCCGTTCCTCATGATACACACCGTATGGTCCTCAAGGATGTCGCCCATCCTGATCTCGTCAAAATACCGTGGGCTCCGGCAGACAAGATCCAAGCATGTCCGGCTGACCGTCGCGAATTCGGAGAATGAGCGGAGGTCGCAGTTTAGATAGGAGATGATGTTGCGCTTCACCATGTCCGGCAGATTTGGGAAGTCGAGGGCCTGAAATTGGGTTGTAGCGATGTCTTATAGCGTATATAAAGCATGCTTTAAGTTGTTCTAAAACTAGGTTTCCGTAAGCTTTTCAATTGACCATTTTTGGTCACAAGCCGAATGCGCCATCAGATAAAACGGTGGAAGCACAGGATCTACGCCAAAAATACTGACATAGTCAGCATCATCTGACGAATTCTTTTCCGTAGTATCCGGAAGCAAAAGCTGCTGTAGCTCCCGGGTCATTCTGGGTGCAGGAAGCGTTATTTCTTAAAAAAGTCTAATTCACAGATTGAAGACTTGGAAATGGGAGAGAGAACGAAGGATCAAGAGAGAGAGAGGGGGGGAGAGAGAGAGAGAAAGAGCGAGAGAGCGAGAGAGAAAGAGCGAGAGGTACCTAGGTATATTTGGATAGCCTGACTCGGACAAAGGTTTAATACCCAAATTCGCGCAGACGTTGACCTAATTTATTGATGCGTCTATTTTACCGGCGTAAGCCGATTTCCCACTACTACTTCGAATTTCAGATTCAGCCTCCCTGCGATAGTCAATTCTTACAATCAGCTATCGTTCTCCTGGGTTTGCATTTTCTCATGTTGTCGAGCTCCACCTCCTTGTTTGGATGACTTTATTCATAAATCCACAACATGTATATTTTGTATGCATACAACCCTGGCTAGAGGTGAATAATTGAATCTGGCAACCGGGTGAGGGGGTAAATCACAAACTGAATCGGGATAAATGAAAGAAGAATGACATGCAATATCGAAAAGATTTGGATGACTAGAAATGGAGTTCCTGTCACAGAAAATTGTATAAGACTATTTAAAAAAACACACAAACACTATACAACACTATTTCACGGGGTTTGGTGTTAATTGAGACCGGTATTTTTGTAGGTTGGGGCATGGAAGAGTGAGAGAGAGAGAGAGAGAGAGAGAGAGAGAGAGAGAGAGAGAGAGAGAGTGATAGATAAAACGTGGCTGATCGAGAAAAATAGCTTTATTTGACAGCGAAAGTGAAGAAAGAGCTTGGGAAGGGGTTTTTGTAATGGCCGTATATTGCTTCGAACCGGGGTCATGGAAATCAGGTTAAACAAATCAGCGTTTTTGATAAGGTAACTTGCAGAAACTATATTTCCTAGGGATGCCTACCGAGATCGTAATCAGATTCATAGACCTAAGGCCGCGATTTCTGATATCTATTTGTTATATTTAAAATGACGTTTCAGGTAGATCTCGTCCCCAAGCGGCGTCATAACGACCTTGTTGAGGATGACGCTCATCTCCAGGTGGGAGCGCTTCTTCTCGTTGAAACGCACGAAGCTCTCCACCATCATCAAATACTTGGCGAATTTGGCGACGCCCTAAAAATTGCGTGTTAAGGTTTTCGAGATCCGGAGAGGGTCAGCGAGAGCCCGAGAAAGAGTGAGAGCGAGAGAGAGTGAGACGGAGCTAGTGAAACAGCGAGAAAGAGTGAGAGAGAGCGTCAGAATGAGCTTAAGCTTGCTATCTTACCTTTGCTTCCCCATATTGAGAAATCAGAAGCCGATGCAAGCAGCAGCACAATCGGGCCCTCTCGTTGTCGACAATCTTCTGACCCTCGGGCGACAGATCGCAAAGCCCTGCAGAACGATAAAGTAAATTTCAGCAACTTGGAATTCCGAAGGCTTTAATTTAAGGGGGCACTTTCAGCAGCTTGGGTTTTCCACAAATCGTGGAAAAATTTGCATGCGAAACGCTTGCTCCTCTCACCAGGGCGCGCTCTCTAACCGGAAATACATGCAAATTTTTTCATGGTTCACCCCTTTAAAGCTAGTTGAGCCCTTACCTGGAGTAAAAAGCAAAATCGCCTTCATCAGAATGTAGTGCTGCTTCTCCATGCCGCAATTTCGGATCAGCGCAATCGGCCGGCAATAGTTCTCGCGGAAGTAGTCCTCGAAACGATGGTCACTAAAGAAATTTTTGTACATTTGCCTTTATTGATGCCACGATGTAGAGGTAAGGGCACAACAAAGAGAGCTTGCAGGCGGAATATGACTTACAATCGTGTCAGCTGGAACGACAACGCATCCAGGCCATCCGGAAAGATGAGCTTCTCGCTCTTCTGTTCTAACGAGCAAAAAGCTTGGAGCAAGATGAGGATCATGCCGACGACTTGCGAAAGAAGGATCCGCTGAAATTAGGGCGATTTCAAAAAACGATCGCTGCTAGCTCCCCGATATCTCACCCTCTCTCTCTGTCGCTCCCCCTCTCTCTCTCCCACTTGCTCTCCTTTTGTATTACCTACCTGATCAAACTCTTTCAACTGATGAAAAGCGGGAAACGTTTTGGCGTATTCACAAGCCAAGAGCATGTCAACGACCATCCAGAATTTGATCGGATTCTTCTTGTAAACCTGCATCGTCGAT
>CATQJA010002674.1:11565-35069 GCA_958295435.1 Mesorhabditis spiculigera
ATATACTATCATTTGTTATGGAGCCTTTAACCCCTTCTACCCTCTCGATATCCGTAATCATCCCCCGATCGATCTGCCCCCAAAAGTGTGTACAGGTTGATGTACCCCTTTCAGAGGTACCCTCGGGCTATCGGTTGACCTATGACGCGATGCAGATGCTTGCCCCCGTTGCACATAGCCGTGCCGCCATTTTCGCTTACTATCATTAATTTCCGTTGCTGCGCAGGACCATAAATCTTTTGAATTTATAGGTCAAGTTGGCTTGGCTTTGCCTCATTCATTATTTTCCCATAACGGTTGTCCTAAGATGCCCTCTCTAGAATTAGCATAAGACCAAGAACATGCCTTGACCACGAAGTCGTATCGCCTACTAGTACAATCCCCCTACCCTTTTAGTGGGCCCCATCCCTTAAACTGGCTCCTCTTTCCCTAACTTCCATGTCCTCGGTAGTATAGTGGTTAGTATCCGCGTCTGTCACATGCGAGACCCGGGTTCAATTCCCGGCCGGGGAGAATTTTTTTGCTTTTGGGCTTGGGATATGGAAATCTCTGCTTTATCACTTTTCATCCCTGCAATTTCTCAAAACCTCAAAAATGAATTCTCAAACCAAATTTTACGTACGTTTCCAGAAATGTCGGCTCACGCGTCTACCAACGGCGATGATCCGGAGGACATTGTCGTCATTCAGGATATGGAGGTATGACTTTGCGCATTTCTCGTACTAGATATAAAAAACTAATTGTCTAATTTAAATTAATCTTTCTAAAGGTTCCCCCAACGATGGAGTGCCTCTACAAACTCGTCGGTGACAGCCCGGTGCACAACCAGGAGCTGCTCGAGAGCCTTTGCAATCAGATTGGCAACCGACCGGTCAGTAAATACATTTTTCAAATAGTGTTATTTAATAGCAAATAAGATAAGATCATTTTTAATCGAACGATTCTTATTTTCAGGTGGCCGTCATCTCAACGGGTGGAAAGTCTCGTTTTGGAAAGACTTTCTGGCAGAATATCCTGCTCAAGGGTCTGCAAACTGGCGATCCGAAATTCCAGGATCACGAGCTTATCGGGTATGGCTTAAATAATACCTTAAAAGCTAGTATTTAATTCCAGGGGTTACGGTGGGATTCCGTTCCGGAAGGGCTTCGGAAGGGACACGGTCGGACTGAACGTCTGGCCCGAAGTATTCACGCGTACTGATGTGCACGGGAATGAGGTAATTTTTGGCTGCATACCTTCTTAATAACCAATTTTTAGATTGCTGTGATTCTCATGGATACACAGGGTACCTTTGATAATCAATCCGAAGTTGATGAATCGATCAACTACTTTTCAACTTCATTACTGCTGTCTTCAATTCAGGTATAAAATGTATGCCTTAATCCTAATCATATCGTGTTGAGATTTTCAACGTCAACTCTAAACTAGACGCGACCGACTTCGAGTCGCTGAGCAGCTTCATCGAGTACAGCGATATGAGCGGCGACAAAGTTGGACAGCACTTCATGTTCCTCGTGCGAGACGCGCTCGAGGGGCACGGATTGAGCCCGGATTTCCTGGAGAACCTGCTCGGAGGGGCCAAGAGCGCTCCTCGGCTTTATCAGCTGATCGCTGGCTGCTACTACGCCTTCGAGAAGGTCGACAGTTTTCTGGTGGTACCGCCGGAGAACGCCGTACGCTCTGCGGATGGGGAGATCGAGGCTGGGCGTGAGTTTTTTGGATTTATAGGATGTAGTCGTGCTCGTCTAATTCCTAAATGATCTTTGCTAGCTTGCCCGCTTCCCTATATGCAAATTTTCAGGCTGTGGACGCGAGTTCTTGAATTTGATGTGCGACGCCGCGCGGCACGTCCTCAAGTCGTTGCGCCCAAAATGCGTGATGGGCGGAGCTTTGAACGGGGCTAGCTTCCTTCAATATACCCAGGCAAGTAATTTTTATTGAGTTGAAAATGTTACAATCTTGGCAATATTGACCAAAAATTGACACCAACAATTTCAGGGCGTCTTCAAGGAGATGGAGTCGAAGAATCGCTGCAAAATTGGCAGTTTCTATACGGTAAACTGGCCGGAATTTGATTTGAATATTCCTCGTTTAGGCATTCAAGCAGTTATCACTGGAAACAGCACGCAATGCCGGATTGGAGCTGTTCCGCGACCTGTGGAACAAGGTATAGAATTTTCGGATGAAAACCAGAAAATGACAAATTTTAGGAATCAACCTTCGAGATCCTAAAGCCAGAGGAATTCCGAGCGCGCTCGCAGCTGATTTGGAAGCAGGCACTCCAGGCTTACCAAGCCGTTCGGCGACACGGCACGCAGAAAGAGCTGGCCGACGCGCTCGGCAAGTTTGAGGCGGAGCTTCAGGTACCACTAAGCTTAGTACTGAAAAGAATTCGTTTAGGAAAAAGTGCAAGCCAAGTGGGAGCTGAACGCTGAGAAGCACAAGGCAAAATATTTGACTGGGGCTATTCATTCGGCACTTCGGGTGTATAATAAGGCTATTCAGGTATGGACATTTTTTCCAACTACTGGCATATGCAAATTTAGCCTGAAATGACGGATTGCCTGAGAAAGGAAGTGATGACGATCAACGATGTGCAGGATTCGCATCGACGAGCCATGAAAGAGGCCCTGAACTCTTTCCAAGAATGTAAGGAGCATGACTATATCGTGAAAAGTGTATATTCACAGATTTTCTCCGTTTTAAAAACATAATTTGCATTATTCTAGCCTGCTCGGAGTACTGCGCGACCGACTACGATACCGTTCTTGAGAAAAAGGCACAACTCGTCGAGTTGCTTGAGGTAAAATATTGATTTTATTTTTCCAAACCAAATCTCAGGACCGCCTCAATGATGCCCTCCATCAGAATACCCAGGAATGGATCAAGACAAAGGGAGAAGAACTTGTCGAAAGGCGCCTCGTGGACTTTGATGAACTTTTGAAACTGGTAAGTGGCAGCTTTTGACTATTTTTTTGCAAGCATTAGCGGAGGAAACGAAATTATTCTAGGTGGCGCCACAAATCCTGACCGAAGAAGATGCCGAGAGCGCCATGAAAGATGCGAAAGAGACCCTGGAGACGACGTGGGAGTTGGCGAAGACCGAACTGCTTGAAGAGCTCGCCAACGAACAGCCTAATCTGCCGGTGGAGGCGTTTGAGAAGTACCTGGACAGCCTCTACTCCGGGAGCTTGGCCAGAGGATTGAAGGTGTGTAGCTATAAAACACTTTAATCGACCTTAAATTGATTTTTCCCTGGTATATTGAGATTTCAGGCCTCCGAGACGCAATTCTGGCGCACCGTCGACGCCCTGAAGCGCGTCCGCCAAATGGAAGAAGAAGCAGAACAAAAACGCTTGGAGCACGAGGAAAATGTGCAGCAACTGACGGAAGAGATCCAGAAACTCAGCGCCGATGCGAACGCGCTGAAGTCGAAGGACTCTAATGATCGGCTGAAGCTGAAATTAATGAAGATGGAGGCGGAGCAGAAGGAGAAGGAGCTGCAGGAGAAGTGGGAACGACTTCAGGAGGCGGAGAAGAGCTTCAAGCACAACCAGGAAGTGGGGGGAAGGGCAATTGAGTGAGTTTTATCTTTCTAGGATTTTTGATTTGATAGAAACCAGATAAGGATAAAATTATCATAGCAAATTTTAGGAGCGTTGCGTCGTCAGCAGCAAGAACAGATGAACGACCATCAGAGGCAGTGTCAAGAAGAGGCTGAACGGCTTGCCATTGAGCGGGCCGAAGAGAAGAAGCTGCAGGAGGGGCTCCGTGTTTTCCAGGAGGCCAAGATGACCCGACTTCAGAAGGAGAAGGACAACGTTCGTTGCCTGTAAGTTTGAAACTTAAAAATTGTTCAATCAAATTTTCATTGATTTTTCACATTAATTTTCAGGCTCTACAATTCCGAACCCGCGATTGGAATTGATCTCGGCACCACCTATTCGGCGGTGGCCATCTGCCTTGCCGATGAAGTCGTCATGATTCCGAACGAATACGGTATAGACGCTTGAATGTTTAAGAATTAGATTTTTAGGCAACAAAACCACCCCGTCTCAAGTCGCCTACATCAACGACAAAATCCTGGTCGGACAGGCCGCCAAGAATCAGGCTGCGCGAAATTCTGGGAATACGATCTACGGTAAGCCTATTTGCGTAATTTTCACCTATGCAATTTTCAGAAGTCAAGCGCTTGATGGGCAAGACGTTCAAGGACCCGACGGTGCAGGCGAATATGACGATGCGACCTTTCAAGGTCATCAACGCCTTTGGGGACCCGGTGATCGAGGTCAAGCAGGGGGACAAGGTCCATACCGTAACCCCGGTGGAGGTGTCCACGCAGTTGTTGACCAAGTTGAAGGTATGTGGATACGCGGGGGCATATTTTTCTGACATGGTGGGTCAATCAGAACATGGCCATGAAAAGTCTAAATTCTAATCATCCAATTTTCAGGAAATGGCCGGTGAATACCTTGGAAAACCCGTGAAAAAGGCGGTCATTACCGTACCTGCATACTTCAACGACGCGCAGCGACAAGCAACGAAAGAGGCAGCTGAACAGGCCGGACTCGAGGTGCTACGACTTTTGAATGAACCGACAGCTGCTGCCATTGCTTATGGTGTCGACTATCACCTCGACGAGGAGCGGATCGTCTTGGTCTACGACTTTGGAGGTAGGGGATAACTAGATGCGTTCTTACCTCCGGTTCTAGGTGGCACTCTCGACATCTCGATCGTCAGGATGACCTCCACCAAGTTCGAGATCATGGCCACAAGCGGAAACCCAAACCTCGGTGGCGAGGACATCAACAATGCCCTCCTCAACTACTGCCTCTCCGACATGGAGGACAAGGTCATCAAGGAAGACAGCCGTGCTTGGGCCCGACTGCGCCTCGCGTGTGAAGAAGCTAAAATCCAGCTTTCGGCCGCTAAAGAGGTAGAGTTCAGAAAGTCATGCTCAATCCACTATCGTTTCAGGCTTGGATTGAGGTCCCGTCGCTTCTACTCGACTTTGACTACAGCAAGAAGATCACCCGCGAATTCTACGAAGGCATCTGCGCGACGCTTTTTGAAGAATCCCTACTTCCGGTTGAGCACGCGCTCCGGGACGCTAAGCTTCGATATGATGACGTGAGTCCAAAAGAGTGTTTCCTGAGATTGGAGCTTTAGGTGCATGAGGTGGTGTTCGTTGGCGGATCGAGCAACATCCCGAAGGTGCAAGAGATGCTGCTCGAGAAGTTCCCCAAGGCTGGCTGCTGGATGGACAGACCGGAGGAGATGGTTGTGTGTGGTGCGGCACTTCAGGTAATATCGCTCGTTCTCCGCCCTAGCTCGTTCTCTCTCTCTCTCTTAACCTTACGGCCGTATTTAGGCTGCCCGCCTTGTCGGCAACTGCAACGAGACGATCCGTTGCATCGACCTCATCGATGTCATCCCGTTGACGATCGGCTCCGGAATGTGGGGCGGAGAAACCACCGTCCTCTTCAAGCGCAACACCTCGTTCCCCGTCAAAAAGACGCTGCGCGTACACAACGCATCAGACTACCAGGAACAGGCCTGTATCACGGTGAGTTCTTCATGAACAACAAGGCTGCGTCATCTACAAGCAATCCGTTACGCAACGCAACATAAAGCCCGTATTTAGGTGGTTGAGGGCGAGCGGTTCGACTACGGTTTGAACAACTTGCTCGGCAAGTTCATGCTGCCAATCCGGAAGGCCAAGCAGTGCGAGGTGCAAATCGACGTGACGTACGAGATCGACCAGAATGGAATTCTGACTGTGGAAGCGGAAGAACTTCTCGAAGGGACACACGAATCCATCAAGATCGACCGGGAGAAGCTTGGAAAGAAATCGGTTTGCAGCTGAATCAAAGATTTGCATATTTCAGCTCAAATTCCGATAGATAGCTCGTAATAATTTATTTTCAGGTGTTCAACATCTCCCACTATCTGAAGAACTGGAAGCAGTGCGAGGAAGAGGATCGGACGTTCCGTAACAATGTCAGTGCGCTGGTCAAGTATCGTGACACGGCGCACGGTCTGATGTGGCTGACGAATCCTCGGGTAAGTCCGAATCTGCATTAACGGCTGTTGGAGAGCGTGTTTTTAGCTAGTATCTTCCGGACTCGAAGCCAAACATTTAACGTCATTTTTGATGCACTCTTCTGGCCCCATCTTAAAAATGTTTTAATTACAGGTCCAACACCTGAGCGTCGATGGTAAACGACGTATCAAGGAGCTCGGTATCGCCGCCTACGAATGGGTACAGGCTAACCGCTATCGTCCCGATGCCGAGGAATTCCGTCGACGCGTCACCGACCTGGAGTTCCAGATGAACCAGATTATCGGTTAAGTCTATATGCTCTTTGTTTTTTATTTACGTGTATAAAGTCTTGTTCCTTTATCTGAATCACAATGTCATTTCTCAGCGCTTTTTCTAACGACTCTAGTGCGCCCACTATGCGTACCAAAACCTCTGCTTCTTTTACCTATTTTTCTGATTGTCCCCCCGTTGTGCTCCAATCCCGCAACGCCGACGTGGCTTTATAGAATTATTCTAGACCAAGTCCGGGCAGATACGGGCTACAAATACGCATATGATAGTGCTGGCAGGCCTCCAAGAATTACAAAAAAATCTTTTCGTACAACTACTTTCAATAGGGCTATGGCTGTGTCGTTAAAAAAGCCAACACAACCATTCATTCCAAAGAAGCCAAATTCATTCAATTATTTATTCATTCCTTCGCCCTATAGGTGGATGGGTGGGGGTTGTACATTCTCCGCCTGCCTTGGCTGCCGAATATATTGCCCGACATATTGGAGCATATCATTGGTATAAGAACTATATTCACCACCCTTCAAGCCGAACATATAAGGTTTGATCCGACCCATCTGCAAGAAGTGTAAAGGTAAAAATTATACGCATTCACTGGATCGGGATGAAAAATGTTTTCTAAACTGAATGGCTCACCGCGATTGCTTTTACCGTCCACCGTTCCATGGACAGATCTTGCAACGTTTGCCATAGTTCTTCACTATCATTCATTTTTGTGCCTTTCGCCAATACATCGTAAAAGAAATGCATATATTCGACGGCGTAATCGATAGTACGCAACAAAGACCACTTCTCCGGGTAGTGGGAGATCTAAACGACGCCTGATTGTGAAGTGAATGCAGCAGGTCGCTTGAGTGCTTATGCTATTCTCGCCCCATCGAGAACTACGGGGTTACTTGAATCAGCATATGTACCAAATATTCAATCGCTCCTCCAAAATATTCGTTTGTTTCCTTAATTCGTCGTCTGCCTCCCTGGTTGACACACCGTTTGATGATTATGTCGTCGTCATAGTCCACGTCTGTGGGCCGAAACTCAAAATAAATTTATTAGAGAAGAGCAATCGATTTGTACTCTGGATGAGTTTTTACGTCACTATAGGACCTCAAGGGCCAAGGCTCTCAAACACAATCGCACCTACCGGATATAGCGATGTGCCCATTTTCTGTAAAAATTTATCCAGGCAATACAACTCGAAATGCCGTAACAATGAATTTTCGATCTCGAACGGAAATTGGCGCTGCCGGCAATGGGTCTGAAATCTAGTTTTTTCTATAGATCGGGTCAAACAAACCGTGAAACTACTAAATTGCTTGCTGACGTGGGTTCTGCATAGACTTGGGTTCTTTCGGTGGCGTTTAACCGTCTTTCGCACCTCAGCCACATAGTTGCCAAGTACATTGAAGCATTTAGTATATTCCTTAGTTTTAAGGAGCGAAGCATCGAGGCCATTTCGTATGTCGACGCGCTGGTCCTGAAGTTTAAGGTAGGTTAGATTAGGTAGCAGGACGGGATGTGGAAAGGCTCAGGGTCGAATGACATACAAAATCCTTGCGCTGGGTTGCAGCTTTATAGGCTGCGATGGCTGCCTTCCGTCTTTTGCGCGCAGATGCTTCACTGTATTGATGACTTTGGGTGCAACCACTGACGGCTTTATGCAGATCTTGCCTCAGCTGTTCTTGTCGTACTGGCAAAAGTAAGACCCGTTCCTTGTGATACTTCTGAAATTAACGCTGATCATTTTTTTCGGGGGCCCGATGGCCAGAAAGTTTTTTGGATTTTCTGCGCGGGGCAACGGGCGCGAGTCTACTGTGCTAGAAATAAAAAATAAAAAAGCACATACCATCATACAACGATCCATAGCGACGTCGAACCATTCCATATCCAGACGAATTTTATCATCTAATTCGGCCTTTGGTTTTTTCTTGCCCTCTTGCCGAAGCTTCTTTGCTTGAGCCGCATGGTACTCCACTTCCCCAGCTGCTTCGCTTTGAGCCTCTTTCGGGGCAAGCAGCATCGTAGTGTATCTTATATCTTTTTCGATAGAATTCTGCTCGGAGACGGTTTCTGCATTTTTGATCTGTTCAGAAAATGGAGGGCAAATGTACGTGAAAGCGCCAGACGGTTGTCTTCGGAGAGGTCCCGCTTCCGGGTCGTCTTCGCAATCCCGCAGCCATATACCGGGCGTTTCAGGGCGGGATTTTGCTGTTCCATTTTTAGGAGCGAGATTCGTTGACAAATCATCCCACGAAAAGATTGCTGCCGACTGAGTCACATATTTGTGTTCGTTCCTCAACGGCGAGATACCATCTCGCTGATGGAGATCTCGCTGGTCGCTACTTGCATCTGTAAAACTCGTTAACACAACAGATGCATTGCGCACAAAGCCGTCAGGTAGACCGATCGGCGGATCCCTTCGCAATTGTTGTTCATAGACGTGTTTTTCAGAATGAGCTAACTCGACCGTTAGTGAACGTTCACCGGGTAAACTTGTAGCTTCATCCCAGTACTTTCCTTGACTATTTGGGCCTGAGCTGTTGTTGAAAAATGGCGCATCTCCGTTGAATCCGCGGTCTTCTGGCTGGTTTGGCCGCGGCTGTTCTGCATCATCGATGAAAGGCATTCTTTCTAATGAAATTGCGCTTTCGCTAGGCATTGATGACTCGACGCTTAGCTGGTTAAAATAGATAGAATTTTGGTTGTGACCTGGATCACCGCATGGGACGACCTCGGTTATTCTTCCGAAAGCCTCTATATCATGTTTACCGGCAACGAAGTTTGGCTGTCCTCCCGTACAACCATTGGAACGACTTTTCAGGATAGCTTCAACTTTTTCAGCGGTTGCTGAGTTCAAATATCCTGATTCGCGCAGTGGCGAACCTTGATAATCCTTCACTGAGCCATCATTTTGTTGTTTATCTGTCGCTTCGTGGTTCATCTGTTTTTTTTGCCGATGGCCTTCAGTTGGACTTTCACGGGCACGCACCAGCCCGTTTGCCGCCGACGGCATAGCATGGAAATCGCGATGTAGTGCACCGTCTATCGGATCGCTGTTACGCTTAGTACGCCCGGAATATTCAGATCCTGTCGGTTGAAGATGTTGATACTCTGATTCTGGCGATACAGCCAGCAATTCTCTCGGAAAGGGGTCCTCTCGTCGAGCAAGGGCTTCTTTTATGCCGTTCTCTTCCTGAGATTCCCACACCTCGGCGACTGGAATTTTTGTCATTGGTTTTTCTTTCGTTGAAGCCAATGAACTCAAGCCCATTTTTGTCAATGCCCGCTGCCCTTCAGGGTGCGTACCTCTCTCTGGGAGTGTTTGGTCCTGGGTTGCGTTGTTGTCGGCCATCTCCGCTGCAGTCCTTCGATTCGCCAAAATCAAATTCGGCAGCTCTTCTTTGCCTCTAGCATCTGATGCTCGAAAAGGATTCCGAAGCGTCTGCGACGCTCCTATAACACTTGATAGCTCACTTCTGTGGTCTTCGAAATAGACCGACTCCTGATTCAGTGAATGGTGGCCGGAATCGGCATTGCCTCCGACATTGCAAATATCCTCGTCCGGAAGGTTTTCAAACTCTTTCGTGCCAAAAATGACTGAAGGGCTGTTGGGTGCCTCGAGTTCCGCAGATGTGGAGGTCGGCATTTTGGTGAGTTCCCTGTTCCAACCGTCTGGAGAGCCGCGCCCCGTGTCTTCACAAGCATATGCTGCGTCGGCGACGTGAGGACTTACTTCTTCGATAGTGGAAGAATTTTCAAAAGATGTTTTTATCGAATCGCCCCCTGTACATTCACTAATTAAGGCTTCATCCGCCCGTTCGTTTCCGTGGTCGTCTGCCACGATTCCCTGGACTGGCTTCGACTGCTGCTGGCGTTCGGTGAGCTCATTTTGTTCCTTTGCAGTCTGATTGAGGAGGCCATTCGGCTCGATTAATGCAGTACTGGCTAATAGGGTTGTCGCTGGTTGGAGAGTTTCGCCCGGAGAAAATGGCGTTTCCTGATCAAGCCGGTCTGTCTGCTCTGGCCTTATTCGCTTCTCTGGCGGAGACAAAGACTCAGTGCCACCCGTCTCTACTATTGGATCCCGTTTGCGCAACGAATCTACACAGGCCGCATTTTTCTCTTCATTTTCTGAAGAATTCTTCTCGCAAACTGGGCCCGGCCGTATTAATTTTGTCTTATCTATAGGGTCAGAAAATGACCTTTTCGAGCCGCTGGGGCTATCACTGTGAGCTTTTGCTTGTTTTTGCTCTCCAGTAGCTAGCACGTCGTGAAGGCGCTGTTCCCGACCCCGTATCGCTGTGTCGATAGTTTTCTGAAAATAGCAGGAGATCATCTACCCACTATATTTTCGGAATCGATGATCTGTTTTCAGAATGCAGCTCTTACTTTTAATTCCTTCCTCGCATTAGTCAGCATAGCCGTCTCGGTAGCGTCATCAATGTCAACAAACTCCTTTGCTTCAGCAATATTTTTCCGAAGCGCTTCAATTTCCCCTTTAAGCAAGCGTTCCTGATCTGTCGCATATTCGGTAAACGTTTCAACGTCAACCTGAAATTGGTGACGGTTCGGGGAGGGAAGTGATTAGGATGTCAAAATGGACCTACCGAGATTATGTGATCCTTACATGACCAACATTGCTGTGCGACCGCTTCATTCAGGCATGGGCCCAGTAAGAGGGATAACCGTTTTTTGATAATCGTTTGAACAGATAATTTTCTGCAGGCCGTGCAAAGCTGCAGAAGGACTAGGGATAGCCTACCTCAATCTCGTTCTCAATTTCCGAATCGCCTTTTGTATATTCAGGCAAATCATACAAAAATTTCACAGCAGCCGAAAATTGGCTAAGCTGAAAGTTGAAAGGTCACGACGTCCTCGCAGCATCGCACAGGGGGGTTAGGAAAAATTACCCTGCCAATATCGAGATGTGCTGCTTCAATTACTTTTTTCCTTGTCGCTTCTTTTTTCTGCCAAAAATTTTTCCGCTTTCAGAAGTTGCAGTTTCTTCTGGTAATCGAGCTGGAAAAAACTCCAACTTTTTTTCCCGAAAATGCTAAATTGGCGATTGAAACGCGCCGGGAAAACTCCAAAAGGAGTAAAATACACCACATGGTGTTCCCGAAACTAATTTTAGTTATTTTTTTTGCCATCCTCACATCCATTTGGTCCAATGCTTGCTGGATGGCTTGAGTTTGCAGGGTTCCTAGGTGCTGCTTTTTGATACGGCCTTCCAAGATCCGCGTGAAATGTAACTTTCGTTGGTCAATATTTTCCAAAGTGGCTTTCTAAATCGGGAAGTTGACTCTGTCGGTTTGGTACCAAACCGAAAAAGTGGTGTCCAAATTGTTGAAGGCGCTTTCAATGGCATGGGCCAGCAGAAGATTTTGCGTAACAGCGGCACGGCTTGTGTATCGGGGAAAGGCATTATTTAAGAACGCGGCAATTTCCTGAAAACGCTTAATGAAGAAGAGCTTAGTTGGATTAGAAGCAAGCAACCAAAAAAGCTACCTGCCAATATGCCCAGTCCATACGTCGGGTCGAACTTGCGCCAACAGTATGTTGCCTTAGATATTCCTTTACACATTGAAGTTTTTTGGAAAAGTCCGCGTTGTCTTTGCCTAGAAGCAATGTTACGGTGATATCAAGGTAAATGAATGGATCACCGACCGGTGCATATTGTAGCTGTGTTATTGCCTTTCTTGACGTTGTCGCTGGGCACAGGCAAAGGAATACATGCGATCTTATAACGGCGTTGCAAGGATTCACGTGCCTCAGACAGCTCCTGGGACGCTTTGCCGCTTTCCTAACATAAAATTAAAATCAGGTTCTAGCGACCCACCCAAAGTTGCGCCAGTACATCTTCACCCTTTACCTTGGGGTCCGCGGCATCTCGAATCAAAAACAAAAGCTTCTAAAGGACAAGTCGTGCTGTAGAAAAAGAATTATAAAATTTATATAAGAAGGACATAAAGAATAGTCGCCAACCTCGCCAACTGCGTTTCGTTTCATGGCGTTTACCGCTTCGACGGAGCGATGCACCATTCGAAGGTCGTCGCCATCGATGTTTACCCGGAGGTTTATAATCTAATTTTTCCTTTGTTTTCGTGGGCAGCCCCTTTAAAACCGAAAAATTTAACACTGGCGTGGCAAAGACGTAGTCTGTATGACCTGTACAGGGGCGTAGCCAGAAAAAAATTTCGGGGGGCCCCCAAAAAAATTTTTCCAAAAAAAACTCAAAACATTAACGAGAAAACAGCGCCTTTTGAATTTTTGAAAAAAAGGTTCCATAACTCTACAAATAGCCGTAAAAACGGAAAAAAATAGCGCCGCAGGCAGCAAAATTTCTGAGAAAATAAAAATCATAAGGGTCCCCCCTTATGAAATTTCGGGCCCCGGCCGATTTCGGGGGGCGGGCCCCAGGCCGGTATTACGCTACGTCCCTGTACCTGTAGGCCCGAGACCAGTAGACTAAATGCCATAATCAATTCGGAAACGATTGGTTCTGTCTCCAGGTCGAAGGTGCCCTGCGTGTCCAGGAAAAATACGACCGTCTATAAATGTGTAAAAAAATAATTATATAGCTTTTCTCAAACCTGATCCTCCAGCACCCATGGCGTATCGCAAATTAGAATGCCTTCCGTATCACGTGCATAACCGCTTTTGAAACGACCACGAATGAAGAAACCACTGCGAATAATAATTAGCTTGGCAAGAAGCATATTAGGTATTCGAGGCTGCCAATGCAGTAGTCCAACTCACCTTGTCAGATAAGCGACCAAAAAACTTTTTCCGCTTCTCGCCGGACCAGCAACGCTAACAAAGGCGATCTGAAAAAAGTTTCTTTCTAATTCCCCATATTAGTACCTTTTTATTGCGGTATCTTTCATGGGCAAACGTGCTTCGGGCATTCTGCTCGAATAACGTGACTTTTCCGCCCTCAAAAGAAACAAGTTGGTAATACGTTGAACCCGCGGCCATTTCTAAAAGTATATACAACGGTATACTCTGCGCAACTAAAAGGTAAACAACGCTAACGAAAGAAAGCTAACATTAGAAGATTGAGATATCTTCACAATAGCCTGAAGGCAATTATGTGAATTACCGTATGCACAGAGTGATGAAATACTGGATTGCGCCTCAACCTGTTTACGCCCCGGGTTCTATGTAGCCACACAATTTTGCAGCGCAAGAAAATTCAGGGCAGCGCTACGCGATAAGAGGCACCCAACCTGGCCACATACGTGGCTCGATATCCGAAATTTGGTTGCATCGAATTCACGTGAAATCCGGTTTTCGTTGCTGCATGCATACGACAAAAAATGTTAGTAAAGAATAAGAGGAAAGCAAAGGAAGGGCGTTGTTTCGTCGAACGGGCTTTGAGGGTATCAAGAATTCAGGCAGTTGGTTGCACTCTCGAGGGTTACAGATGACGGACCAAACTTTCCGGTTGGCTATTCAGCCATATTTAGGTCAGAGAATAGCACCAATGAAGTTGGGTTTCTATTTTTGCTGCGGTCATGCCTGCACGAGCTCAGAGATCCCTCATTGTTTTTATATAATTTTTCTAACCTGATTTTTTGGGAAAAATTGCTGCCCTGTTTGATGACGAAAAAGACCCCCAAAATTTTGGCACCGTTACACATCCAGCCTACATCGATTAGCAAGAAAATAGCATAATGCTCGCTTCGCAGTTTGCGCTTTATAGTGGTGATTTTCTTATACAAGAAAATTATGTGCCGCTTGCAAAAGGACTCCGCTTCAAGACGGGAAGCCGGGCATACTAAGCGCTCTGATAAGAACTTCTTGCGCAAAAGAATTTGCGTATATAAGCGGGCTTGTGCCGTCGTGCCGTTGTTCAGGGCTCGTCGATCTTACCGTCCCTTTGGACTTATTGCATAAGTATTTTTAGACAGTTTTTTTTGATGTGTTGTTATTGGGCTTTATGTGGCATTGGACATAGGAAAGAGCACATGGATTCTCCCACACCCTCGGAGGCTGACGCAGGATTCGAGACAATCCCTCAGCAAATTGACGTTGGTCTTTTTCAAAACACGTCACCTAAAAATTTGCGTAGGCTCGGAAGACAATGGAAACCCTTTATGAAATTGTCGCTGGGGAGGTGGTTGTCTACCGTGAATTGTTGGACGCCCTTTGCGCACAGATTGGTACTCGACCGGTAATAAGAAAAGGAAATACGCTATTCTTTTTTTTCTTCAGGTGGCCCTGATTTCGACGGCCGGCAAATCTCGCTTTGGCAAGACGTTTCTCCAGAACTTCTTTCTGAAAAAATTGCGGACTGGGAATTCGGAGTTTGGTGACGACGAGTGGATCGGGTAAGTTGGGAATTGACGACGTTTGTTATACATATCGCATACCGTAACTGCACAACCCTTTTTGCATTTACACAAAGCAACCGCACAACAATTACTTGTTAAGCGGCTACGACGGCTTACCCTTCAAGGCAGGCTATCTTCGAGACACCAAGGGCCTCCGAGTTTGGCCCGAAGTGTTCTCCGCTCTATACGATGGGGACAAAGAGGTGCAAAATTCCCTCATTTTCTGAGTTCCGATTTTTGTGATAGATTGCTGTGATTTTGATGGACACCCAGGGCACTTTCGATAACCAAGCCGAAACCAACGAGTCGATAAACTATTTTTCCACGTCGTTGCTCTTATCCTCGTTCCAGGCAAGTGCAATTACCACCGTAGTCTTATCGTTAGTTATTTTCTGCAGTGTGGATATAGATCTTCTTCAGATCTTCAACGTCAACTCAAAGCTCGACTCAACTGATTTTGACAGTCTAAGCATGTTCATCAATTACAGCGGTGTGACCGGCACGACGGTGAACCAGGTAGAGATATCGTTTTTCGCAATTTATCTGGGTTTTAGCATATGCTTTTTTTGGTCCGAGATGCGATGATGGGTACGGGGCTGTGCCCAGATTTCCTGTCCGACATCCGCCAAGGCGCGGTGAACTCGCCTGGGCTCTACGATATGATTACTGGAGTTTTTAACGCCTTCGACCGTACCGATACATATCTCGTACCGCCTCCAAATACGGCTGTGCGTAGTGCGAGCTCCGAAATATTAGCAAGAGGTATAGATTCTCGTCCACTGTTTGCATTCACGTATTTTTAAGGCGTATGCAAAAAAAACTGACAGTATTCAGAGTGTGGTCCCGAGTTCTTGACGTGCCTTTCCGGAACTGTTGACTATGTAGTGAGCCAACTTCGCCCAAAACACATCCTGGGGCAGCCTCTCGATGCATCATCGTTCAAAGAATGCGCTTTGGTTTGAAAAAAAGCAGTTGTTTAAACTATTTTACAGAAAATCTTCGAGCAGGGTCGCAGCCGAGCCAGAAACAAGATCAGCAGCTTCTTCGATGTAACCATATAATCATATGCTCAGCGTCTCCGTTGTAGGGTTGGCGCGAACTTTGGTACAGCAGAGCAGCGAATGCCGGTCGTCTGCGCTATGAAGAGTTGTGGTTGGCGGTGAATTAATTCGTCTTGCGTAAACTAATGCTGTTATAGGAAAGCCACGAAGCCAGGGAACCGGAGCTTTTTGGACAGCGAGCCGAGGAGATTCTGAATGAAGCCATGCAGGTCAATGGCGCTTTGGGATTTTCCGCCTCTCCCGTCCTATCATTTATCATGTCGAATTCAGGCATATTCCAACCAACCACTTCCGGATGACGCGGGCAGGTACGATGAAGAGGAAAAATTCCAGCTAGAGCTCTCTGTAAGTATTGCTGACTATGCTCGGATGGTGTCAGGAAAAAAACAAGCTTCACTGCGAATTCAATGCCACCTGCTACAAGAAGGAAAAAGTCGGCCGCGCAGCAGACATCGCGATTCAAGCCTATGACGTCGTCTTGAAGGCAAGGCTGCAAAAACTCGTCGTATATTATAACTTCAGCCATCCTTGAGCAAGTTTCTGGAAGATGTCACGGCCGGGGACGTCCAGGAAGCTCACCTTCAAGGTCAAAAGGCAGCCCTGGAAGCTTTCGATCAAGGTAGATGCTGTGACAGCGAACGATGAGCCTCATTGTTCACTTCACTTCGCAAGCAGCCTGAACAAGCTCAAACTAACAATTACCAAAAACCGCGCTCCTGTGATGAGAAACAACGTTAATGAAAAACATATAGCTTTTCAGAAAGCGCGCCATTCCTCACCCAACATTATGATGAAATCAAAGAAAATCGCGCGCGCTTGGTTAGCCTTCTAGAGGTAATAATTACCCAAACAGGCTCCGAACCATCTTTAGAACAAGCTTACCGACCTCCGCCACGGCAACGCTTTGAACTGGATGAGAATGCAAGGGTTGCATTTTGTGGAAGGCGGAATCACTCAGTACAAAATTTTCCTGGAGGCGGTTGGTTCGAAAATTTTTTGATGGGTGTCGGAACTTTTCAGAAAACCACTACCATAATGGCGGAAACGGATATTGATGTCGCGATCAATATGGCTAAACTTGAACATCAGCAATGGGTGGTCGAAGAAGAGGAAACCCTCTTCCAAAATTTCAAAGAAGAGCACCCTCACCTTGACCCTGAAACGGCGAAAAAATATTTTGCTGGTCTCCGTGGAGGAGGGCTGGCTCGTGGAATGTCGGTAAGTGGTAAGAGGTGTCGTGCGTATCTCGTGATGGCGTGTAAATAGCGTAAAAATCTGCGCTGGTACCTACCGATTAACCAAAAAGCACCCGTATTTTTTTAGAGTTGCGAGACAGATTTTCGCGAAAAGACGTTGTTAGCGATTGCCACTCGCGAAAAAGAGGCGGAGATACAACGCCGTTCTGCTGAATTGGAACAGCAACGCGCGACCCTCGAGAATCAGGCACGTCTGCTGCAGGCTGAGAGCAACCGTATACGTACGCTCGAGCTCGATAATGAGCAGGCTCGGCAAGAGGCCATGTTGGAAGCCGAGCGGAAAGAGGCGCAGGCCCAGGAAAGGCTGCGTCTTGCTGCAGAGGAGCAGCGGAGGCTAGAAGTGGACAAGCGTGCCCTGGAAGAGCAAATCGGTATAAAATTATTTTCTTCGCTCTCAAACAAAATGCTTTAGTGGCACAGCAAGCCTTGACCAAGCAAAAGTTATCGGCAAGCGAACGACGTCGTCAAGAAGAGGCAGAGCGACGTGCCATTGAGGCGGAGGAACTCGAAAAGATTGCGGAGGGCATGCGCATCCAGACACAGGCCCGCTTGGTAGTGTCCGAAAAGCTGATGAACGATGCCCGCTTGATGTAGGTTGTTATAAATTAAAAGAATTTTCGGCTTTCTACATTACAGTTGCCAATATTAAAAAAAAACCCGAATGTGCTCGAGAGACTGATAACTTTAGGTTCGAGAATACGGAACCTACCATTGGAATCGATCTGGGTACGACTTATTCCGTCGTAGCGGTTTGCCTTGGGAACGAGCCAGTGATTCTGCCAAATGAGTATGGTGAGCATATTTCAAAAGCGAATGCTAGTTTGAGAAAAGAGCCCTACACATCTGTAAATTCTAGGAAATCGTACTACGCCTTCACAAGTTGCTTTCATCGACGGCAGAACCATGGTTGGAGATGCGGCGAAGAACCACGCAACAAGAAATGCCGGAAACACAATATATGGTACGCAGTTAAGACGCAAATTACCATTTCCTTATAGAGGTAAAACGACTGATCGGAAGACCGTTCCGCGACAAGCATGTAAAGGCCAGTTTGAAGAAATGGCCTTACGAAGTCCTGAACGTCGATGGGATGCCGACTATAAAAGTCGTCAATGATGAGGAAATTAAACATTATAGCCCAACCGAGATTTCAACGATGTTTTTGGAAAAGTTTCAGGTAGCGAAGAATTACATTTTTTATAGGGCAACTGATTTTTTTTAGAAAACGGCCACTGATTACCTCGGGCGTCCGGTAACGAAAGCTGTGATTACCGTACCCGCGTACTTCAATGACGCACAACGGAAAGCAACAAAAGAAGCTGCAGAAAAGGCTGGGCTCCAAGTGCTACGACTCTTGAATGAGCCGACTGCTGCTGCTCTGGCTTTTGGTCATGGATGCGCCGTTGAGCGCAAACGGACCATCCTCGTCTATGATTTTGGCGGTGGAACGCTTGACGTCTCGATTGTGGAAGTCACCGGCACTACATTCGCTGTAAAGGCGACAAGCGGAAACCCTCAACTGGGTGGTGAAGACATCAACAATAAGATTCTCGAATACTTGGTCAAGGATTTGGAAGAAAACTACGGAAAAGATGTGGAGGACGAGCTTCGGCCAATGGCGCGGCTCCGGCTGGCAAGCGAACAGGCAAAAATCAAACTTTCGACGGCTAACGAGGCAAGTGTGTATGTGTCGGTGTGCAAAAACGGAATTTGATCTGATCTGGTGTTCCAAGACGACAAGCATATCTTTTCGCTTTCAGGCTGAAATATTTGTTCCGTCGTTGCTTCTGGACTTTGACTACCGCACAATAATTACAAGGGAGAAATATGAACAAATCAACGAAAAAATCTTCAAAAACGCCATGCTTCCGGTCGACCAAGCTCTAAAGGATGCCAAGTTAAAACCAGAAAAAGTGAGTTAGTCTCGTCCAAGAGCAAAGTTGATTATGATATCCAGATCGATGAGGTTCTCTTGATCGGTGGTTCCAGCTATATACCGATGGTACGGCGCCTATTAGGCGAAACCTATGGATTTGAAGATTTGAATACGACGATCAATCCGGAGGAAGCAGTCGCGCATGGGGCTGCGCTTCTGGTAATAGCAAGACCTTAGGTTTCCCCGCATTCAAATGTTGCAGGCAGCCAAGCTTAGCGGAAGCCAGTACGATGGAATCCGTGATATCTCCTTTACCGATGTTTATCCATTAACATTGGGCACATCAGTTCTTGGCGGCAAAAATTCGGTCCTTCTGCCACGAAATACTAAGGTCCCAGCAAAAGTGTCGGAAACCTTCCAGAACTCCGTTGATAATCAGAAGGAGCTGCAGATCGATGTGGGTGCTTTTATGCATTATATCTGGGTTGCATTATTCTATATCTATGCGCCGGTTGAGCAGGTTGGAGTCCATAGGCCAAGCGGGGGGAAGAGCAATATTTTTGTGACAAATGGAGATTAGTTGTTCGATAGAGGCTTGTGGGATAACGGGGTCTCGTTGATTTCAAGTATTGGTCGGTTTCGATAGTCATTAAAGGGATCAGGAATGCCCAAATAGATTAGCATAATACTAGTTTTGGATTTAAATTTGCATAGATTGTTCTGAAGCCTTTAAGCTGATAAAGTGAAATCTAGGGTTTCTGGTTTATGAATCGAAATGCTAATTGGTTAGTGCGCACTACAGGGCGTCACAAAAAAAGACCCAGACCCCCCCCCCTCTAGTGGTCCGCAGTGATGGCCGATTACGATTTAGGTATTTATCGAAAGCTCTCAACGAGCCGAGGAAATACCTTCTTTCCGATTCTCAAAATTCCCGAATTTTTATGACATTTACTAACATTTTTGCGGAATTGGGTGAATTTTCGAGGCTTTTTCCCATGCAAGTGCTTTTAACAAAAACCCCCATTTTTTGGGACACCCTGTATTTGTAGTGGTTTTCGGTTTAAGTCGACTCTTTAAGCAACACGCCTTATTTTCAAATTCCTATCTAATGATTATCGTTAACTAGCCACAGAATTATTTACTAAATCCATGGTTTCCAGTTGTATGCCGGGGAACGAGTGCGGTATGAGCACAACACACTACTCGGGAAATTTTCGCTACCGATCCGCCAAGCTCCCGAAGGAGAAGTTGAGGTGCGTATTCTTGGAAGGCCGAGTTGTTTTTCCACAAAAACAAGTTTGGTTTTAGGTAGGCGTCACCTTGGAACTGGACGCAGACGGCATCATGACCCTGAGCGCAGAAGAGCTGCTGACCGGAAATTCTGACTCAATTAAAATAACGCGTGAAGATGCTCCCGCCGAGATGACGGTGATCCGCAAAGTGAAACTCACCCAGAAAATGTCTCATTTAGTTCGATATTGAAGACTACCAAGAGAATATTGAACGGTACGCAAAAGAAGACGAAGCATGGGAGAAGGAGTACATGATGATGAGGTTGATCCGGAGCATCGGACCTTTAGGTAAACTCATTGTTGTAATTAGCAGCGACGGAAAGAAATTTAAACATGCGGCCTGTTTATGGAAGATCAATGCTGAATACTAGATATTAAGGAAGTGGACGGTGAAAACGAATTATTTTAGGGGGTCTTCTTTCTCGGCTGAGAAGTGGACTCATGCTCAATCTAAGCGATAGCCCCGATAGCGACGACAGCGACTGATCTATCGGTTGTGTCCTCTCAATCGCGCACTGGTCTCATACCTTTGTGCAATGAATATGCTGTACATAAATGCGTTTGCATATCCCCATTTCAAACTAAACATCGATGATGGACTGGCAGCGACATCAGCTTAAAAATACTTTTCCTTTGAAACAATTATGAAATCTTTTATTCACCCTTCATGAAATTTATGCAGGAAATTGGCTCTATTTATGCGTAGTGGTGCCATTATGCGCTTCCGGTTTCTTGCCATATTTTTCCTTGATGCTGTTCACCTAAACGGATATTTTTCAGTTTGTCAGATTTTTACTAAAGCCCCCTGACCTTCAGATCGGCACTAGATCCAAAAGACAGGCGAGGCCTCAAAATAATACCTTCTGCTTTGTCTGCTCGTTAAAATTCGCTAGTCGCTCTTCCACTTTTTGCTTTGTTGATGACCAAGGCTGGTTCGCTTGAATTTCCACCAAGGTTCATCTGGAAAGAAAAACGATTTGTGGTTGACTGATAGGTGAACGACTGAAACATACTCGAAATAATTTGCCGCCCAGCGGATCTAGTGGTTTTGGGTGCTTGCAGAAAGTTGAATCGAATTCGTGAAAGAATTTTTTCAAGAATGGCTTGTTGCAGGCGAGGGCTTGCTGAAAAATAAAATATTGCAAAAATCGATATTAAAAATTGCAACTGAAAGCTTTTTAATTTTCAAAACACAAAAAAAAATTGCTAAGAAGGTCAAGAAAAAATGGGAGGCCTGAATAAACACTTTTCGCGAGTTTTTGAGTGATAAGGCGACGTGGGTAAACTGCAAATTAATGGAAGTATCGCCTCGTTTAAAATTCCGTTTAATAACAAAATTTCTTTACCTGAACTTCGAGCTTTCATTCTTCAACCACGCCTTGTATGCGTAATAACTCGATTCAGCCGACTTTTTCTGCTCATAATCGGCGCACTTTGTGCTCGTCTCCGGGCCAAGGTGCAGCAGTTCACGCAGCGATTTCCTAAAAAAAAGAAAGTCTTTGCATAAAAAAATCTAGAACCAGCCGCAGCAGCTCATCCCGTGGGGTGTAGACTACAATAGTGACCACACCAGGGGGAAACTCACATCAGAATTCAAGTTCACGGTCCCAAAAAAGCCCGGGCGATTGGCGTGTGTAGCGGGCCCCGGTGTGCAAATAGGAATCGGGTCGAGGGGGGATCCGAGGCAAATTGCGGGGTTGTGACCTTCGCTTTGGGAGGAGGGGGGTCTGAATGAAAATTAGCTCACGTGAAACTTGTGGTGGTTTGAATAGTTTTGTAGATGTGGAATGCATGGTCAGACAAAATATGTTGCGTTTTATGAAAACAGTGAGGGCGTCGAAACGCGCTGCGTTTTGACCAAGTTTTTGGACGAAACGGGATAGAGAGATAGATTGAGACTGAGCCAGAGATAGCGAGAGAGTGATAGAGAGTGAGAGCGAAAGAGAGAGAAAGAGAGGTAGAGAGTGAGAGAGAGAGAAGCGAGCGTGCGCGCGAGAGAGAACGAGATATCGTCGAGAATGGAAGAACAGCTTGCAAAAAAACAGAAGCAAACTAAAAGAACATCTAAAGGAAAATCTGGGTAGAATACAGCTAAAAAACTCTGAACAATTTCGCATAAAGATCAGAGAAAAGAAACTTCTTGCAATTGTATCTTTTAATTCCGCCCTGGGACGAAGGCCACGATGATTCAGGGAAAGCATCGACAAGTCCGTTTTTCACCAAACACACACGGCAAATCACATGGATAGCAGGGGAGAGCCCGTTGTTGGTCGAGTATTGCCGGGGGAGACCCAGAGAAACGGTGAACAAGTTTTTGCCCGGCTAACAGGCAGGGCATTTCACGTCGGGGAACCTTTGCATGAGGAGGGTGGAGGTGAAATTTGCGAGGCGAAATATAGCATCGAGTGCTGAGGTCACAGCTGGGAAGAAAACGGGAATTCCGCTCGGGCCGGTCGGTGGAAGCCGATCAATCCGCCAATCATATGGCATAGTGAAGCGGGGTTGTGGAATTCCTAATACTGTGGACTCCATACCCACAGAATATTTAGCAGCTGTAGAAAATCACTTATTAAGGTGGGATTTTCTAGAATCTTAGACTGTTCTGAAATGATATGTTAATTTCTAAAGTATGGGATTGTAAAAGTTCGGCGAGATCTGGCGTGAACCTTACTGTCAAATTGGAATAGACAAAAATAAGGGACGAGTCACCAATCATCCCTTATCATGACAAACAAGTGAAACCCGGGCAGGTAGCCTCCGAAAATGACTCGCCCTGACAATAGCGCATCAACCAAATAACCTTGCCAATAATGATGTACCATAACTCGGCCCAGGCGCAGGACCGGTTTGAAGTCGTCGCGCCGCACAAAAATTGATAGCCACATCATGACGTGAATGCGCCGGTATATCATTTTTCGTGTGTTCCGCGCTGGTAAGGACCAGGGAGGAGAAAGTGGTAAAACTGGGGCAACAGTTGCAAACGTATCTTGCGTTGATTGGGTAGTAAAAGGGCCTAAGGTTCAAAAAAATGGTTCATTGAAAAAGTGACAAAAAGTTTATGTCATTTCGGCGTGCTTTGGGCATGTTTCTAAACTTGACGACGGTTCCTTGAGGCCCGTGAAGAGGCGGGGACGCGTCTCAAAAGTGCATAAACGATAAAGACATGCTCTCTTTCTTGGCTGGGAAAGTGTGGCGAGTGAAGCAGACAATGGCCAACGCTGGATGTCTTCAGGACGTCAGTTTGGGGGAGTGGTCCTTCGGAATTTGCATAATGCTCGGATTCTTGGACGTGAAAGAGCAAAAATTATGTAAAGAAAAATCAGGAAAACCCAAAAAAAAAACCATATTTTAC
>CATQJA010002675.1:10381-39508 GCA_958295435.1 Mesorhabditis spiculigera
ATGGCAATTTTATATGGACCCCGCCCCCAAAGGTTTTTAGCAACTGTGGTATTTCAAAGCTCAATCCGTGATCTAGCGCTGCACCAAAATCCTATGGTAGATTTTAGCGCAGCTTGCTGCTGTGTTGGGATCTGTTTTTTAGTTGGTTATCCACGAAATCCATGAATTTTACAATTTTATTCGCTAGCTCCCTTTTCGGTTTGACTGGCCCGGCGCGGGTCACTCTCATTAGTGTCGGTCGTGTGGAAGATGCGGCTGCGATCCGGCCAGATGTCCATTTTCAAAATCGCTACCACCCGCTGTCGATAGGCCTGAAACGTACTAAGCAACGCTAGATAAGAAATTTACCTTGAAAAGTATCAATACCAAAATGGCATCGCAACTCGAATACCCGGCCATGACGATCGGGATGCATAGACCCCAGTTGTGAGGAAAACCTATTTTTTTATGGTTCTCAGGGTTATAGGGACATTCTATACCGATTACACCTCCAAAAACTAATACAAATGCGGGTATCAGCTCGAAAAGTAGTGGAGATAGTGCCTGTGCGAATAAGAGCATGAGTAATTGGAGCTGGAGTCGGCGGGCCGATTTGCTAGAGAGCGATTTTTTGACGTAGATATATCTAAATTTAACGACACGACTAGTATATTAAAATCAGAAAATGACCAAAGACAGATAACAAATGGCTTACAGCTTAATTCCGGTGACGCAGGTGGAACTATACAGAATCGAAAAGAAAATTAATGCGATAACGGTTCCGAGGATGAAGTTCCAGTTGTAGATCTCGCCCCCGTCACTGTCAGGGTACTAAAGAAACCTAATTTTAATAGATTCCCGCCTAAATACACTCCCTTAAAACGCCTTCAGGAACCTACCGAAAATACAGCCCCATAATAATACAGGTCTTCAGTAATGTTGATATTTAGAATTTCAAGGGCCTCGAGGTAAGAGAGCTCGGTTCGGATCTTGGAAGGCTTAATTCAAGGTATTCCAGGAACAAACTTAACCTACCCCGAGTGCCATAATTGGACAAGCCTGAATAGCACAAACAGCTAGAATATGTCCGAAAACCAAGCTAACAATGCCCGTCGTAGTCTTTATGGCGGCTTTACACTTTCTGAAATATGTTTGATGTTCTATAAGATGTTAACAATTACCCAGTAATCTTAATCCAACGATAAAAGCAATGGATCATCAACAATGAGAGCGATTGCGCATAGCTGGTCACGAAAAGTGTCAACCCGAAAAATGTCCAAAAATAGGAAGTAGAGAACGCTCTGGTGAAGCCGATATAGCCACGCTCGTCGATGAGATATACCTAAAAATGTCGGTAAGACGAAACTAAATAATTTACCGGATGCGCAACGCGTAACGCCAACGAATAGTAAATATTATAAACCGTAATAATGGTCTGCATCGTTCGGCATCCCCTCATCTCGGGTCGGGTTACGGTAAAGATCACAAATAATAAGAAGAGGTTGCTGAAGACTCCCACGGCGGCCACCCATGAGCTCGCCGAGTCGTGATTTTCAAGGCTACACAACATTCTGAATATGCTGATTACCTTGAAAACCCTAAGTCTAAAAGAAAACCGGAAAAACAACAAGCCTATAAAAAACCGATAATAAGCCCGCTTTCCGCTGACGAAGCGCGACACCGAAAAGATGAACCCAATGTATAAAATTTTCTTAGTTGGAGCATCAGAGTTGAACTTAAAATGACTGAAGCCTTGTAGTCACTAATTAGATTGGCATCTTCGCATAATACAATTTTGAATCAGTTTTGGAACCCCTGGGGATGGGCGGCCCCAAGAGAGGCAATGTGCGTCCTTGGAACATCCGCGGTACTGTAGTTTAACAGTACAGGAAACCGAAACCTAGATAATTTTCCGGGTTTGGCTGACGTACTGGGAAGTACCATAAGCTGCGTCAATACTGTATCTCGCGTAAATTACAAAAGATCGTACAATATTTATTTAATCGGTCAAGCTTTTTCAAAAAGACTGTTGGTAGCTTCGTTCCTCTAAGCATCCAACTTGTTGCCACTGGCTGGCGTGACGGCTTCGACTGTATCGCTAGTCTGGAATATCTGACTCCGGTTTGGGCAGATCCGGCAGCGCAGGAAAATCTCGATCACGCGCTGTCGATAGGCCTACGACGGAACCAATAAACAAAAAAATAGTGTGAAAACCTTAAATAATATCAATGCCAAGACGGCGTCACAGGTCGAGTATAGGGCTAGGATCACCGAGATGAGAAGTCCGGTGCTGTAGGGAACGCCTAGAAGCACGAAATGTCAGAAGCCTATGTCTAATTGTAAGCCCTAAGTGTGAGCCTACGCCTAAGCCTAAGCCCTAAGCCTGAGCCTATGCATATGCCTCCAACTTACTTACCTATCATCCCACCAAGCAACAACACAAAAGCTGGAATAAATTCGAATATCAGGGGTGACACTGCCTAAAATCATCTTCTTTTACTAGGCGCTTAATTTTAAACCTGTGCCAATAAAAGTGAAAGCAACTGCAGCTGAATCTTTTTGCCTCTTCCGCTTTTCAGCGATTTTTTGACGTGGAAATATCTAAAAAATTAAATTTGGGAGGTTCAGATGGTGCTGGCGGCTTACAACCGAATCCCGACGAAGCAAGTAGCATAGTACATGAGAGAAAACACAATAAGAGAGCCGGCGGACCCGAGGATCATCCTCCATAGGTATATTTCTTTACCATCAGGACCGGGATACTAAAGGAGAGATATTTTAATTTCACATAGACGTACCGAGAACGCAGCTCCATAATAATAAGTATCGGAGGTTAGAGTTATATTCAGTACCTCTTTGACCATGTCCTTGGCTAACATGGTGCGTGCTTCGGAAGGCTATAAAAACGGGTTTTATGGCTCCTTTACAGGTCTAAAATGCTCAATCCATTAACTAAAAGCTAATATAAAAAATCATTTGAAGATACCTGCAAGGAAAATAGGCAAAGGGATTCCACGACGCTGCAATTCGTAAAATGAAGGATAATGAGGCCGAAGATGCCGCATTTTGTGCTGATGGCGGCTTGGAACTTTCTAGAGAACAGGAACTTTTAGCAATATTAAAAGCTACCCCCTAAAATTTCTTTTCATGAGCTTTCAAGCGGCTTTCGAGCTCCTAAAACCCACCCTGTGATTTTTATGTAACGATAAAAGCAATGTATCATCAATAAAGAGAGTGATTGCGAATATCCAGTCACAAAAAGCGCCAATCCCACGTTGGACCAGAAACGGGAACCGCAAAAAAAGTTTCGCAAAGCCGATATAGCCCCGTTCGTCGATGAGATAGGCCTAGAAAAATAATATTCTTTGAATTTGCCTTTGAATGTACTAACCGGATGCGCAATCCGCATCGTAAGCGAATAATAAATATTATAACAACATATAATGGTTTGCATCGTCTGCGAGCCCTTCATCTCCGGGCGAGAGACGGTGAAAATGACAAAGAGCAGGAATAGGTTTGTCGAAAATCCCAGACCGCAGACTACAGAAGCAGCCACGTCGTGCATCTCGCTGGTGAAGAACGTGTCCGGCATCCTACCTTATATAATTTTGGCGTGTATCTTTGTGTGTGTGTGGATGTCAGTTTCGAGGACAGATTTGAGGGCCTTCCCGAGTCCAAAATTCCTCAATTTTTCGTCACTTGGGGGAACAGACCTTTCTGTTTCCGATGGCGTTCTCAGAATTTTGATAAAATACAAGTTTACAAAGTTAAACCCGGTTTTATTCATTTTCGGGGTCCCTGAGGTCTAATTTGCATAATGTGAAAAAATAAAAGGACTGGGAGCTTATTGGGGTTTAGGCTTAGGCTTAGGCTTGCCCTAACTGTAAAGTGTTTTTACCCAAGTTGGAGTTTCGATTCGGGACCAAGAGCATCTTGTGCAGAATTTTTCGCTGATTCCGAATCCGCTTTCCAAATTCGCTGCGGACGTTTATTTTGAAAGTTATACAGCAGTTATGGTAGTGTTTTTCACCAAAATCAAAGGACCGTTATCGTTTTCGATTTTCCTGATCAATTTCAACTTCAAAATTGGCTAGAGATTGGCTAGACAAGCATCTTAAAAGTCAAAACAAGCTTTTTATAAAAAATTTAATTTTTTATGCAAAAAGCAAAAGAAAGTTGCGGGGCGGGGATCCGAACCGCCGCCCTGCGGTTGCCAAGCGAGTACTTTGCCAATGCACCATGGTGCCAAACGGGAGGGCAGCTGTGACAGAGTACTTCACGGCCCCTGAGCGAGGCAGAACCATGGAGGGAATAGTGGACCAGGATCCGAATTTTTGCCTTTTTCAAGCTTAATTTGCACCAAAAATGACTTTTTAAATAAAAGTCCGCAGCGAATTTGCAAAACGGATTCGGTATCAGCAAAAAATTCTGCACAAGATGCACTTGGTCCCGAATCGAAACTCCAAGTTGAGTAAAAACACTTTACAGTTAGGCTTAGGTATAGGCTTAGACGGAGGTGTAGGAGTAACCTTGGCCCAGGATCAGGCTTCCGGCCTCGGTAGTAACTCAAAACTGAGCAAATTCACTCAGATTCCAATTTTATATCGTGAATCAAGGAAACTTAAGAAGTTTTTCAAATGAAAATACATTGAGTACGTCCACCTTCGTAGTCGGAGGCGTCGTAGCACTAATTTTACACTTTGTCTCTGTGGTTGACAAGGTTCGGCATTAGATCCCGATCCCCCTGGGGGGCTATTCGTTAGTCAGAAGCGAATCTAACTTTGAAATAGCGTCAAAAGGATGCCGGATTTTGGTTTTTGAGAACGGGCATGATAGACTAGGGATCGAACATATGTCTTAAACTTCTGAATCTTTTGAAAAGATAAACATAAAAATTAAAACCAAATAAAATTCAAATCAAGGGTCCAGTCTAGTGAATATTCCCATTCTTTAGAAAATCTCCAGAAAACGGAAATATTGACGTGTGAACGTCCCGATTCGCGAGACTGAAAATCGGCCCGTCCCTACTATGCCCAAAATTGTTTTGAGGAAAACGAAGCAACACCCAGCGTAATTTTTCTAAAATCGAACGAACACAGCTGCTAGAAATAGAATGACGATTAGAAAGATGTGGAAATTTCTGGAATGCACTATTATTGACGACTACCGTACTTGCCATCTACAAAATGTCGTCACCTCCTTTCCCTAAGGGTTTGGATCGATTCTTGGAAAGGACCGGATACCTTTTATCAACGAATACAAAATACATCGAAATGCGTAATTCAGGTGGTAAGTTTGAAGGCTGGAGGTGTCGGTGAGGTCCCATCGGGGCCCTCGCTATGTACAATGCTTTGTGTTCCGCACCGGCAAGCTGGTAGATGCAGTAATTCTAACGTTCGGCGACGATATATCTAAAGAGAATAACAATAGAAACTAAGATGCTTGGAATAATAGTGCAATATACAATACCTTAAACAGAAACAGCACCAAAATCGCATCGCACGTCGAGTACCCGGCCATGACGATCGGCACGCAAAGGCCCCAGCTATGAGGGAGGCCTGAAAACGACTAACGTTTTGGCGCTTAACTAAGATGGCTTACAACAAAGACTTCAAAATTAAAAATTTGCCGCAAAAAATTGCCAACGTCTAACCTTAAATTAACAAAATAAAATTAACAATTACCAAAAACCCCGCCGATCAGCAACACAAATGCCGGGATGAATTCGAAAAATAACGGGGAGATCGCCTTAAATCATTATTGGACATATGACAAGCCAAATTTCATGACTATCATTTTTATTTTTGGACTTACCTGTGCCAATAAAAGCAACAATAATTGGAACTGCGAAGATTTGTGCTTCCCGCTCGTCAGCGAATTTTTCACGTAGCGATACCTAAACGGATTACCCCAAAAAGGATACTTCTTTACATTCGAACTCCCATAAAGCAAGCCGAATTATATAAAAGCGAGAACATGATCAAAGCGATTGTGGTGCCAGCTATGATCTTCCAGTCGTAGACTTCGTTGCCGTCTTGGTCGGGATACTGTAGGATCGTTAAAATTCCCCCGTTGTTGCTCACCGAATACACGGCACCGTAATAATAAATCGAGGGAGTGATCGTTAGGTTTAGGATTTTTGCAGCATCTCGCTGCGACAACTTTGTGCGGAATTCTGTTGGCTAAAAGCCACATTACATCCCAAAATAGCGCCAAGCTCACTTCAAAGGCCAAAAGTGGTCAAGTTTCAATAATGCAACAAACGCAGACGTGAATGCAAAATATCCCAAATCTTCCCGATTTTGTAGAGATTGCTTTTGTGAATCGCCTTAAATATGGAAGGCAATAATTCCGAGAATCTGAAGTAGGCGAAGGAATAGACAAACCTACCCCGTAATCTTTGTATACCGATAAAAGTAGTGGATCATCAGCAGGGACAGCGACTGCGAAAATCCAGTCACATAGAACGCCAAGCCAATTTTGGACCGAAAATAGGAGTGCAGAAACGTCTTCGAGAAGCCGGTAAACCCACGCTCATCAATCAAATATGCCTAGGGAGGGAAAATTTCAGAATCTCTAAAATGAGAATATCTAAAAATCAGAATCTCTAAATTGTAGTATCTCAAAATTTTAGAATCTCTAAATTTCAGAATCTCTAAATGTCGAAATCTCTCAATTTCCATTGCAGAAACCCAGACGAATTTCAATTTTGGCGAAAATACACCTAGGTTTCCGGAACAAGGAAATTTAGAGATTCTAAAATATAAGGATTCTTAGAGATTCTGTTTTTAGAGCTTCTGTTAGGACGATGCCTAGGGATGTGTATTTGGATTTCCGATCAATACCGGATTTGAAATACGTAGCGTCGCCGAATAGTAGATGTTATAGACGCAAATAATAGACTGCATTCTTTGGCTGCCCTTCATTTCCGGCCGGTTGATAGTTTTCATTATGAAGAGCAGGAAGAGGTTGGAGGTGATGCTCAACGTAGCCGCGATTGTGGCTTTTAGGTCGTGAGTTTCCAGCAAGCACTCCATGCTTCCTGCCGAGGGCTCGAAAGTCGCTGAAATTCGAGATGAAATCGGAAGATTGAAGCAATTCATAAAAGTGCAAAAATCAAGTACCCTCGAGAATTTGCCGGGAACGTAAATTCGTAAGCCCGAAAAAGAAAAACTGAAATGACTCCACTCTCAAAACCAGTCATTTCTGTCTTTAATTGATTACCAAGCTTTTTGTACCTTTATACAATGTTGATGCGATTTCGTTAAATGGTAATGGACGCGATGTCCTTTTTATTTTGTGTTACACATTGCTGTGTCCTGGAGGACGCTTCGCTACTGTCTGCCCGGTCGGCAGTCCCCAAGGAGAGTTGGATTTTCCCGGAATTTCATACTACATGTTCGTGCGGCAAACCGATTCCATTAGTGTGTTTTTGGCTTTTAGATAGTACATACTTACCAGTGCCGAAATCAACACTTGCCCTGAACAGTATTGAAAGCCAAATGGATCATAGAAGGAGGGACGAGAGAGAGAGAGAGAGACAGAGAGTGAGAGAGAGAGAAAGAGAGAGATAGAGTTAGAGATAGAGAGAGAGCGTGAGAACTAGAGAGTCATAGAGATTGTGATAAAGGTAGAGATGGGAGAGAGATAGAGTGAGAGATTGAGAGAGAGAAAGAGAGAAAAAGAGTGAGAGATCATTTCCATGATAAAATTCGTAAACTTTTATTCAAATGGGTCGAATCCTTTGCGAAGATCGTGGAGCATCACTCTTCTCGAGCGTCGCACTGGTAGAAAATCGATGGCTACGCCCGTGGCATCGTCCGCGTAGAAGGATTTCCAGCATGCGACGGCGATACGTCTGAAATTCGATGAAAGGGATCCAGTGTACCTACTCTGAATAAAATCAGCGCCAACACCGTGGGACTCGTCGAGTAGAAAGCCATGAAAACCGTCGCGCATAACCCCCAATTGTGCGGAAACCCTAAACCGGATAAAACAAGATTATTAGCAACGTGTTCCATACCTATAAGACCACCGACAACCACCAGAAAAACTGGGATAAATTCCCAAAGACATGGCGATATTGCCTAAATTTGCGTTGATTTCAAGCTCAAATCTCACACCTGCGCCAGCAAAAGAAGCAACGACTGTGAGAGCAGACGCTTTCGAGTTTTGCTTTGAAGTGAGTGCTTCACATACAAATACCTATCAAATTCGGGGTAACTAAGTCTTTGCGGCAATGACTTTCAGTCTGATCCCCATAATGCAAGCCGAGAAATACATGACGCTATAAACGACCATTCCGATCCCGGTGGCAATGATCATTTTCCAATTGTAGATCTCGACTTCGTTGTTGCCGGGGTACTAAAGCTATTTCGGTAAAAATAAAATCGCAAGAGAAACCACCATAAATACCGCCCCATAATAGTAAGTGGTCGGCACGATGGTGAGGTTGAGTATATTTTGGGTATCGACCATGGAAAGCCGGGTCCGAATTTCCGAGGGCTTGAAAAAACAACCATGCATTTTTTATGCCATATAATTACTAACTCAGCCCACTTCCGTAATTACATAACTGATACCTCAAGCGTCCAGAAACAGCATGTCTCGATGATAAAACACACAGACAAATGAGCAAGTACCATACATACAGGGACGCAGCGTAAGGTGGGCCCCCTGGGCCCGGTGCCCCGAAATCGAATCGCCCAAAAATCGGCCCAAAAATTTCATAAGGGGGGACCCTTATGATTTTTATTTTCTCAAAAATTTTGCTGCCTGCGGCGCTATTTTTTCACGTTTTTACTGCTATTTATAGAGCTATGTAGCCCTTTTTCCAAAATTTTTCGCCTGCGGCGCTGTTTTTTTCGTTAATTTTTTGAGTTTTCGGAAAAAATTTTTCGGCCCCCGAAATTTTTTTCTGGCTACGCCCCTGCATACATAATACCCCAATTTTCGACTCTATCGCTTGTCGATATTTTCTAAATTAGTTTAGGTGTAAACCAAAATCCTCCTAAAAGCTTACCCAGTGATCTCGATATACCGACAAAAACAGTGTATAACCAGTAAAGATAGCGGCTGCGCAACCCCGGTGATATGAAGAGCCAATCCAATCCATGAACCGATATAAGAGTCGAAAAACGGCTTTGAAAATATTATCCAGCCATACTGATCCATTAGGTGGGCCTGTAAATAAATGTCGAAAGTTTTATCCATTTGATATCTGCTCAAAAACTACCTTGGAGGCCTAATACCACCTTCAAACGACAAAAATTACCGGATGGATGATGCGGAGTGCCGTGGAATAGTAGATATTATACAACGTAATGATTATCTGCATCGTTTGACGGCCCTTTACTTCTTTATGCGATATTGTGGCGATGACGAATAGCAGAAAAAGGTTCGTGCCAACTCCCAAAAGCGCCGCCACCGTGGCCCCATAGTCGTTAAATACGAGAGAACATTGCATTTTCACGGTACTTTATAATATAATTTTTATTCTAAATAGGAAAAGGCAGGCGGATACTAAAAAAATTGATGAAAACCCAAAATTCTAAGCAAAAATGAAAGGAATGCATTTTTTGGGTTTGATGAAAATCCAAGGCGGAAGCTGAAAATTTGTTTGTCTAAGTGGCCAACCCACCCGCGTGCAGAGGGCCCAACTTTTCACAGAATACTCTAATTTGACATGGGAACAGACGGCTAGCAAATTATCGAGCACCGTGACAGGCAGCTGGGAGCTCGTTGCCTAGCTAGAATCTGTTGTTAAATTGTACTAGGCGTGTGTCTTGTACCGGATTGTACCGGCAAGTTTGATAATAATAATGTAATGTACGTATTAAGTGTTCATTAATAAAATCAACGATAGTTCGGGTTCTTTCGCCAATACGATAACCTTAAAAGTTGCACAGCCGCGTTTCA
The DNA here is from genome assembly GCA_958295435.1 of Mesorhabditis spiculigera. Lineage (NCBI taxonomy): Eukaryota > Metazoa > Nematoda > Chromadorea > Rhabditida > Rhabditidae > Mesorhabditis > Mesorhabditis spiculigera. The sequence goes on from CATQJA010002675.1 coordinate 20,279, forward strand.
GATAATGCGTGCGCTGTCATAGTCGAGTAAAAATTGGTAGTTTTTTCATTCATTTGATCAAAAAGGTCGAATCCTATTTTCAGTGGCAGCGGCTTCGGTGGTATTTTCCATAGTTTTACTGGTGACAAATCGTTGTCGACGTCCCAGACAGTTTCCGCGCAGCAGTATATCGGCCATGCGACGGCGATAAGCCTGAAAAATACCTGGTGATAACTAGAATACCAGCCGCTTACAGCGGCTTTGAGGCTGTAAGCGGGCGGCGGGACTTCGGGCCACAGCCTCCGCTCCCTCCCCCTCCCTACGTGATGGCTTTAGATACTTTAAAGGATTTAAATAATGAATTCAAATAATTAAAAAGTATTAAAACAACAGAAAAAAAGCGATCTGCGTGCCGGAAGGGGGCTGGGGAAAGGGGGCGTGGCCTGCCGGGAGAGAGCCCCACTCGTTTTATTAAGGCGCTACTTTCAAAATTAGTTATTTTTATTTAAACGAAAACTTTTTCATAATTGTTTTATCATTTACGGGGTTTCTGACCACACTCTACCAGGATCCGAAGAGACCTAAGCTCTGGCTCCTTTCCCCCTTCGAGTTATAGTTGGCTTCTGACAGACGGACGAACAGAGACCACTTGAATACCCTGCCGGTAGTAGTTGATGCTATTTTCGCGTCCATTATGCACAGAAAACTTACTTTGAACAACAAAAGGGACAAAACCGCATCACTCGTCGAGTAGCCGGCCATAAACACCGTTGCGCATAAGCCCCAATTGTGTGGGACACCTAAGTAGCTTGATATACACACAGTCTTTAAGAGTGTATACCGAATAGACCGCCAAGTAGCACCACAAATCCAGGGATGAATTCCCATAAGAAGGGGGATATCGCCTAAAAATTCCTAGAATGTTGCTTCGCCAAACCTGGGCTAATAACAAGAGCAGCAACTGGGAGAGTAACCGCTTCCGAGCCTTGCTTTGAAGTGAGTGCTTTACATATAGATACCTATATAATTCGGGTAGCTACACTTTTCAGCAATCAACTCACAGTCTAATGCCAATAACACAAGCCCCCAGGTACATAGCCCCATAAACGGCTAGCCCGATCCCAGTGGCGATTATCATCTTCCAATCGTAGATTTCAACCCCGTTCGGGCCCGGGAACTAAGATTCAATTCGAACAATTTAAAAATGTGTCGTAGTCAAAATTTTATTATCATAAAGAAAAACTACCGAAAAAGCGGCTCCATAATAGTAGGTAGAGGGTGTGATGGTGAAGTTGAGGATTTTTTGCGTATCGGCCAAGGAAAGGCTGGTTCGAGTCTCCGATGGCTAGAATTGATATCAACTATTGTTTCTCTTAGAAAAATTCCAATCGTCCCTTTTCCGTGTATCAAATTTTCATAATGGTTCCCAGTTTGTTACCTCCAACGCCGCAAAGCAACACACTTCAATAATGCAGCAAACCAAAAAATGCGCGAAAATGATACTTGCCACCCCGAGTTTCGTATCAATGGCTCTTCGATATTTCCTAAATTTTGAAATTAAATTTGAAAGCTCTGTATATTTAAATTTTCCGGACGTTTCAAAAGCGCTACCACTTACCCCGTAATCTCAATATAACGATAAAAACAATGTATAAGTAATAGCGATAGAGATTGTGCGAATCCGGTTATATGAATTGTCAGTCCGATCCAGGAACCAATATAAGAATTGATAAATGGCTGTGAAAATATGATCCAGCCGCGCTCGTCCATTAGGTGCGCCTAAAAACCCATTTGACCACAAGGGTCGGCATCTACCGGATCCGTAATCCGGAGTGCAACGGAATAATAAATATTGAATAGCGTGATAATAATCTGAATAGTCTGTCGTCCCCTCATCTCTGATACCGTAGCGATGACAAATAATAAGAACACATTTGAGACAACACCGAGTATGGCGGCTATGGTAGAGCCATTGTCGTTGAATTCGACGCCGCATTCCATTTTTGGAGATTCGCTTTAAAAAATCCTTCAAAGGACGAAAGAGTGGAAAACACGTTCGCGCTAGATTTCGAAGACGTTTCTCGGTAGGGTGTTTTATTTAGGGTGGGATTTACTCAGGGCAGGGTTAACAAGGAGACGTGATTTTGTGTGAATGGCGAACTTGAACTAATAAGCATCAGACTTTTGAAAGAGAAAACTGAATAAGATTTAAGTAAGAAAATATGATCTGCGAATGGCTAGATTCTAAGGAAAGCTGAGGTCGTTTGGAGTAAGCTATTGTAAACAGTGAAAATTTTACAGGATTTTCCCACCTCGTGCAAAGCGAAATCTAAGATTTCCAATCTCATTTCGAAAAAGAAATAAAAATCTCTGTACAATAGTGTGCCGGACGGTCCGCGGATCCCAGGAGGGTAGTTTTTGCATGCGCGTTTTAGGAATTTGAATAATGCTCGAGCGTTGAACCACTGTAGAAACTGAAGAGTTGGATTTTACTTCAATATTTATTGCGCGCTTTATCAAAGAAAAACGGTCCAGAAAATTCTACAAAAAGCGCATTAATCATACAATTTACATTGTAATAAAGTTGTACTGGACACTAGGAAAACATCTTCGAACCGCCATAAAACCTTTGCGCTCAACTAATGACCAAGTTGCCCGGGGCGACGGAACAAGTTATTGTCCCAAAGGAATAATAAATTAACAATCGGCCGACGCTTCAAATTATGTGGTCCCTCATGAAAATTGCTGCTTTAACTGTTTTCTACTTTTCTCGCTGGAGAAATTTCGGCCCGACCTTTTCACATAACCCCCTAATAAGACATGTGAAATATGGCTAGAAAATCAGTGCGCACAGTCTCAAAAACCTGGGCGGCCTCGATGCTAAAGTTCGTTAAAAGGAGCGAATTCCAGACATGGTAATTGGGTACAAGTTCCCTTCGGATCGTGGGATTCAGAGCAGTCCAAGAAATTTTCCACGCAACAGGATTTGAATGGTGGTACGGAGCGTGGCCTGAAAGGGCTGAAGTTCTTCTAGAAAAGCAACAATGGCAATTCCGGAAAGGGGAACGCGCTATTCACCCCGCTTCATTACACCTGCTTTCAAAAATTCTTGGAGATTTGATTAGAAAAAATTGACCTTATCCCTTAGAGGGTTGTGCATAAGACTATACAGGGCACCCCAATAAAAAATATACTCATAGTTTGACACTCCTAGACCGCATTTAAAACCATTAAAGCTCGGTCTCTGCATCAAATTAACGGCCAATAGTGGCCATTTGCTTCAGGATTCCGCGGCAAATTCGCTTGTATAAAACCAAGAAAATGACAAGATGTTGCAAAATGGCTTGTAAAATCGCGGGAACGATGAAATCTGTGGCAAGGACGCCGTTTCAAGGGCTATCGAATGCTGTAATTATCAATCCGATCCGAGAAGCCCGCGCCGAGTTAGAGCGGGGTGTTTTTTATAGGAACACCCTGCAGTCGCGCCGCCACAGGAAACCAACGGTCGAAGGCTGCTAGGATTTTTCTAACAAGGAGTGCTTTTTTTGAGTCATCTGCAAAACCTTACGAGACCTAGCTCATTCGATAGAGAATTCGATTCTGAACAAAACCCCGTTGTTCTTTTTTGCAGAATGGCTATCCCTGATTTTATAAAATTGTAAACTCCGCCTCTTCCATATGGCTCTCGGCCGAAAGGGAGCCGGGTCACTAGTATTTTAATTTTATAAAATCAGGGATAGCCATTCTGCAAAAAAGAACAACGGGGTTTAGTTCAGAATCGAATTCTCTATCGAATGAGCTGGGTCTCGTAAGGTTTTGCCGATGACTCAAAAAAGCACTCCTTGTAAGAGAGCCAGTTATTTGACGAGGAGAACATTTGCTATAATCGGTGCGTTAATTAATAGAAAGGCCAGCGGCGCGGCCAGGGGTAAACTAGATTTTGACCGATCGCTTCTGCCAAACACAATATGCAAAATCGTATATTTTCATAACCATGTAATCACGTTCAAAAGCCTTGAATCCTGTTCCCGCTGGGTGGGACGTCGGTGGTATTTTCCATGGTTGTGCTGGTGGCGAATTGGTGCACACGTCCGCGACATCTTCCGCGTAGCAGGATTTCGATGGTGCGGCGGCGATAGGCCTAAAAGGGTGGATACTGCTCATACTAAGTAGATGGAGCACACCTTAAACAACATCAACGCCAACACGGCATCACTGGTCGAGTAGCCGGCCATATAAACCGTGGCGCACAAGCCCCAGTTATGAGGTAGACCTGAATTTTTTCAGGTTTTTGAAGCTTTTTCATTCTATTACCGAATAGACCACCGAGCAGCACGACAAATCCTGGAATTAATTCCCAAAAGAACGGAGAGATGGCCTAAAAAAAAGTTCAAAAGTTGCGCCTATTAAACCTGAGCCAGTAATAACAGCAAAAGCTGTGATAGCAGACGCTTCCGGGCCTTGCTTTGAAGGGAGAGCTTCACAAACTGATACCTACGCAATTACAAGTATTATTGCTTAATTTTCTATCACTGGACTTACAGTCTGACGCCAATCACGCAAGCCGTGAAGTACATGGTGCAATAAGCCGCAATCGCAATGCCGGTGGCAATGATGATTTGCCAGTTGTAGATCGTCGAGCCACTCGGCCCGGGGTACTAAAATTCAAATAGGATTTTAAGAAAAACTGCCTCCGATTAATATAAAGGTAGATTCGAAAAATTTACCGTAAATGCGGCTCCGTAATAATAAGTGTTCGGTTTGATGGTGATGTTGAGGGTTTCCTTAGCGTCAACCATGGAAAGTAGCGTACGAGTCTCGGTGGGCTGAAATTTTGATTGGCGTGGCTAGGTATCGCTACTATTCCGTTCTTTATCTAACTTTCTCTATCTCTCCCTCTCTCTCTCTCGCTCTTTTTCTCTCTCTCTCTCTCTCTCTCTCTCTCTTCCTATCGTCTTTCACTATCTTTCTGTCTCTTTATCTTGCGTCGAGTGGAAAATGAAGGGAATCTACAGGCAAGTTTAGAATTTACCTCCAGAGCCCAAAAGCAACAAGTTTCCACCACGCAACACATCAGGATGTGAGCCGACACAATACTAATCACCCCAGTTTTTGTGTTAATCGCGGAACGGCATTTTCTAAAAATACTTTGATTGCTAAACCTCGGCAATTCGAGAAATTTTGATTACAAACGGTTTCTGAAATTCGTACCCTGTAATCTGAATATACCGATAAAAACAATGAATCAGCAATAGTGATAACACTTGTGCAAATCCCGTGATATGAATGGCCATAGCCACCCAAGAACCGATATAAGAGTCGATAAATGAACGTGAGAATATGATCCAACCATACTTGTCCATGATATGGGCCTAGAAACAAGCCTCTGACCTCCCAAATCATGTTCAAATTTGTCTACCGGATGTATGACGCGGAGCGCGATAGAATAATATATATTATACAAAGTGATGATTATTTGCATAGCTTGCCGGCCTTTCATTTCATGGTGAGATACGGTAGCGATGACATAGAGTAGAAAAATGTTTGAGCCGACGCCCAGGATGGCTGCTACAGTAGCGCCGTAATCGTTGAATTCGAGAGAACATTGCATCTTTCAAGGCAAAGTTCGCTAAAACCTTTTATGCAAGTGCGAAAAACGTGGTGATTTAGAAAACATTTTAGCGGCAAGGAAAGGAAAATATGATAAAGACAATACTCTTTTTAACACTAATAAAAAATATCATGCACTTAAATTTATGAACTCGGAAAGCCAATAGGACCGCTTTTTTCGGTGATATTGGAGATTTTAGATGTGACCTAGCCCATCTGATAGAGCTTCAAATTCTGAGCATATCCCATCCTTTCAAAACTGCTGGGCGACTACGGTTTTCGGGAAAATTTGCTCTGAAAGGTTCGATTTTTGACATGAGCGAAACAAAACTGTGAAGTTTGAGAACCTATTTCCCGAAGGCTTCGAACGATGGGATTTGGCGCAAGTTTCAAGCTCTATCGAATGGATTATATTACAAGGCGAAACCACATAGCACCTATAAATCACTCCTTGTAAAGAAAACAACGAGTTCCAAAAATCGTCACGGCCTCCGAGAAGGGCGTCGGGAAATATACCACACACTTTCGAATAGCGCGGGGATCTAGGGCGGCACAAAGCATTTGGTAAGTGTAGAGGGTTCATGGGTCTGATAACAGGAGTAGCTAGTGTGTAGATTTCTCACGATAATTCAAAGGTGGCCCGAAAATGTACTACAGAAATGACTAGGTCTTCCGATGCCGTGAAAGCACATACATATTTATTGATGTCCCATATAGAGATAATCATGACAATTATGGAATCATAAATCAACTTTTCAGAAAATTCTTGTGGCGAAACAGGATTTGTTTGAAAAGTGCGCCGGCGATACGCCTGAAAAGGTTAGTACGAAGCTAAACTCGAACAACAACAGCGCTAGAATCGCATCACGGGTTGAATAACCGACCATCAAAACAGTGGCAATTAGGCCTAATATGGGGGAAAGCGTGAATCGACTAGTTTTTGTAGTACTTATCAGTTTTTTACAAATGATGCCCCGAACTGCACAACCAATGCGGGGATACATTCCCAAAAAAGCGGCTCTCGACGGGAAGCGGCAAAGAAGTCGACAAAAAAACGGCAGATATCTGGATCCGTTATCAATCCCGAAAATTTCCAGGTTGTTGTTTCGTGTGGGGTCTGGGTTTCGTGCTTTTATGGCAAACCGTTCCGCACATTTTCACACACAACCTTAATTCAGTCTGGGACAGCAAATTCCTCCGAATCCAGCATCGTCGAAACGCCACGTAAGCATGCCGAAAATATTTTTTACTTGTTTTGGCGCTTTCTGAAGTCCGAGCCGCAAGTTCGCTACACTTGACGCTCAGGTGAATTCGAATATTATGCCAGAAACGGGTTAAAAGCGAAAGTCATGTGATAGATAGGCGATTTCCATATCGCAATTCCCAATTCATTTGTAGGTTTTGCGTAGAAAGAATACGGACTAAGTGTGGTGGAAACGAGATGAACATTTTTTTCAAAATTCCTGGGAGGTTCCACAACCGAGGTGAAAAAATGGAAAGCATTTTGTGAGTAATCCGGATTTTCGGCCTAGGGGTAGCCGCGAGCGTTTTTCGAAATTCCACCGTGCCAACTTGAGGTACCCTTGTTAGAAATGAATTTTTCTACGGATGGGAACAAAGCAAAATGTATTGACTGGTGTGTCTTCTCCAGATCTAAAAGCCTTTCAAAACGGTTGAGGGCGTCGGTTGGGTCTTTCATCCGGGGCCTCGAGCGTTTCACTGACAAGAAAGCGATGGAGACGCCCGAAGCATTTCCCACATAGCAAGATATGAAGGGTACGCCGGCGGTAAGCCTGAAAACGCCTCAAAAGAAAATCCAAGCGGGGCGGATTAAATTTTTTCTTATATACCTTAAACAGCAGCAAGGCTAGTATGGCATCACCTGTCGAATATCCAGCCATGAAGACGGGGGCGCATAAGCCCCAGTTATGGGGCTTATGCTGTCATCTTTCCTAAAAGTAATTTTTCCTAAAACTAGGTAATCGTAAATTTTTATTTTTCCTCAATCACTTTTTTTCTAAAAACCATTTTTTTTTCGAAGATTAATTTTGCCTGAAGTTAGGTATGCGAATAGGGATGCCACCTCCGCCTAACTTGAAACCTGCTTCCTGTGTAGAAACGGCAAAATGCCTTGAACGCCGTCAGTCCTCATAAAAGCTCTTACAAGGAGACGTTTTTAGGTGGGCACGGAGTTTCGGAATGGGACCAAGCCTATCTCGTGCAGAATTTTTTGCTGATTAAAACGTACTTTGTAGAATTTGCGAAACGACCGGAAAACCAAAGTTATGAGGGTTTAAAGTGTAAAAAAGACCCAAAATGGCCTAATTTCGGCACCTATAAAATATAGCAGAATAAGTTTCCACGAAAACTAATTAGTGCATCTTGCTCAGAAAATTACGCTCCTTCGAATGAGCCATGTCACGCGGAAATTTCAAAATTTCGTCAAATTGCTGAAATTTCACATGGGGGACCATGTCGTCTAAATTAATCTTTTTGAAAAAATGTTTGAACTTGTTTAATGAGATGGCTGATTCGAAAGAGCGTGATTTTCTGAGCAAGATGCACTAATTAGTTTTCGTGGAAACTTATTCTGCTATATTTTATAGGTGCCGAAATTAGGCCATTTTGGGTCTTTTTCACACTTTAAACCCTCATAACTTTGGTTTTCCGGTCGTTTCGCAAATTCTACAAAGTACGTTTTAATCAGCAAAAAATTCTGCACAAGATAGGCTTGGTCCCATTCCGAAACTCCGTGCCCACCTAAAAAGTCTCCTTGTTAGTCGCATCAGAGCCTATCCTATTTTTTGATTTCTGAATAGTTTTATGAATTCAAAGATAGCATAACTTAAATCAAAACATCCCAAAAAGGTCTAGTACGGCATGGAGACATTAAAATTTTACGGCCCGGGCCTCTCCAAAAAAAAATTGTCTTGCAAAAAAACCAACTGAGAAATATTGACTTTTAGGAAAGATGACTTTTAGGAAAAATGACTTTTAGGAAAGATGACTAAAACCCTTATTGGGCTACCCTAAATTATAGAAATTTTTGGCTAGATCTTTATTATTTTACCGATTATTCCTCCAACTAGCACCACCAACGCGGGAATCAACTCCCAGAAGAGCGGCGAGATTGCCTGAACGAGTGAATTTAAAAATTTGCCTTTTTTAAGCTAAGTATCAGTGAAGTTAAACCACGCAAACATTGGAGTCTAGACTTAGATATAAGAAAGTACAAAATCTACTTACCTGAGCTAATAACAACAGCAACAATTGGAAGAAAAGCTGTTTCCGGTCGGCACTTTGCAGCGAACGTCACGGGAACAGAATTTTGACGCCTATTTCAAAAAGTGCACGTTGAAAATGGTGTTTTATGCTCTAGCAACTAGCCTTAGGCTAGCGATTAGGCTTATGATGAGGACTAGCAATAGGAGAATATATTCTTCCATGTCGATTGCTGATTACAACGGACCAGGCTCTACATAAGAGGAACTCAGCGACAACAACCATTCTCGTTCCATTGAGTACCGCAGTTTGTTTTTGTGACCCCCTCGAAAAATTAATTATGTTAATTAATTAATTATGTATGAAAAAATTTGGAAAGACACTACAGTAAGTATATCGTACACTTTGCTGGTTTCTCCGTGAGATATAAATTTAGTACAGGGTGGCTAGAAAGTATTTGCCGCGCTTTCGCCCTGGTTTTAATCTGCTAAAATTTCTGCGACAGATGCATTTGGGGGGTGCATTCGGTAGAGAATTTTTTGCTCTATCGATTGATAAATAGAAACACGCAGCTCCTTGCCCGTATAATTTTATTTGGAGTTAAATACATAAAACCTCGCTTTTTTGTATTGGTTTTCGGCACCTTCGAAGCCCTCGAAAAATTTCTTAGGGGATATCTTATTCTGTTCCGGTGCTGTATCGTAGAAACCAGTATCCAAACTATCTAAAAAAATTATGCTTGGGGCACCACAAGGCTTAGATAGATCACGGAAGTGAAAGCAAAATTTTGCTAGTGGGGTGCGCCGAGATTCGTGGCATGCAACCAGTTGCCGCACAAGAATGGATTTTAAAAATCATTAACTCGAGAGCTTGCCCTAAATTTACTATTAAAATATAGATAATGCATCAGCCTACAAGGCTGACACTTTGAATAGGACCAAAATAATTGAAAACGCCGGCCTAAAGCATTTGAAGGTTGTTCGAAACCAACGGCAAGAAAGTACATCTTATTATTCTTTTGTGCCCACAATATATTTAGTTACGGCTATCCAATGAGCTTTTCCTCTCCACGCTGTTGGTTTTAGTGCGTCCACAAAAGCAAAAATAATTGGTGCATGAAAACGTGGATATTTAAGACATTTTGTATTTGTGCTCCAAAAACACCTTGTTCCGCTCATTTTAGGCGTTCAAGAAAATAGCGAAAAGCTTTTCGATACGGCTAAAAAGAATTTTTCTGGTTGTTACGTCCGATAAAGGGTCTTGCAATGAACAAAACCCAACCTGCTATTCTGATTGGTTGCAAGCAAAAACTGAACAGATTAACACTAAAGGCAAAATACGTGCGGCGCAGGCTCATGTTTGGATGCACCTCTCAGGAACCGTATCTTAAAAATCTGAGGTCTGGGGTGTTAGCCTTTTTGATAGTCGAAAAAAGTGGTTTCTTCGCTACATATTTCCTAAAAAATGGCAACGAAGCCGGACACTGAGAATTTCTTAAGAAGATTTCCCTGCGGCAAATACTTTCTAGCCACCCTGTAGTTGCTGATCACGAGAAAAAAATGTGGATTGAGGCTTCGGTCGCCAGTTCGGATCCAGCCGCGACATCTAGCATTAAAAATATCGAAAAAGTTGACACGCCATTTTTGTTACATTCAATTCCCTTTCAGAAATTTTCGTGGCCTTGACGCATCGAGGCTCTGAACAGAAAATAATGCGAAAGATTCTCTAATTCCGTTTACAAATCCTGCATTTCCGGAAATTGCACAGAAAACGTGACCCACTTTAACACGATAATAATAATCACACAAGGCATAATATTTATAATTAGTAGAAAGTCTATCCAGTTTTTGACGCCTTCGAGCCGGCGTCGGTAGCTTTGTACTCCTTGCTCCGGTTGCTGCCGCTGATCCTGGAGCTGCCCTTGGTCGGCCGGAATTTCAGCTTGAAAATCTCGAGCATGCGGACACGGTACACCTAAAGAAACTGGAGTTGCTATAAAATTCTCTGCGATACCCTAAACAGCACCAGGACTAGGATGGCGTCCGAGCTCGAGTAGCAAGCAAAGAAGAGCGGGGCGCAGAAGCCCCAAGTGTGTGGGATCAGGCCTGAAATTACAATATACAACGAAAACAAGCCTAAGCCTCAGCTTAAGCCAGGGCCTAACCCTTGGCCCAAGCCTTAATCTGAGCCTGAGACTGAGCCTGAGCCCAAGCCTAAGCTAAAGGCAAAGCCCAAGCCCAATTCAAGGCCTGTGTTTGAGCCTGTGCCTAAAACAACCCGTAAAAATTCAAATAAAAAATACCCACCGGTCGGCCCGCCAACCAGTACCACAAAAGCGGGGATGAATTCGAAAATGCATGGTGAAATTGCCTAAAGCTAAACATTTCTAGGAACCGATTTTCGCTATCTGGTTTTAACACCATTAAAATAAAGTAATTACCATACCTGCGCCAGTAACAGCATCAACAACTGTAGCTGACGTTTTCGCGCCGCGTTGCTGGTGAGTGACTGCTTGACGTAGAAATACCTAAAAAATATAGTTGAATCTCAAAAATTCTCTCTCGTTCTAGGATATAAGCTACGCGCATAATTATCCTGGCCTAAAAAATTTAGCTAAAGAACGGTGAAGCACGCATTTCTAACGAACTTACCGATTCCTAGGTCTGGGAAACTCCCATCTATCCCCTCAGAACTTGAATTGAATATTTGCTCTTCTACGCGTCTTTTTTCGCCGTGTGCTAGTTTTGACGCGAGTACGGTGATCGTAGACAGTTCCCACGAATATTTTCCAATATTTTTGAGGCAAGTGTTGTTCCTAGAAATGTCTGAACTTGGCTCAAGCTCAAACACCTACTACTGTATTGCTTTGAATTCTACAAACTCGATCTTTTATTAGTTTTTATTCAGGCTTTTGAGCAGAGTTTAAAGCTTTTGAGAAAAACCTTTATCTAAATAAACGAAGAATATTTTTGGCGTTTTCTACGTCTTTAGATACTTCTGTGGCTCACAATTTGATTCCAATAATGCACGTTGTACTGTAGAGCATCGACAGTATCCCCAGAACGCCCACCGTGCCCAAAATCATTTTCCAGTTGTACTGCTCGACTCCCTGCGGACCCGGGAACTGCAAAAACAGATTTTAATTGAGTCCAATTCCAAAAACCATACCGAATACACCGCGCCGTAATAGTAAACATCGGAGGACAGCGACAGGTTCAGCAGGTTTTTCGCCTCGACGTAGGAGAATTGTGTTCGGAGTTCGGAGGGCTAAAGGAAAAAGTTATCAAAATTTTTCGATTCTGAAACGGTTTTCACTAGCTCGCCTGTAACAAACCTGCATGGTGAGATATACCATGGCCTCAACCACGAACGGATTGAAAATGTGGCAAATGACGATGCAAAAAATTCCTTTCTTTGTCTCGATGGCCGCTTTGAATTTGCTAAAAAATTGTAAAGTGGAGAAAGCCACAAGTTACCCAGTGATTTTTACATAGCGATAGAAGCAATGGATCATTAATAGAGATAAGGATTGTCCAAAGCCATTCACAAAGATTGCAAGTCCGACTTTAGCCGCAGCATATAGGTCTGCGAAGGTGCGAGACATGAGGATAAACCCGCGTTCATCAAAGATGTAGACCTGAAATAGATGGATCGGTGGCCGATCACCTCTTCGAAAATCATCTGTTCGAAAACCATCTGTTCGAAAATCATCCGTTCGAAAATCATCTGTTCGAAAATCACCTGTTCGAAAATCATCTGTTCGAAAAGTCATCTGTTCGAAAAGTCATCTGTTCGAAAATCATCGGTTCGAAAATCACCTATTCGAAAAAGGTCCCAAATGGGGAAAAATTCGATGGGAAGCTATTGCTACTAAAATGCTGTGTTTTGCATGTTTCGTGGAGAAGTTCGAGGAAAATCTGAAATTGCGCGGCTATATCGAATCCTCCGCCAAGCCAAAGAAGCGCCCGAGGGTGATCATCGACGAGCAGCAGCAGCTCTGCGAGAACTACAGCAAAGAATATATGGCCGAGTTCCTCGACAACATCGCCAAAACTTTAACCTGAATCTTCAGGAATATGTCTTTTTGTTTTTTTTTTGTTTTTTTTTGTCATGAAAAGTCTTTTCAAAAAAAACGTGAATTTTGGAAAAGTTGTTGCTTCGAAAACGGTGTTTTTTCGAACAGATGATTTTCGAACCGATGATTTTCGAACAGATGAATTTTCGAACAGATGATTTTTCGAACAGATGTCTTTTCGAACAGAAGGTTTTCGAACAGATGATTTTTCGAACGGATGATTTTCGAACAGGTGATTTTCGAACAGATGATTTTCGAACAGGTGATAGGGAATCAGATGGATCTCTTTCTCCCTCTTTCTCTCTCTCTACCTCCCTCTCTCTCTCTCTCTCTCTCTCTCTCTCTTTCTCTTTCTCGGTCTATCACTCTCTCGCCCTCTCCCTCTCCCCCGCTCTCCTTCTCTTTCTCCCGTCGTCACACCCTCTATGCCATATCCTAAACCTCTTCTTCCTACGCTTTCGAATAGCAACATACCGGGTTGACCGTCTTGATGACGATGGAGAAATAGATATTGTAGAGCGAAATAATGGTCAGCATCGTTCGTGTTCCCCGGGTTTCCATCGAGTGGGACGTGAAGATTACAAAGAGCAAGAACATATTCGTGCTGACCCCAACGACGGACAGCAGGGCTCCGCCGTACATGTGCGAGTCGCGGTTGCAGAACATCTGATAGAAGCTAGAATTGCTGTAGAGGAACGTCGGGTGCATAGAAAATTGCCTTAAATAAGCCCGGATTCACCTTGAAACAATGCTACACTAAATTTGGGATCGGTTTTGCTCGCTGAATGAGCCTGATTCCCCACGCCCACATAATGGACCATTGTCAAGATATTGCAAAACCCAAGACACCTATTTGGGGATCCTGCTGTCGTTTCATAAGAAATATCAAGTACTCAAAGCAGTTTGAGCAAAAATTGCAAAATTCATGCAGAACAAAAAGGCAAAATGTCCTTTTTGTCCCAAGCGATGTTACGCATTCCGACGCGACGTCGGGATCACACGCAAATTTGAATGCAAAGCACAAAAAAATCGGTTATTTTGTACTTTGCATCATAATTTGCATAATTTGGTATGCTAAACATCACTATCCCAAACTGACCAGTTGCTCTTGCTAGCCAATCCTACTATATATAAAAAAATAGTTTCTGTGTGTGTGTGGACACTTTGCATAAAATCCCGGGTTCCAGCCATAACTCGAAGGGAAGTGGATTTTATGGTTCAGAATTGAAGTGGTTAGGGGTAATCGAGGGCGTAGATTACTGCGCGCTTATCAGTTTTTTACTAAAATGATGTTTTATACCTTATTTTAGCGATTTAAAACGTATGGAAATAGACCAATTTGCATGCGAGGATTAATCCGGCTCATTCTGGGCTTTGCGGGGTTCCGAGTCGGCTGCTCAAGTAATTCCTGTGGTGTGCCTACCCCTAACGTAATTCGTAATATTGATGCAAATTATAATATACAGTGCCCGTGTATCAAAGGGCCCCGCAGGGAGGCCAGGGTTGAAAAGTCGCGAAGCGGCTTTTCAACCCTGGTCCTTCAGTTAAACTTATAATTTTTGCACTTTTAGATCCACCTGAGAGGAACCACAAAATAGCTAACCATTACCTTACCCCCAGCTGGTAGTTCCGAAAATTTTTCGACATTTCTGTTGCTCTATCGGGATTTTGGCCGCGCCATTCGCTAGAGCAGCAATTGTTAACTAAGAATCTTAATTACAGCCCAAAATAATCATCAACTATAATAATTTTCTTGAGGCGTCAGTGTGTGTGTCAGGTCGTGAATTCAACTCGAAGGGGAAAGGAGCTAGAGCTTAGCTCTCTTCGGATCCGGATAGAGCGTGGTCAGAAACCCCAAAACTGATCAAAAAATTATGAAAAAGTTTTTGTTTAAATGGTTAAAATTAACTTTGAAGGTGGCGCCTTAATAAAACGAGTGGGGGCCCCTTTCCCGGCAGGCCACGCCCCCTTTCCCATCGCCCCTCTTCGCCAGGTCCCTTCGCGCGCCCAGATCGCTTTCTTGAGTTACTTTAATACTTTTTAATACTTTTTAATTATGTTAATTCGTTATTTAAATCATTTAAAGTAGCTAAGGCTATCAGGATGCTATCGAAGTAGTTTTTTAAGGGAATTCGGCTATGGGGAGTATCTGAAGCCATCAGGAAGGTATTTAGGTAGTTGTTGAGGGGGATTTCGGCTATGGGGGGTATCTGAAGCGGTCAGCGTGGGTATTGATGAAGGTGGAGATGTGATGATAATGTGGAGATGTGGAGATAATGTGATGGTGTAGGACATGGAGGGTAGCCCGAAGGCCAGCCGATTACAGTCGCGGAGCGGCTGTAATCGGCTGGTGTAATATAAAAAAGTTATAGCGCAATAATTTTGGGAACTTCCGGCTGGTGGGGGTAAGGTAGGGTAAGGTCTTAGCCACAACTTAAAAGGAAGACCAGGGAACACCAGCTACCCCAAGATTCGATTATATACCCCGCGGGGTCCATACAAATACAAGCATCACCATTTCTTTATTCACCGGAAGTTAGATTAAAAATCCGGTGGGACCGTTGTGACCAAAGACTACAGTATTCTGAGCACAAAACAGCGGCGATCCTTTGAAGAGCCATTGTTTGCGGCCGGGGACATCAATCTCTTGGGATTACACGCGTGTTCTTTTGTAGTGCCAAAATTTAAGGGCTATGCATAATACTGAATACTTATTGTGCTGTGTGATTGTGGCTTGGGGTGATGCATTGCACGTAGACCATGAGTAACTTTTTTAGAGCAGCCTGTGCTAAATATTTTCATCAAAAACTTTTTCTGTGAGTTTTTGAGGCGGTTGAAAGTAGGCCATTTTGACCCAGTTGGGCACTAAAAAAACTCGTAATACTTTCAAAATCGTCGTTCAGCACTCTTTGAAAACGGATTCGGAATCAGCGAAAAATTTTGCACAAAATAGACTTGGTCCTAACTTGAAAACCACGGATCACTCAAAAAACCACGCCTTGTTAGGTTTAGAGGCTAAGATTTTGGCTTAAGCTTCGGCCCAGGCCTAGGCTAAAGCTTAAGCCTAGGCATGGCTTAATTTGGCTTTGAGGTAAACATACTGCATATTGGGCATCGGTTAAAATAAAATTTCAGCTGAAGGTCAAAGCTTTCAAACCCGGTCTATTTATCAAGTCCGAATCCCCAGACTACGCTTTGCTACGCATTGTGTGTCAAAGCGCGAGCGCATTTCCGGTCTAATTCAATCGCACACGCTTGAGCAGCTTTGAAAAACAAAGTCAGACAGGGTAGAATTGGTACAAACAACTGGCTCTTACCCGGAAACGGGCATGTAAATAAAAGAAAAAAATCGTGATTAATTGTCTGGGCTAAAATATCGTGCAATTGGCACGACGCTTATTTCCGATCTATGCGAATTCCTAAGATGTCCAAGCTGTCCGGCCAATCTGGAAAGGAGCGAACCAAAAACCGTCTGCTAATGCGAGAATAATTTTTTGCGAAAACGGTGTAAACCCTGGGGCCTTCAAAAGACTAATTTCTGACCGTTTTCATGCACCGAGGAAACAGCCAAAGCAAACAGGCTCTTTGGCTCTGGTGGGAACTGTCACATAAATAGTGCAGGGTTTGCAGGGAAAGAACACTTTTAGGCGTACAGAAATGACTCTTGGAAAATTCAACTTGGGCAGCTCTGGGTTTTGGTCTGGTTGAGAATTTGCAAAATCGTAGTTTCCAAGAACTCTCCGAATTTTTAAGGCGCGGGAGGCTCTACCGATTCCGAGAGACGCAGACACAGAGACAGACAGACATAGGGAGCGACGGTTAATATGCGACTCTGTAGGCGAGAGCGAGAAAGTTTCACTTAAGTCATAAAACAGTTTCCATAGTATTCGAGATTCCAGATTCGAGAGCAAGAAACCAAGGGAGAGAGAGTGAGTGAGAGGAAGAGAGAGAGAGAGAGAGAGAGAGAGAGAGAGAGGGAGAGACAGAGAGACAGAGGTGGAGACAAGGATATATCAGACGAGATCATGCTCAGAAAAGAGACGGAAACTGCTCGGAATCCCAAGCCAAATTTCATGGGGAGCCACGGCGTTTATAAAACGAGCTTCCTCCCCCCCCTCCGAAAAGAGATAAGCTGAACTTAATAGAGCACATGGCTCTGCGTTACAAAAATTTGGTGGCCAATCCCAAGAAACCAAATCCAGAACACGATACCCTACGTCTGGGGAACATTCCCACCATTTGGAGCAAATTTCAGGGTCGTAGGAATAATAAAACCGCGTAAGGACTATTGAATGGTCATATATTCAATTACTGTTAGTATGTGACTTTAAAAGGCAGCGTTGGCATCCGCGTCGGATTCGCATCAATTCCTTGTTCGCGAAAAAAATACTTTGGTTTTTTGTACGAGGGTAGAGTTCCTTGGGGAGCTAGGGAATTCCGATCAGCGCAAATAATCCTGTTATTGGATTTTTTGGGACTGATCCGCACTACGGTAGCGGGCGGGAGGGGCAATCTACGGAATCCACAATTTGAACAATCATCAGCAACAAGTTTCAAAATATTTTCAAATTGGAGCTTTGGGTGTACAGCGGTTAGTGGAAGCAGCCGGAGATCAAGTTTTGCGTTTTTGAGCAATAAAAGAGCTCCCCACGTCTCCTATGGCTACAAACCCGGGATTAAATTGTTTTGCCACAAAGTTGAAGACAGAAATACAGATAATACATTTTTCAGAATTTTAAATACAGTAAGCGTCGGTTCTCTGACAGGGCCCGGAAGCTTGGTCACAAGCGACCAATTTTCTTGCTCATCCGAACGGCCCCAGGGGGCGAAATGTGCTTGATTGTACATAATTGATTGAAACCCGGTATTTATCTAAAAAACGAGACCATCAAGATGCACGTTTTCGCGTGATGCATCGTTTCATTGTTGAAGGTTCATAGCGGAAGTATGCTTCTATCCCGTGATTCTAGCTGCGATCAGTTTCCGGTTGGATACCCGGCTTCGGAATAGTAATAATCTTTTTCTGTGCGCTGCTGATATCTCGGTACTTCCCAAATAGTGAAGTAAAGAAAAAACAAAAATACAAGTTAAGAGTTCTTGGAAAATGCTACCCGCGAGTCATTTGGTAAACCGCCGCCCGGTAAGGCTGGTTAATCAGAATTACGGCTAGCGAGTGGCATAATCCATGGGACGCGAATATACACATCAGGGTGTTATTGACACCTAGAAATTATGGAATCATCAATTTTCTTCCAAATACTTTGATTATAATCCATGCCGATGAACATGATCACCCCGTAATAGCCCCACGGGGTACCAAACGCTACGCCGGGGATTAAGAGCTGAAATATAGCATTAATTATCATACATAAGCAAGAAAAATGTTGTATACAAGCTCTACCTGGAGCGTTAATGCCAAGAAATAGCGCTTTTGCATCTTCCTTGTGTTGGTGCTGACAACGTTGTGCACTTCATTAAGGACGAATACCGAATGTACGATCAGAGCTACCACCTGAAAAATCTATTTATGCTAGTGTAAGCCCAAACCTAGCTGAAGCCAAAGCTAAGCCCAAACCTAAGCCAACCCTGACCTGACCGCCGATTGCAATCATCGCAGTTAGAAGCATAATACAAGTAATTGACACTTGATTTCCGGTCATATCCACAGCATAACCTGAGGTCTCACCATGAAGAACTGAGAGACATGGATATTTCTAAGAATGTCAGGGTATCTAAGGTTTCCGCGTTACCCACTTTGATAAGAACTTTCATCTCCTGGGTGTCGAAACCGTCCTTGAGTGGTAGCTGCCAAATCGCCCAACAGACCACCAGTTCGCTTACGATGTTACGATGCCAGATAGGTAACCCAGCCCCGTTTCGACAACCTAAAAAGTTTTGAAATATGAAATTAGTTATTGATCTTCAATAGAAACCAAGCACTCTAAAAATACAAGCTTCAAATGATAATGACCTCCATCTGCTACCCGGGGGCAACATCTTCTGGTGTTTAAAAAACAAAGTCTGGACGATGGCGGCCATAGTAAGAACGGTGAGGAAACCGTTGGTTGTCTTGAAATTAATCTCATAGCAAAACGACTACGTCTTACAAAAGCAGCCAGTCCACTGAATCCGAACACTGTACCCCAAGGCCCTAAAACACGACCTCCAAAAGCCGGGCACCACAACTCAGGCAAAGCTGTGAACAACATGCACTCGAATATCAGAGAAAATATCTGAAGAATCTTATCAGTTCGAATTTACAAAAAAAAAAACACGCAAACCTGAGAAGTCATTAAATGGACCCGGATCTCTTTCATGATAGGTGGGGATTTCATCATTATCAA
>CATQJA010002676.1:21133-50812 GCA_958295435.1 Mesorhabditis spiculigera
TGCAGACTAGCAGAGATTATTGAGGAAAGGGCAGGCTACCAGAGATTATTTGGGGAAAATGGCAGGCTAGCAGAGATTCTTGAGGAAAGAGCAGATTAGCAGGGGTTCTTAAGGAAAAAGCAGGCTAGCAGAGATTCTTTAGGAAAAGATAGGGCTCGCAGCGATTCTTTAGAAAATGGCAGCCTAGCCTTGATTCTTTAGGAAACTCACCGACGACAATCATGCGGTACGGCTTGGGCTTGTAGTCCTGGCTCGCCAGCTGCATCATGTTGGGGAAGGTCGGAAGGCCGGAAGGGAAGCAAGCAGTGGCTGCTAGGCGGCTGACCTGCGCGTGAAGCTGTCCCGGCGCTTGGGCGCTGAGTGCGGGAGCGCTGGGCAAAACGGGCCGAGCTGAGAACAATAACATTAGGTGATTGCTTTCGAAAATGATCTCTGCTAGCCTACCCCCTCAAAAAAGCTCTAAATCAATAGCCCGTAATAAATCTTTTCCAGGAAATAAATTCGCAGAATTTTACTGACCTTGTTGCGGAGCTGGCGCGTATTGTGGCGGGCCCAACTTGGGGCCATGGCTGTGGCCCGAGTCCAAGTAGCATCATACACTGCATCGCTTGTGCCTGCTGCAAAGCTAGCAAAACCTCCGGCTGTGGCTGTTGAGGCTGCCTTTGCGCTGGCTGTCCTCCTTGGACTTGATGGGCCATCGGGTGCCCGCCTTGAACTTGATGTCCGGGCGGGGCGCACGCAGACATGCTGCCCATCGGCTGCCAACCGTCGTAGGGGTGGGGCGGGTAGGCAGCGCGGGACGGGCCAGCGCGGTCCCAAAGCTGGGCGAGCGGTGTTTGCTGAAAAGAGGTTTTTAGGCATTGACTCAAGCTTAGGCTTAGGCTTAGGCTTAGGCTTGGGTTAGGCTTAGGCTTCGCTTAGGCTTAGGTTGGGCTTAGGCTTAGGTTGGGCTTAGGCTTAGGTTGGGCTTAGGCTTAGGTTAGGCTTAGGCTTAGGCTTAGGTTTAGGCCTAGGCTAGACTCAGGCTTAGGCTTAGGGTTAGCTTAGGCGGGCCAGGCTTAGGTTGGGCTTAAGCTTAGCCTTCGCTTAAGCTTAGGCTTCGGTTCGGCTTAGTCTCAGGTTGGGCTTAAGCTTAGTCTTATTAGGTCTAGGCTTAGACTTGGAATTTTCAGTGAATTTGCCTATAACAAAAAACCCTTACCTTCGTAGGGTCCATTGGGACAGGGTTTCGGGTTCAACGGGGTAGTTGAGCCGGGCGGTTCTCGGGAAATTTCGGAGGGGGCACTCCGAAAGTTGCTGGGAATGATTGTTGGATCGCCAGATTCGACACCTCGACGATTTCAGGTTCCAAATTCGCGCCTACCGTATCCTGCTGTCTCTCTGGGACCGAAATGCCTGGAGGTCATGATATAGATTTTGGATGGATCCAGGGGAGAAAAGCATCTGGACGACTACCCTCTGGGCATTTTGCAGGATTGCCGCGCAGGTTGACCTCAAATTAGGAGGTCAGTAGCTCGTATCTGGTCAACAGAGGTCATCTACGTTCCCGCACCTTTTAAATTATCAGAACGATCGCTTCATTTGAATTAAACAAATGCACTAAACGCCGCGGAGTTGCTCTACTAGCTTGCACTTGCGCCTAAAGAACCTGCAGAATCCTAAAGAATTCCTCTTAGCTTGTCCTAGCTATATCCCCGTTCCTCAAGAGACTTGGGTAACCATCTACTTCTCCATAGAATGTAGTCCTTCTTGTCTACTCTAACCTCCTAGCGTGCCCTTTTCCTAAAGAATATTTGCTAGCCTGCCCCAAAATTACTGGTATAAGTCGAGAAATGTCTTGTAACGTAGTATAAAGCATTTTATCATTGTTTTTTTGCAAAAAATAACTTAACTTCAACTATAGAACTATCTAGAAACGCAAAAAAATATATAAGCTGGCATTTTCATCAAAAAGACACATTTTTCCTAAGAAATCCTTATTTTATGCATATTTAACAACAATTCGCAAAGCTTTACGTTATTTACGGACTATTTAAACTATTTGGAAACTCGGTATTCCCCCGAAATCCCCCCCCCCGATAATGCAAAAGAACCGTGCTCTCTTAAAGAACCTCTGCAAGCTTGCCGCTCCTAAATAATCTTTGCTAGCCTGCCCTTTCCTAAAGCTCAAAGGGCGGGTCTTATCCCACATTTCCAGGTCAACCAATGGCTGATCTGAGCTCTTCACCACGCAAGCCGTTCCACGAGCGCGTAGTCGAGCTGGAGACCGAGCTTTACAAGCTCTTTTCGGAGGTATAGACATTTTAGCGTTTATTTTCTTAATTATCTAATTTATTAAAGGAACCGGGACGCTAATAAAAATTTTTTAGTCTTTTTATCCTGAACAAAGCGAGCGCGAACGGCTCGCCAACGCGTTTGGCATCGACGAGGAGGTCATTCAGGTGCGTTTGGGAGTGATTTATGTCGAAATTTATCCGGAAAATCTGAGATTCTCACAGGTTGCGTTTTCTTTGGCTTCCACGTCCCTTTAAAACCCGCACTTTCAGATGTGGTTCCTGAAAAGGCACGCCGGGAGGCCCGACCTCGGCGATGATGCTGTACTAAAGGTGTGCATTGTTTGGGCATCAAGTTCAAGGCGTTCAGGGTGTGGATGTTGGTTCGCCGGAGGCTGAAGGGTTCTCAAGAAGGAAGTTTCTGCGAATTGCACAAGATTGCGTCTTGGAGGAGGCTTTTATCAAGGTTCGTGGCGGACTTGCAGGGATTCTTTAGGAAAGGGCAGGCTAGCAGAGATTCTTTAGGAAAGGGCAGGCTAGCATAGATGCTTTCGGAAAGAACAGTACATGAACCTTTTTAGGATCCAAATCTAATCACATCCGACTCGGCTGCTTTGGCACGCCAACTCAACGTCGACCCGCTCGTCGTCGCGGTAGTATTCTTCCTGCTTCACAAGCTAGCCAGGAGCCCAAGGTCATGCTCCACTATTTTCCAGCTCCCCTTTAAATATTCAAGTATTTCTTTCAGCTGTGGCTTGCCGACAAGCGCGCTGAGGCCGCGAAGCCAAAGCCGCAGGAGAAATTCGACTGGATGTGTTTTCCCGTGGTATGTTCATTCAGGAGAAAGGTGGAGGTGACTTCGCGGAGCTTCAATCGAAATTGCTTCTTTAAACTTGATTCTGTGATTTTAGGAAGTGCAACAAGCGCAAATCAAGGCCAGGGGCGACAAGAAGTTCACCGTCGAGCAGGAGGCCGCCCTCAAGGAGATCCATAAATTGGTTAGTTTTTACTTGGCTTGGCTCTTTGAAGGAAATAAGCTAGCAGAGACCTTTTAGGAAAGGGCAAGCTAGCGATTCCTTAGGAAAGGAGATAAGTGCAAAGATTCTTTAGGAAAGGGCAGGCTAGCAGAGATTTCTTAGGAAAGGGCACGCTAGCAGGGATTCTTGCATTCTATCGTTCAGGGCCCGAAATATTTCAGATTCCTAACCCCGATGGCTACGTGTTGATCAGAATGATCGCGAAGAAGCTCAACCTCCCCTATGTGTTTACGGAGGTGAACCTCACCCCTATTAAAATGTCTTATTTCCGAATTCCAGAGATGGTTTGAAGTGCAGCGCCTACGCGAGCGCCGGACGACCCGGAAAACCTGCGGGCAGTTAATGGCGGAATATGAGGCTGAGGTAAGGATGGCATAGATGCTTTGGGAAAAGCTAGGCTAGCAGAGATTCTTTAGGAAAGGGCAGGCTAGCAGAGATTCTTTGAGATGAATATTATCGTACTATCTTACTGATCTCGCGCTTCAGATCTGGATAGCTGGAGAGGAAATTTACCTGAGCAAGGGCGAAGACTACGAGGCGAAGGACTTCGATCGGATGGCATATGACGAGGGACAGCGCCTTGGTCTTGAATATTATTTCAAGACGGTGAGCACCATTTTCAACTTATTATAAATTAAATTTTATTAAAAATTATGATAGAATTAATGAATTCAGAAAGTAAGAATTCCGGATTAAATGCTTGTCTTAGATGCAACACCCCGACGTGCTGATGCGAGAGGAGATCGGGGAAAAACTAAAGCTCTGCCCACTTCTCGTGAAGGTAAGGTAGCAAAGGCGGGCTAGCAGAGATTCTTTAGGAAAGGGCAGGCTGGCAGAGATTCCTTAGGAAACGGCAGGCTGGCAGAGATTCTTTAGGAAAGGGCAGGCTAGCAGAGATTCTTTAGGAAAGGGCATGCTAGCAGAGATTCTTTAGGAAAGGGCCGGCTAGCAGAGATTCTTTAGGAAACGGCAGGCTAGCAGATATTCTCTAGGAAAGGGCATGCTGGCAGAGATCCTTTCATTCCCTTAATTACAAGCTAATTCCTCTACTTATACCTTAATCATTTCTAGGCCTGGTTCGTCGAGAAGCGTGCCTGCGAGAGATTAAAAGCCTTCGAGACCCTCCAAAACGTCGAGTGGACTATGCCCCCCGGTCCAATCTTCAACCATGACGACGTCGAGCTCGAGATTGACCACTATTTCTCAGCGGAAGCAGAGAAGGGCTTAAAGGAGCTCTTCAAACAGGTTAGTCGTTGCCTATTTGCGCTTATTACATTCCAAAAGTACTGATGTTACGACTTGATCCGTTTTTAGAAGCAGTTTATCACAGCCAAAGAACGCGCCGCGGTGGCCGAGCAGCTCGGCCTCACCCAATTCCATACCGAGGTCGATCTCGAAAATTTTTTCAAATCGAATTTTTAGTTGTGGTTTGAGCAGGAGCGCCGAAACGACCGAAAGGCGCGGGAAAATGCAAAGAAAGGGCCAGCGGCCGTCGCGGTACCAGGTAAGCCAAATACAAGTTGAAAGCATGCAAAAATGCACTTTTCTTACCGCATATTTGCTAGCCTGCCCTTTCCCAAAGAAGCTCTGCTAGCTCGCGAATGCCTAAAAACTATAAGTGATTTAGCTCCAAGTACTGCTGAACCGGTCGCTTCTGCCCAAGTGCCGACGGAGAAAACGCGAGCAGGTAAATTTCCTACAATTTTCTGCTCGCTTGCCTTCTTCAAAAATCTCTGCTAGCCTGCCTGCCTTTCCTCAAGAATCTCTGCTAGCTTGCCCTTAAGAGTCACTGCTATCCTGCCGCTTCCTAAAGAATCTCTGCTCGCCTGCCTTTCCTAAAGAATCTCTGCTAGCTTGCCTTTCCTTAAAGAATCTCTGCTCGCCTGCTTTTCCTAAAGAATCTCTGCTAGTTCGAATTTCCGAGAAAACCGTATGAAGTCCCTGAAAAAGCTCAAAAAAGTAGGTTTCCAAACACCTCTGCAATTCCAGAAGTCCCTCTCACCCAAGTGCCAAAGCCCATCGACCCAAAAACGCGACGAAACGGCTTCGCCCAGTTGGCTTCGACCTTGGTGAAGCACCCGGGGATCGTCCTGGGTCTTCTGGTACGAGATGCGCAAGCCTATGAACAGAATCTGGCGGCCAGGGCTAAAGATAGTGCCGACTACTACACCCTAGCCACCCAAGAGACCAAACTGAATGGGGTCGCCGAGTACGCGATCGTCAAGAGTATTGGTGGGTAGTGCTTTCGGATCTTTCCGCTTAATGGGGGGGTTGAAACAAACCATTTTTTGCCAACAATTCCGTAGGTGCTTTCTTACGAAATATAAACCAATTTTATAACGCTTTACACGCTTTTTGGAGAATTTTCGATGATTTTCGACTTTTGACAAAAACGTCAAAATTTACGAACTTTCAAATTTTTCAAAATATTGTATACTTTCCCAACTATGAAAAATTACTACAGCACTAGAAAAATAAGTATTTTTAAATATGTAAAAATAATTGAAAATGGGTATTATAAATATTTTTACAGGTATAGGCATAAAAATAAATCAAAAATTATGACAAGATTAATTAAAAGGTTTTTGACCCCGGTGCTCTTGAAAATTACCAGTTCTTTCAGAACTCACCTTGGACCCCGAGGCAAGCTTACCCTTGCCTCATAAAATGCGCAATGAGATGCACGGGCAAATCCTGAAGGCGATGTTCCGCGATCAGGCAGAGTTCCGGCGCAAAATCTTGGGCGAAGCGCAACGGCTGGAACACTGGATATGCGATGAGGCCAAAGGAGATTTGGTGGATTATCAAGAAAGGGTTTCGAACCTGCGGCGGGCAATGTCAACGGATGGGGAGAAGGAAGGTGAGGCTCATTCACCGGTCCGGCAGGGCGGCACTTGAGCATTTGCGCGGGGGGAGGCCATGTTGGCCTGGAAATTGAATATTACATGTTTTCCATTGTTTTTAGTGCAGTTCAACGATTTGCTACCATAATTTTATTAGCGGCTCCTCCTTGCGACGGGCTCCTCCCTGCCTCCCCTGTCCCCGCCCCTTTAATCCAATTTTTTTGCAGATGATGCCCTGCTCATGTCGAAGATGTTCCCCGGCAACGCCGAGTTGGCCAAGGAGTTGACCGAATGTGTACAATCGCTCCGGCAGGCCACACGCCAACATGACGGCCTGAAGCAGTACATCATCTCGCTCACGAAGATGGGGGAAGTCTCAAAAGAGGGGGAAAAGCTGAAAGACGCGAAGGTGGACGAGGTACCAAAGGACAAGCCGCCCGTGGAGGAACTGATGACGCTGAAGATCTCGGAGGGGAAGAACAAGGAAATGGTAAGGCGAGAGTGAGAGAGAGAGAGAGAGAGAGAGAGAGGGAGAGAGAGAGAGCTAGAGATAGTGGGAGGGAGCGAGAGAGAGTGAGAGAGTGGGAAAGAGCGAGGTAGAGTGGGAGAGAGCGAGAGAGATGGAGAGAGAGAGAGATAGAGAGGTGGAAGCAAAATATATATAATATTTTTCCAGGCCCTTCCTAACTCTGGCTCCGCTCATTCGGAAGATGACGAGGACGAGGACGAAATAGAGCCGGAGGAATGGTGAGTTCCAAGCTGACGGGCAACCTAGCACAATTCATTTGGGAAACGGTAGACCAGCAGAGTCGCTGTATGAAATGACAGGCTGGCAGAGACCATTTAGGAACTCAGAAAATCTCTAATTTTCAGGGCCCAAAAGCAAGCGAACGAGGCGCAGAAGTGTCTCGACCAGGCGGAAAGCCTATATCGCGCAGGATCAAAGGTGGCGGCCCTGCAGGCGAATGAAAGGGGCCTCAAGCTGTGCCAGGTAAGAAATTATTTTTTTAAGGGGACCCTGAAAGCAAATCGAGAGTCCATAGAGCCTGATACTGAATCGTTCTTGACAAAAATCTTAATTTCAGATGATCGCCGCCACCGAGAAGCTGCTTCTCACCCAACTGGGAAGGCTGAAGGATTAAATCCGTTGTTAAGCGAGGAACCGATCGTCAATCTTTTTCCTATCTTTTTAAAATTTGAGAGGAATAAATTTACGTAAAAATGTGAACTCTTAAAGGAAAGCACAGAAAAACTCAACTAGATCCATTTCTACCACTTTTTGGTGGGGAATACCAACCTTGGAGACGCCGCACCCGCCTGGGGCTCCGCATACACCAATGCCGGTAGGTTTCAAGGGATTGGGAAGTGAGAATAGCGTCTATTAGGCTGGATTTCCCTAATGATCACTGCTAGCTTGCCTTACGTTTCGAATTGCTTTCCTCTAGCACTTCTGCTATCGGCCCACGTCTCCGAAAGCTAAAAACGAGAAGCAGAGACCGAAAAGCAGAGACCAACTAATGACGATACCACGGCCAGCAAGCAGAAACACTTTGCGGAAGCTCCTGACAATGACAGACTGACTCTATTTTTCGCCGGTTTGAAAAGTGGCGACGGGGGGGGGGAGGTCGCCAAAATTTTTTTGGGGTGGGTATAGGTCGATTGGGGGTCGGTATCTCAAAAACGATAGCTACTCGCACTAAACGGACCCAAAATTCGGATCCAGCACAAAAAACTGGTCTAGAAAAAGCAAAACTCTATTCACGCCCGCCTTGCTGACTCGTGAAGTTCCCGTGGCCACAGGAGACGACTGGTACAGCTTACCTTGCATCACCGGCCTGCCCTATCCCTCGCACGTCACCTCAAGGGTGGGTGGTCTGAGAATCGGACAGAAGAGTTCCCGACAGTGAGAACCGCCGTACCGGAGCGCCTTACACAGCTTACGCCCGCCCGACCGAATACGCACCCCTACGCATAGGTCGGGACAAGCCAGCTGCTGTTGTGGGACATAGATGAGCGGCGCATCCCTTCCTTTGGGTAGAAGAAAGGACCTGGAATAGTCTCCTGATTCCGGGATGCCGTACCCCTCATCAACCGCTCTCAGGCTTGTCGGTGACTCGGGGAGGACACATGCGCGGGCGAGGTTGTGGCCAATCTTTCTTAAATACCCCCCTCCCACGGGTTGGGCCAGGTGGGTGGCGTTTCGGGGACGCGCGGAAGACAGCTGGAAAAAGCCCCCTAAAATAGCTGTATTTCGCTCGATTTTTCTGAAATTTTCAGCACGGATCCGGAACGTCATCAGCTACCCCCTCCTATAAGTTTAAAGCCAAGAAATTTTATACCTTAAACCTTAAAGCCTTTTATTCAATCGTTCTTTGCAAAACTTCGTTTCAGATGATCGCCGCCACCGCGAAGCAGCTTCTCACCCAGCTGGGGAGGCTGGAGGCTTAAATCCGTTGTTGAGCGAGGAACCAATCGTCAATTCTTTTCCTGTCTCTTTCCAAACTCGTGTTCGGTTTGTTCTACTGTAATTTGAGAGGAATAAATTTACGTATAAATGTGAAATATTGTTAGCGCGAAGCGCAGAAAAATTCAACTACATAGATTCATAACTACATAGACTTTTTGGTCGGGATATAATGCTGATAAGCTTAATGACTTAAAACCGTGGAAAACAAAGTTTTTCGGTCTGAAGCTAAATTGGTTAGTATAATTTATGATGCTAAATTCGCTGGTTTTTTTGGAACTACAAAATAGTGCCTTGAACAATATCACCAAGAAATTCAGATTGCAAAGTTTCTCGTCTACCGTATCCCAGCATCTTGAACAAAATCGCGGGTAAGATAAAACCGCCCGGGGGCACATTATAGACTTCACCCATTAAAGGTTCTGACCTCTCGACCGACCTCAGCAATTCCCTCAGGCAATTTTGGCAAACTTGCCGCCCAAGTTGACCTGCGATGTTTGAGTTTGTACTTTACTATCTGATGTCTCTTTCCCGCCTTCGACTCTTTGAATCTAGGACGAACAAGTCATAACCATTGCGAGACACATTCCAACTAACGCATCGCCAATTCCCCTCCTGAAGAACCTCCGCTAGCCTCCATTCCCAAAGAGTCTCTGCTAGCTGCCCCTATCTCGCTTTTTTCAACGAAATTTGCTGTTGTAGTAACAGCCGCGAGCCCATTCTTTCCCCCACTAATCCCCGCTAGCCTGCCTGTCCTAAAGATACTCCGCTAGCTTGCCAGCCCTAAAGAATCTCTGCTAGCCGGCCCTTCTTAAAGAATCTCTGCTAGCCTGCGTGTCCTAAAGGATCTCTGCTAGCCTGTCATTTCCTAAAAAAATCTATGCCATTCTCCATTTCCAGGTCAATCAATGGCTGATCTGAGCTCCTCCCCACCAAAGCCTTTCTCGAAGCGCATCACCGAGCTGGAGAGGGAGCTTCGCAAGCTCTTTTCGGAGGTATATAAATTTTTGTTGCTGTCTTAAAGGGACCGGGCGGGCTCTAAGACCATTTTCAGACCCACTACCCCTGCAAAGAGTACCGCGAACGCCTCGCCGAAGCGTTTGGCATCGACGTGGAGACCGTAGCGGTGCGTTCAGGACTACTATGTGTGGATTTACTATCGGAAATGGGGAAAATCAGAGCCTAGAAAATCCAATATCGGAATTTTGAGAACATCGTATCTCAAAATTCTCTTACTCGAAGCTGCAAACTCTATATTTCAGGAGTGGTTCCGCAAGAAGCGCGCCCATTATCGTGACCACCGTGAAACTCTTATCCAAACGGTTAGATTTGACGTCGCATCAAGATCAAGGCGTTTAGGATGAGGGCTTTGGCTCGCAGCCGCCATCACAAGAAGCTGGAGATTTTCACAAGTGGAAAACGGCTCCGACCGTCGCACAAGAATGCGTCTTGGAAGAAGCTTTTCTTAAGGTTAGTGGCAGACTAGCAGAGATTCTTTAGGAAAGGGCAGGCTAGCAGAGATTCTTTAGGAAAGGGCAGGCTAGCAGAGATTCTTTAGGAAGGGGAAGGCTAGCAGAGATTCTTTGGGAAAAGACAGGCTAGCAGAGATTCTTTAGGAAAGGGCAGGCTAGCAGAGATTCTTTAGGAAGGGAAGGCTAGCAGAGATTCTTTGGGAAAAGACAGGCTAGCAGAGATTCTTTAGGAAAGGGCGAGCTAGCAGAATTTCCTTGAGAGGACGATATCGAAAATATTGTAGAGCCGGGTTCTTTAAAACACATGCTTTTGCAGGATTCAAACCTCAGCGCTGATGATTCGACAGCTTTATCCGAGAGGCTCGGCCTCGATCGCATCATCGTGGCGGTAGGTATCAGTGAATTTTACATGGATGGCGACAGCAACTCGAGGTTCCTGAAAGACACTCGGCGAGCATGTCATGCTTTATTATTAATGCTTTACTAATAGCCAATAGAAGTTTTTGGTTCTGAACTGTTAGCGGGTGGTGGGATTTTTAGCTGGGGGGTGGATTTCAAAATGTACAAAAATCGAAAATGGTCAAAAAAAGTAAAATTTTTGATTTTCAAAATTTTTAAAAAAGTTTTGATAACTTTATAGCACTCAAAAACTACTGAAAACACTATAAAATACATAATATATCATCAACAGGTAGGTATAGGTGGAAAAACAGAAAGTGGTCCCCCTGCTCAAAATCACCCCCGCAAACAGTCCAGAACCACTTTTTTCAGCTCTGGTTCGCCGAGAAGCGCTCCGAAGTCGCCAGGTACCAGCAAACGCTGCCACCGGAGTGGCGCGCATATTATCAAGCTATCCACGTAGGTTGTATGAACTTTTGACAGAACAACTTACATGGGAACTTCATGGGACCAAAATTGCGTGTGCTGGGATAAAACCTACGGTTCTTTCGCATTATCGGGGGACCAACTTTTTTCTAAGCATTTTTCTTAAATAAACCGAACTTCAGAAAGCTTCATTCACAAATTAAACGAAGAAAAAAGTGTTTTCGATCGAACATGGTCAAATATAGCTGGCTGATGCCATAGTAAATATAAGGAATTTTGCATTCTTATACCCAATAAATCACTATTTTCAACATTTAGCCTCGCGTGCCCTTGCCTTTGCTCCACGGGAAAAAAGCGCCTGCTGGAAGGGTTTTCACGGCCGAGCAGGAAGCGGGCCTCATGGAGATCCAAAAATTGGTTTGTTTCTTCGAATTTACGTTTTCTGGCATAGCAGGGATTCTTTAGGAAAGGACAGGCTAGCAGAGATTCTTTAGGAAAAGGCAGCTAGTAGATATTCTTTGCGACCCAATAACCCTTCGATATTCAGATTAACCATCCCAACTACCACTTGACGTCAACCATCGCAGACAAGCTGGGCATCCCCACCCCGATTGTCGAGGTGAGCAACGTGATCCTGTTCATATCTAAGATGATATTATGAACTAATGCTAGTAAGCCCGACCCAATTTAGATGTGGTTCAAAGTGCAGCGCCTACGCAAGCGCTGGCCCGCGCCAAAAACCTACGAGAAACTGCTGGGAGGAATGGGATCTTGAGGTGAGGAACTCTCTCTCTCCCTCTCTCTCTCATACTTTCTCTCACTCTCTCTTTCTCCCCCTTCTCTCCTTCGCTCTCTTTCTCGTTCTCTCTGTCTCTCTCTCTCACACTCTCTCACTCACTCTCTCACTCTCTCTCTGTCAAATAATATCATCCTTCAGATCTGGCTTACTGGCGAGGAGAAGTTCCTGAAGGAGGGCGAAGATTTTGAGACTGAAGAATTCGACCCGAAATCGATTACCGGCGGCCAGCGGGCGGGCCTCGAGTCGTACTTCAAAATGGTAAGAATGAATTTTTACTAGCGCCTGAAAGCTGTTTAAATTGTGAAATCGATTAGGGATCAAAAACCATGATTTTAGATGCAACTACCCGATAAGTTGATGCGCGAGGAAATCGGCCAAAAGCTCAACCTTGGTCCGCGGGTTGTTAAGGCAAGTATAATTTTATCGAAAATTTTTTAGAAGCTTGTTTAAGAAAGGCAAGCTAGCAGAGATTCTTTAAGAGAGGGTAGGCTAGCAGAGATTCTTTAGGAGAGGGTAGGCTAGCAGAGATTCTTTAGGAGAGGGTAGGCTAGCAGAGATTCTTTAGGAGAGGGTAGGCTAGCAGAGATTCTTTAGGAGAGGGTAGGCTAGCAGAGATTCTTTAGGAGAGGGTAGGCTAGCAAAGATTCTTTAGGGAGAGGGTAGGCTAGCAGAGATTCTTTAGGAGAGGGTAGGCTAGCAGAGATTCTTTAGGAAGGAGAGGGTGGCTAGCAGAGATTCTTTAGGAGAGGGTAGGCTAGCAGAGATTCTTTAGGAGAGGGTAGGCTAGCAGAGATTCTTTAGGAGTGGGTAGGCTAGCAGAGATTCTTTAGGAGAGGGTAGGCTAGCAGAGATTCTTTAGGAGAGGGTAGGCTAAGCAGAGATTCTTTAGGGAGAGGGTAGAGGCTAGCAGAGATTCTCCAGGAGAGGGTAGGCTAGCAGAGATTCTTTAGGAGAGGGGTAGGCAGCAGAGATTCTTTAGGATGAGAGGGTAGGCTAGCAGAGATTCTTTGGGAGAGGTAGGCTAGCAGAGATTCTTTAGGAGAGGGTAGGCTGCAGAGATTCTTTAGGAGAGGGTAGGCTAGCAGAGATTCTTTAGGAGAGGGTAGGCTAGCAGAGATTCTTTTAGGAGAGGGTAGGCTAGCAGAGATTCTTTAGGAGAGGGTAGGCTAGCAGAGATTCCTTTAGGAGAGGGTAGGCTAGCAGAGATTCTTTAGGAGAGGGTAGGCTAGCAGAGATTCTTTAGGAGAGGGTAGGCTAGCAGAGATTCTTTAGGAGAGGGTAGGCTAGCAGAGATTCTTTAGGAGAGGGTAGGCTAGCAGAGATTCTTTAGGAGAGGGTAGGCTAGCAGAGATTCTTTAGGAGAGGGGTAGGGTCTAGCAGAGATTCTTTAGGAGAGGGTAGGCTAGCAGAGATTCTTTAGGAGAGGGTAGGCTAGCAGAGATTCTTTAGGAGTGGGTAGGCTAGCAGAGATTCTTTAGGAGAGGGTAGGCTAGCAGAGATTCTTTAGGAGAGGGTAGGCTAGCAGAGGATTCTTTAGGAGGGAAGGATATGAATTTTAGTATGATTTTAAGGTGGTATTGGATTTAGAGGGTAGGCTAGCAAAGATTCTTTAGGAGAGGGTAGGCTAGCAGAGATTCTTTAGGAGAGGGTAGGCTAGCAGAGATTCTTTAGGAGAGGGTAGGCTAGCAGAGATTCTTTAGGGAGAGGGTAGGCTGGCAGGGGTTCTTTAGGGGAGGGGTAGGCTAAGCAGAGTTTTTTTTAGGAGAGGGTAGGCTAGCAGAGATTCTTTAGGAGAGGGTAGGCTGGCAGAGATTCTTTAGGAGAGGGTAGGCTAGCAAAGATTCTTTAGGAGAGGGTAGGCTAGCAGAGATTCTTTAGGGAGGGGTAGGCTAGCAAGAGATTCTTTAGGAGAGGGTAGGCTAGCAGAGATTCTTTAGGAGGTGGAGATTTTAGGGAGAGGGGGTTATTTAAGGGGTAGGCTAGCAGAGATTCTTTAGGAGAGGGTTGGCTAGCAGAGATTCTTTAGGAGAGGGTTGGCTAGCAGAGATTCTTTAGGAGAGGGTAGGCTAGCAGAGATTCTTTAGGAGAGGGTTGGCTAGCAGAGATTCTTTAGGAGAGGGTAGGCTAGCAGAGATTCTTTAGGAGAGGGTTGGCTAGCAGAGATTCTTTAGGAGAGGGTAGGCTAGCAGAGATTCTTTAGGAGAGGAGTAGGCTAGCAGAGATTCTTTAGGAGAGGGTAGGCTAGCAGAGATTCTTTAGGAGAGGTGGTTGGCTAGCAGAGATTCTTTAGGGAGAGGGTTGGCCAGCAGAGATTCTTTAGGAGAGGGTAGGCTAGCAGAGATTCTTTAGGAGAGGGTAGGCTAGCAGAGATTCTTTAGGAGAGGGTAGGCTAGCAGAGATTCTTTAGGAGAGGGGTAGACTAGCAGAGATTCTTTAGGAGAGGGTAGGCTAGCAGAGATTCTTTAGGAGAGGGTAGGCTAGAAAGAGATTCTTTAGGAGAGGGTAGGCTAGCAGAGATCCCTTTAGGGAGAGGGTAGGCTAGCAGAGATTCTTTAGGAGAGGGTAGGCTAGCAGAGATTCTTTAGAGAGGGTAGGCTAGCAGAGATTCTTTTAGGAGAGGGTAGGCTAGAAGAGATTCTTTAGGAGAGGGTAGGCTAGCAGAGATTCTTTAGGAGAGGGTAGGCTAGCAGAGATTCTTTTAGGAGAGGGTAAGGCTAAGAGTTTCTTTAGGAGAGGGTATATTGAGGACTTTAGGAGAGGGTAGGCTAGCAGAGATTCTTTAGGAGAGGGTAGGCTAGCAGAGATTTTTTAGGGAGAGGGTAGGCTAGCAGAGATTCTTTAGGAGAGGGTAGGCTAGCAGAGATTCTTTTAGGAGAGGGTAGGCTAGCAGAGATTCTTTAGAGAGGGGGTAGGCTAGCAGAGATTCTTTAGGAGAGGGTAGGCTAGCAGAGATTCTTTAGAGGTTGAGACTTTAGAGAGGGTAGGCTAGCAGAGGATTCTTTAGGAGAGGGTAGGCTAGCAGAGACTAAATTAGGAGAGGGTAGGCTAGCAGAGATTCTTTAGGAGAGGGTAGCTAGCTGAGATTCTTTAGGAGAGGGTAGGCTAGCAGAGATTCTTTAGGGAGGGTAGGCTAGCAAGAGATTCTTTAGGAGGAGGGTAGGCTAGCAGAGATTCTTTAGGAGAGGGTAGGCTAGCAGAGATTCTTAGGAGAGGGTAGGCTGTAGAGATTCTTTAGGAGAGGGTAGGCTAGCAAAATTCTTTAGGAGAGGGTAGGCTAGCAGAGATTCTTTAGGAGAGGGTAGGCTAGCAGAGATTCTTTAGGAGAGGGTGAAGAAGCGACTTTAGAGGGTAGGCTAGCAAAGATTCTTAGGAGAGGGTAGGCTAGCAGAGATTCTTTAGGGAGAGGGTAGGCTAGCAGAGATTCTTTAGAGAGGGTAGGCGTAGAGATCTTTAGGAGAGGGTAGGCTAGCAGAGATCCTTTAGGAGAGGGTAGGCTAGCAGAGATTCTTTAGGAGAGGGTAGGCTTTAGCAAAGATTCTTTAGGAGAGGGTAGGCTAGCAGAGATTCTTTAGGAGAGGGTAGGCTAGAAGAGATTCTTTAGGAGAGGGTAGGCTAGCAGAGATTCTTTAGGAGAGGGTAGGCTAGCAGAGATTCTTTAGGAGAGGGTAGGCTGGCAGAGATTCCTTAGGGGAGTGGGTAGGCTAGCAGAGATTCTTTGAGTAGGTAGAATAGCAAGATTCTTTTAGAAGAGGGAGGAAGATCTGAGTTTTAGAGAGAGCTCTTAGAGATTTTAGAGGTTACTTAAGGAGAGGATAGGCTAGCAGAGATTCTTTAGGAGAGGGTTAGCTGCAGAGATTCTTTAGAGAGGGAGGCTGAGAGATTTAGAGAGGGTAGGCTAGCAGAGACTTTTTTTTTAGAGAGGGGTGGCTAGCGTAGAGATTCCTTAGGAGAGGGTAGGCTAGCAGAGATTCTTTAGGAGAGGGTTGGCTAGCAAGAGATCTCTTTAGGAGAGGGTTTCAATTCTTCTAGGGAGGTTGGCTGAGATTCTTTCAGGAGTTGGCTTGGCTACAGAGACTCTTTAAGAGAGGGTAGGCTAGCAGAGATTCTTTAGGAGAGGGTAGGCTAGCAGAGATTCTTTAGGAGAGGGTTGGCTAGCAGAGATTCTTTAGGAGAGGGTGGCTAGCAGAGATTCTTTAGGAGAGGGTAGGCTAGCAGAGATTCTTTAGGAGAGGGTAGGCTAGCAGAGATTCTTTAGGGAGAGGGCAGGCTAGCAGAGATTCTTTAGGAGAGGGCTGGCTAGCAGAGATTCTTTAGGAAAGGGTTGGCTAGCAGAGATTCTTTAGGAGAGGGCAGGCTAGCAGAGATTCTTTAGGAGAGGGCAGGCTAGCAGAGATTCTTTAGGAGAGGGCAGGCTAGCAGAGATTCTTTAGGAGAGGGCAGGCTAGCAGAGATTCTTTAGGAGAGGGCAGGCTAGCAGAGATTCTTTAGGAGAGGGCGGCTAGCAGAGATTCTTTAGGAAAGGGCAGGCTAGTAGAGATTCTTTAGGAGAGGGCAGGCTAGCAGAGATTCTTTAGGAGAGGGCAGGCTAGCAGAGATTCTTTAGTGAGAGGGCAGGCTAGCAGAGATTCTTTAGGAAAGGGCAGGCTAGCAGAGATTCTTTTAGGAGAGGGCAGGCTAGCAGAGATTCTTTAGGAGAGGGCAGGCTAGCAGAGATACTTTAGGAAAGGGCAGGCTAGCAGAGATTCTTTAGGAGAGGGCAGGCTAGCAGAGATTCTTTAGGAGAGGGCAGGCTAGCAGAGATTCTTTAGGAGAGGGCAGGCTAGCAGAGATTCTTTGGGAGAGGGCAGGCTAGCAGAGATTCTTTAGGAAAGGGCAGGCTAGCGAGAGATTCTTTAGGAGAGGGCAGGCTAGCAGAGATTCTTTAGGAGAGGGGCAGCTAGCAGAGATTCTTTAGGGGAGGGCAGGCTAGCAGAGATTCTTTAGGAGAGGGCAGGCTAAGAGATTCTTTAGGAGAGTGGGCAGGCTAGCAGAGATTCTTTAGGAGAGGGCAGGCTAGCAGAGATTCTTTAGGAGAGGGCAGGCTAGCAGAGATTCTTTAGGAAAGGGCAGGCTAGCAGAGATTCTTTAGGGAGAGGGCAGGCTTTTTTGGGGAGCAGAGATTCTTTAGGAGAGGGCAGGCTAGCAGAGATTCTTTAGGAGAGGGCAGGCTAGCAGAGATTCTTTAGGAAAGGGCAGGCTAGCAGAGATTCTTTAGGAGAGGGCAGGCTAGCAGAGATTCTTTAGGAGAGGGCAGGCTAGCAGAGATTCTTTAGGAAAGGGAGGCCTAGCAGAGATTCTTTAGGAGAGGGCAGGCCTTTGAGATCCTTTAGGGAGAGGGCAGGCTGGGGCAGAGATTCTTTAGGAAAGGGCAGGCTAGCAGAGATTCTTTAGGAGAGGGCAGGCTAGCAGAGATTCTTTAGGAGAGGGCAGGCTAGCAGAGATTCTTTAGGAGAGGGCAGGCTAGCAGAGATTCTTTAGGAGAGGGCAGGCTAGCAGAGATACTTTAGGAAAGGGCAGGCTAGCAGAGATTTTTGAGGAAAGGCCCGGCGTTAAATTCCCTACGCAATCCCAATTCCTTCCGCAACTCGTACGGCCACGGCTCCGCGTCGTCATCTGGAACGATTCGGAATTTTCAGGACCATTGAAGCCTAGATTTTCAAGCGAGCTTGACTACCGTTGTCGCGTTCCCTTTAAAGTATAATAAAATAATAAAAATACCGAATAATAATAATAAAATAATAAAAATACCATTTTGCGTGTAGTGTTCCGTGGTGCAAACAAGAAAGCTCAGGATTACGGTGGCCGATATAAGGCCGAATACTGTACCCATCGGGCCGAAAGAGGGACGAGTCCGCAATTTTAGTGTGTTTCTGCATTGAACAGATGCAAATATGTGCAAATTCTACATTCAGTTGTAAACTCCCGGAAATTCCGGCGGGGCGGGCTTGCAGAAAACATTTGAGGAAACGGGGATGCTATCGAAGGTCACAAAACGATTCCATATGAGGGTTGAAAAACCGCTTCGCGGGTGTTTGCACCGAAAGGGGCAGAAAAACAAGCGCCGAAATTCGTTTGGTACGAGACTCGAGTTCTGTTTCTCTGATTTTTTTTAACATTCGCCGAGTACGGGCTCAGGAGCAGCACCCTAGCGTTCCCTGCGGAGCCTGATGACGCTGCGGGTTCGTTTTCCATCAAGGAATCTGTAGAATTTTCAATTTTTTTTTGATGAATTTCTGCAGGCTGAATTCGACTGGATTTACTTGGCAAGGGTTTACGCCATGTTTTCCGGCTAATAACTTTCCGGTAAAGTGCTCCCGCTCACTTTCCCCACCTGTTAATTGCCTCTTTCAGCGGCTCCAAAAAGCCCTCTGGTTACACGCGATACATGGGTTACCATGGCGAAAATGAAGCCGCCTCGGGGGCCATGTTTGTTTTTGGGGGGCTAAACCGGTTTCCGGGAGTTTTGAGGGTTATATCATTGATTTTTTTCATGCATTTTCGAGCAATTAATTTTGGATTCAAGGGATTGGGAAGTCTTTCTAGATCTCCCGTAACCTCCTTAAATCTTTTTCCCATCTTTGTGGCAGAAATTTCTCGCCGCTCTCTCTTTCTCTCGCTCTCTCGCTCTCTCTCATTCTCTCTCTCACCTTCTCTCCCTTTCTTTTTACCTCTGACCAATAACGTTTTTCACCTTATTTTCTAGATGAAACGTGACCCAGTGCTTCGCCACGAAGAGATGCGTCGATACCTATTACACCGAAATCGGGTACTCGATGCAAAAAGCGTGGTCACGACCAATCTGAAGAAGAGAAGCGGCTCCGAGCCACCGAAGCGACGTAGAAAAACGGAGGATGAGGTCGGACATTTTAAAGAATCTCTGCTAGCCTGCCCGTTCCTAAAGAATCTCTGCTAGCCTGCCCTTTCCTAAAGAATCTCTGCTAGCCTGCCCTTTCCAGGAGGAAACGGGACGACGCATCGACCTGGAGAACCAGCGTCTCATGCGCGAATTGACAGCCATCGCCAAGCGACGAGCAGCTGGGCAAGCTGCCAAGAAATGAGGCGAGGTGTCATGGTCCCTTTAAAACCGCAAAAATTTATTTTATGTATTTCGAATATTTCTTAGACATTTGAGACTATTTTAAGGGTTTTTTACGTTGTGATTTTTGCCAATTTTACTGTGATTTTCCTCTCCGGCTTTCATATGCAAATTCTGCAAAATTTTATTGAATAAAAGGGTGAAAAAAGGTTTGAAGATGGAGGAAATTCGAAAAAAGATTTTGCAGTGTAAAAATGAATAAAATACAGCAATATTTCTCAAGGCAGCTACACCGGGAATTGGGGAGACGATGAATTTGAAAAAATAACTAGAAAACGATGCAAAACCTCCGAAATGCACGCATTAATGACACATCGGCTATCAGGGACAATTTAAATCGATTAATTAGCATGTACTAAAAACAAGAAATTATAGAAAAAATCCTGAACACGGAAAATGACGCTCGAATACCACGTTTTGCACTTCAGAAAAATCGGAGAAAAAAAACTGGGGGTTTAAAGCATTTAAAATATGCAAATTAGGTGATAGCTAAACACCAAGAAAAAGCGCAAAATCTAGGGACCGTATGCAAATTTGAAATTATAGGATTGATTGGGGGGATTTTTGGGTTTAAAGAGGTCGGCAAGGCAAATGTCGCTCTTTCTCTCTCTCTCGCTCTATCTCTCTCTCTCTCTCTCTCTCTCTCTCTCTCTTTCTCTGTCTCTCGCTTGCTCTCGCTTTCTCTCTCTCTCCCTCGCTGTGCCTTCCAAGCCCCTTTAAAACCGAAAATCCGCGGAATTTTTTGGCAGCGGCAAGTTACTGGCGGATACGATTTTTAGCAGAAATTCAAGGGGCAATGCATCCTGTCCGTCTCGAGCATGACGGAGAAGATGCAGAACGCGATGTATGAGACGATCATCAACACGCCGAAAATCTGGAAAAACAAATTAATTTATTGGGTCTCTGTCTCACGGTCTCTCGCTCTCGCGCTCTCTCGTTTTCTCGTTCACTCTCTTTTCCCTCGCTCTCTCTCTCTCCAACTCACTTTATTCATTTGCCATTTTGAGACGAAAATGGCTAGGACGAGCACGACCAACATGATGAAGAGCATCCCCACCGAGCAGAGGAGACCCTTGCTGAAAATGGAAACCTTTAGAATCCCCAAAGAATCTCTGCTGACCTGCCCTTTCCTAAAGAATATATCCCACGTACCTTGATACAGAAATTGAGTCCGGCTCCCCTGGATGTAATAGAGGCTGTGTGACGAAATATAGAAGCCACGGCACAGGTAGCCCGACGCAAACATCAAAAATGTTTGAGCCAACGGACGAGGAGACGGCCATATCGCCGAGGCCTTTCCGGGCAACGATCACACTGAAAATCGGTGTTAAGGCTGAATTTAGGCTGCTTCGGCTTAGGTTTAGGCTTGGATAGACTTGGCTTGGAATTATATTAGGCTTAGCTTAGGCTTAGGCTTTAGTTTAGGCATAGACTTGGGCTTGGTTTGGCTTCGGCTTGGCAAGACATACCTGGTAATCAAATCCGGAATACTCGTACCGGCCGCCAGAATTGTTAGTCCGATCACCTAAAAAAGATTTAGGTACGATTCTGACTCTTTTGGTTACCTCAGTAGGGATCTGTAGCGTCTCTCCAATCGTATTCGCCCACCACACCATCAGATAGGAGAAGAAGGCGATCCATAGGATTGAAGTGACGAAAGTGACCGGGTACCATTTACGGACACCCTGAAATTGGATTTTTATCGATGGAGACACTCGTGCTCTTTCCCTCTCTCTCTCCTTCTCTGTCTCGCTCTCTCTCTCTCCTTCTCTCTCTCTCTCGCTCTCTCTCTCTCGCGTTCGGTACCGTACCTCCTTCCTGACGTCCGGTATCGTCACCCACATCGGGATCAGGATAGGCGCGAGACAGACGTAGGTTAATCGCTGAAAAATCAGTTTACGGGCATCTCAGCACTTCCTCAAGGATCTCTACCAGCCTGCCCTTCCCAAAGAATCTCTGCTAGCCCACCTTCATCGGCTCCTCCGGCCAGGACATGTCCAGCGGCTTCTCTTCGTCCTCTTCGAGCAGTGACTTCTAAAAAACAGCTGAATTCTCGTATTTCACGACTTACGATTTCGTCAATGACCGAATGCCGCTTGTGCTGGCTGACTGGAGCGGTTGGCGTGTCGAGATTTGGCTGAAAATAGGTATTACTCTCTCTATCTCTCGCTCTCTCTCTCTCTCTCTCTCTCGCTCTCTCTCTCTCTCTCTCTTTCTCGTCCTCAAAAAACCAACCGGCTGTGTTGCCGTCGTTCTGCTCCGATCGATCGAGCTCCTCTCGCTCTCGTCTGAAACCGAGAATTCAACAGGTACTGTTTTCTACATCGCTACCACAGCTACCGTATCAAAACGCTCTCTCTCTTCTCAAAGGAAAACCCAAAATGGGAAAGGAAATGGCACACGGTTGAAACTGGGGGTGAAGAGTTTAATAGAACCAAAAAAGGTGCACTTGATGAAGGGGCAGGTCGCCTTGAGCTTGGTAGGCTAGCAGAGATTCTTTAGGAAAGGGCAGGCTAGCAGAGATTCTTTAGGCAGACATGGCAAACGGCCGGGCCGCCGGCTTTTTTCGGCCGGAAAAATTAGCATGCGGCCGAGCCGCGCGCCTGGGCCGGAGCTTCCGGTCCGGCCCGGCTTTTTTATGTTCTGAGGCCGGAGCCCCGGCCAAGCCGCCGGCTTTTGGAAAGCCGGAAAGCCGGACCCAAATGAGATTTTCGCGTTTCCGGTACGCAAATTGCGGATTCAATCAATAATTGGCTTTATGGCAAGGGATAAACTATTCCACCATAGAAACTTTGTCATTTTCATTCACAATTTTGCATAGGATTCACGGATTCTCACGTAAATGAAAAACTCGGTTTCCCGGCTCGGCCGGAGCGGCTTGGCCGGGCCGCAACTAACAAGGAGTCGCTTTTAGGTGCTTTTGGAGTTTCTGGACGGGACCTAGCTAGTTCGATAGAGAAAAAAATTCTGAGCAACATCCCATTTTCAAAAAGTGCTGATCGATAAAGGAATTCTAGAAAATTTAATTTAAAGTTCGCGATTTTTTTCTAGTTTTCGGGTCCATTTCCTCGGTTCGCGTCGTTGTCGGATCTTGGACGGGCACCATTCATAACCCTCCGCCAAGGCGCCCATCACAGGTTGCATTGGCGTATTGGTAGCGCGCTTGCTTACCAACTTTTTAACATTTTTTGCCTCGGGTTCGAATCTTCGCGCTGGTTAACCCTTTGCTTTTTGTTTCTTGAACCCGTTATCGGTGCATAAAATTTTAATTAGCAAAAAAGCAAAGAGTTAACGATAAATAAGAATCGAACTTGTGGCAAAAGGTAAAAAAACTTCGTAGGCCAACGCACTAGCCACTTGGCCATGCCTTGGACGCAATCCATGACGCGTGAAGTCCCCATCTGGCAGGGGCCATCGGCCCCGTAAATTCACCTCAAATCACCACAAGGGTCCGGATACCGAGAACATTTTTAATTAAATTCAATTTTCTAAAAACCTTTATCGATCAGCACTTTTTGAAAATGGTATTTTGCTCAGAATCTTTTTCTCTATCGAACTAGCTAGGTCCCGTCCCGAAACTCCAAAAGCACCTAAAAGCGACTCCTTGTAAATGCCGGCTGGGCCGGGAAGCCGGGGTTCCGGAAGTAAGTCATTAACGCGGCTCGTAGGGGGCCGGGTTTTTATGGAAATTAGGCCGGCGGCTCGGCCGTGCGGCTGGGCCGGCCGGGATTGCCATGTCTGTCTTTAGGAAAGGGCAAGCCTAGCAAAGATTCTTTAGGAAAGGGCAGGCTAGCAGAGATTCTTTAGGAAAGGGCAGGCTAGCAGAGATTCTTTAGGAAAGGGCAAGCCTAGCAAAGATTCTTTAGGAAAGGGCAGGCTAGCAGAGATTCTTTAGGAAAGGGCAAGCCTAGCAAAGATTCTTTAGGAAAGGGCAGGCTAGCAGAGATTCTTTAGGAAAGGGCAGGCTAGCAGAGATTCTTTAGGAAAGGGCAAGCCTAGCAAAGATTCTTTAGGAAAGGGCAGGCTAGCAGAGATTCTTTTAGGAAAGGGCAGGCTAGCAGAGATTCTTTAGGAAAGGGCAAGCCTAGCAAAGATTCTTTAGGAAAGGGCAGGCTAGCAGAGATTCTTTAGGAAAGGGCAGGCTAGCAGAGATTATTTAGGAAAGGGCAGGCTAGCAGAGATTCTTTAGGAAAGGGCAGGCTAGCAGAGATTCTTTAGGAAAGGGCAAGCTAGCAGAGATTCTTTAGGAAAGGGCAGGCTAGCAGAGATTCTTTAGGAAAGGGCAAGCCTAGCAAAGATTCTTTAGGAAAGGGCAGGCTAGCAGAGATTCTTTAGGAAAGGGCAAGCCTAGCAGAGATTCTTTAGGAAAGGACAGGCTAGCAGATATTCTTTAGGAAAGGGCAGGCTAGCAGAGATTCTTTAGGAAAGGGCAGGCTAGCAGAGATTCTTTAGGAAAGGGCAGGCTAGCAGAGATTCTTTAGGAAAGGGCAGGCTAGCAGAGATTCTTTAGGAAAGGGCAGGCTAGCAGAGATTCTTTAGGAAAGGCGAGCTCAAGGGCCCCATTTTAAAGGGAGTGGGTGCCGAAGATGAGTGGTTGTGTTTGGTTCTAGAACGGAATTCTAAGGGATAGGTATCTAAAGGTATACTAAAGGGTTACGGTATTCGGTTACGGTAGGTATTTTTCATTTTAGGATTTACGAAAAGTATCTTTTCCAAGTTACAGTGGGTGTGTGACGTGCAATATGTATCAGTTGCTGTGCCCCTAAGGTTCGCAGATCAAAAATCAGCTGATTTGCATCGAAATAAAATTATGCAAATCAGCTGATTCCCAACGCGTTTCGGGGGGCACAATTTAACGCGGACCTGGCAGGAACAACTGTCTCTCCGCCCAGTACGTCGAGTCGGCACCTGCAGAATGGGAAACGGGAAATATGCTAATTTTCTGTGGACGTTACGGTAGATACTGTAAACAAGAGTTTTTGAAGATTTTTGATATTTTTACAGTTTTTTTAGTAGTGCCAGAGGTGGGGGTGCCCACATGCTGGAGGAAAGAATTCGAAAATGGAAAATAGAAATGTTGAAAGTGGCAAAAAACTGGTTCTAAAGGGACAGAGAAGGCAGAGGAAAAGCAGGGAATGAAAATAGGACCGCTAGGATTAGAAATCTTTCTCTCTCTCTCTCTCTCTCTTTCTCTCTCTCTCTTTCTCTCTCTCTCTCTCTCTCTCGCTCTTTGGCTCTCTATCTCTTTTTCGCTCTTGCTCTCACTGTCTCTCCTGCGCGCCCTCTCCTCTCTCTCTCTCACTCTTTCTCTCTCTTTCTCTCTCTCCCTCTCTCGGTCTCTCTCGCTCTCTCTCTGGCTATCTTGCTCGTTTCTCTTTTCCCCAGACTTTTGTGTATTTTGCGCTAGTTCTATGGAGTTTAAAGGACCATTGAAGGCAAAATCCACCCCCAAAAGTACTTAAAATTTCCTAATTTAGCTATCGAACATTTTAAAGGCCTATTGAGCCCATCAACGCCCCCTCACCTTCCGGCAACTCGGCCAGCGTGTTCCCCATCAGGTTGATGATCCCATTCCGGAACATCGAGCCGGAATGCAGGATCGGAATCGACTGCCTGCGCGCCCCGATTGAGCACCGCCGCGGGTCCATTGGGTTGTGTCTGAAAATGGCATGGCATTTTGAGAATTCGAAAGCAGTGGTTGTTAACAAATCTTCTGGCAAGCCCGAAACCGAGTGTTAGTGAATCGGAGAAGTCTTTTCTATAGGAATCTCGGC
The DNA here is from genome assembly GCA_958295435.1 of Mesorhabditis spiculigera. NCBI lineage: Eukaryota > Metazoa > Nematoda > Chromadorea > Rhabditida > Rhabditidae > Mesorhabditis > Mesorhabditis spiculigera. The sequence goes on from CATQJA010002676.1 coordinate 45,756, forward strand.
TAGCCTGCTAAAGAAAACCGCTACCTTGCCTTTTACTAAGAATCAAGGCAAACTAGCAAAGATTTTTTAGGAAGACGGTATGAAACAACGAGCTTCATGTGGACGCAGTTGACTCCCGTTTTCCGCAAAATACTCTGCTAGCCTCGCTTAAGCATATTACAGAACATCGCAAAGCTGACCAGGTCTTCTTCAAGAATCTCTGCTAGCCTGCCCTTTCCTAAAGAATCTCTGCTAGCCTGCCATTTCCTAAAGAATCTCTGCTAGCCTGCCCTTTCCTAAAGAATCTCTGCTAGCCTGCCCTTTCCTAAAGAATCTCTGCTAGCCTGCCCTTTCCTAAAGAATCTCTGCTAGCCTGCCCCTTCCTAAAGAATCTCTGCTAGCCTGCCCTTTCCTAAAGAATCTCTGCTAGCCTGCCCTTTCCTAAAAGAATCTCTGCTAGCCTGCCCTTTCCTAAAGAATCTCTGCTAGCCTGCCCTTTCCTAAAGAATCTCTGCTAGCCTGCCCTTTCCTAAAGAATCTCTGCTAGCCTGCCCTTTCCTAAAGAATCTCTGCTAGCCTGCCCTTTCCTAAAGAATCTCTGCTAGCCTGCCCTTTCCCTAAAGAATCTCTGCTAGCCTGCCCTTTCCTAAAGAATCTCTGCTAGCCTGCTCTTTCCTAAAGAATCCTCTGCTAGCCTGCCCTTTCCTAAAGAATCTCTGCTAGCCTGCCCTTTCCTAAAGAATCTCTGCTAGCCTGCCATTTCCTAAAGAATCTCTGCTAGCCTGCCCTTTCCTAAAGAATCTCTGCTAGCCTGCCCTTTCCTAAAGAATCTCTGCTAGCCTGCCCTTTCCTAAAGAATCTCTGCTAGCCTGCCCTTTCCTAAGAATCTCTGCTAGCCTGCCCTTTCCTAAAGAATCTCTGCTAGCCTGCCCTTTCCTAAAGAATCTCTGCTAGCCTGCCCTTTCCTAAAGAATCTCTGCTAGCCTGCCCTTTCCTAAAGAATCTCTGCTAGCCTGCCCTTTCCTAAAGAATCTCTGCTAGCCTGCCCTTTCCTAAAGAATCTCTACTAGCCTGCCCTTTCCTAAAGAATCTCTGCTAGCCTGCCCTTTCCCAAAGAATCTCTGCTAGCCTGCCCTTTCCTAAAGAATCTCTGCTAGCCTGCCCTTTCCTAAAGAATCTCTGCTAGCCTGCCCTTTCCTAAAGAATCTCTGCTAGCCTGCCCTTTCCTAAAGAATCTCTGCTAGCCTGCCCTTTCCTAAAGAATCTCTGCTAGCCTGCCTTTTCCTCAAGAACCTCTGCCAGCTAGTCCTTTCCTAAAAAATCTTGGCTAGCTTGCCATTACTCAAAAAACAAACGTTCGGAAACTAATAAATAGAAGAAGAAGTGTTAATAAAAGCAGAAAAAATTAGATAATCGCTTTAAAAAGATAGAAAACCAATGGTTAGTGATGTGGCACGCAAAAGTATTAAAATTATTAGGCAATCGGTTCGTCAGTAGGCCGATCGAGCCAAAAAAGCAAGCCGCAAGCCCCAAAAAAGAAATCCAGCATCTCTTTACCGTTTCGGGAGCAGCGCCTCTTTTTGAGGGTTTTGCGGGTCGCTAGGAGTTTTTTAGTAGAGTTTTTTTTATTTATATAAATTTTAGTTGTTTTCCTCAAGAATCACTGCTAGCTTGCCATCTTCTGGAAATGGCATACTCAAAACTTCCGTAAAATTCGATTTTGTCGAAGAAATTCGATTTTTTCGGGTCTAAATAGTCGGAAAATGTGTTCTTTATTTTGCTAAATTAATTGATTGAAATTCAATAGATTTAGACGTGTATATTACATTTTAAGGCACCTAAGCCACTTAAACTTTAGAAAAACGGGACCAAAAACCACTTAAAAATATGCAAATATCAATTTTTTTTCGGGGCCAAATTAGCCAAAACAAAGCGTTCTTTATTTTCGCTACATTGAGGAGAGAGAAATTAGAAATTTTAAAATATATATTTATTTTTCTTAAGATACCTAAACGACCCGCGGCCCACTCGACTCCACGGCTCGGCATCGCCGTTTGTCAGCTCTTGGGGCTGCCCGGGTGGCTGACCATTTTGATGGTGTAGTGGGGCGACTTCCTAAAAAAGAATTCTTTCTCTCTCTCTCTCTCTCTCTCTCTCTCTCTCTCTCTCTCTCTCTCTCTCCTCTCTCCCTCTCTCTCTCTCTCTCTTCCTCTCTTTTCCTCTCTCTCTCTCTCTCTTTCTCTCTCAATATCGATCAAAATCTTACATGATATTCCTTCTTCCCGTCCGCTCCTTCCGTATTTCCATTCTTCATCGCCTCCAGGTCGTCGGAGCCGGCGTCCAACTCCTCCATCTTCTCGCCGAGCAGTCGCACTTTTACAAAGCGCTGTAAATCGCGGATTAACGTAATTTTCTCATGTCTCTCCCCCTCTCTCTCTCTAACTGTCTCTTGCTCTCTCGCTCTCTCGCCTGAGAACACGGTCCGTACCTTTCCTTTCAAAGACCAGCCTTTAAAAATGCATAACCACCTTTAATTTTTCATGCTCATTCTCACTCTCTCTCGCTCCCTATCTCTCTCTGTCTCTCTCTCTCGCTCTCTCTCTCCTCTCAGGTAAGAAACTGAACTTCTTTTGGAACGTAACCAACCTCAGCCTGCTCGTTGAATTTCATGAATGTACAATAGAAGAGGTAGATACAGAAAAGGCATAGTGCTTCCGGCCATGTGATCTGAACCGATTATGAAATGTTTTATTCCCTGAACTTCGTACCTTTTCGTCCAAAAAGAAGATGACGAGGAGGAACAGGGCTACGATGTAGATGGAGACGTCCCTGGAAAGGAATGGTTCCTAAAGAATCTTTGCTAGCTGCCTTCTTTCAAAATTCCCCAAGATTCGCTGCCAGCTAGCCGACTGCCGTCTCTTAACTTACCTAAACAATGGCCACCACGTCAATTGGAGCACCGTAGTGGAAAATAGGGTACAGCAGGCGAGCACGCAGAGAATATTGAAGGTAGCACTACCTGAAAAATCAGCGTTAAGACTTTCCTTAAGAATCTCTGCTAGCATGCCCTCTGCTTTAAAACTCACCAACGATCGTGCCGATCCCCACGTTATTCTGGGCGATGAACACCCCGATGACGGAGGTGAAGAATTCTTGGGGCTGACCCGCCGGCCGCCATGAAGGTGGCGCCTGGAATTTCGGGGTTTAAGGGGAGCAAGAGAGTTAGGGATTTCTCGCCTCTCTCTCTCTCTCTCTCCCCTCTCTCCTCTGTCTGTCCCTCTCTCGCTTCCGTTCTTCACCTACCTGCCACGTCGTCGGAAATCGCCAGCGTGTCGGTGAGCACGGCTAATGAAGGGACGAAAAACTCGTCGCAGACGATGGCCAACGCCACGAACATGTAGATGAGGCCGACGACGTGAAGGAGTACTGAAAATATGGGTCTGGCGTCCTCAAAGAATCTCTGCTAGCCTGCCCATTTCCTAAAGAATCTCTGCTAGCCTGCCCTTTTCTTAAAAGAATCTCTGCCCCTAGCCTGCCCTTCCTGAAGAATTTCTATAACCTAGCTGCCCTTTCCTAAAAAATCTCTACTAGTCTGCCTTCCCTAAAGATCTCTGCTAGCCTGCCCTTTCCCTAAAGAATCTCTGCTAGCCTGCCCTTTCCTAAAGATCTCTGCTAGCCCTGCCCTTTTCCTAAAGATCTCTACTAGCCTGCCCTTTCCTAAAGAAGATCTCTGCTAGCCTGCCCCTTCCCAAAAGAATCTCTGCCAGCTGTCCCTTCCCAAAGAATCTCTGCTAGCCTGCCCTTTCCTAAAGAATCTCTGCTAGCCTGCCCCTTCCCAAAGAATCTCTGCTAGCCTGCCTTTCCTAAAGAGTCTCTGCTAGCCTGCCCCTTCCCAAAGAATGCTCTGCTAGCCTCGCCTTCCCTAAGAATCTCTGCTAGCCTGCCCTTTCCTAAAGAATCTCTGCTAACCCACCAGCTCCCTTTTGCCGCTGATCCAGCGTAAACAAATCGGGCGGAAATTGTGCATCTTCACTCTCTTCCTCCACTATCTGCTCGACAGTCACTGTCCCATTCCTGAAACAAATTCCTCAAGAATCTTTGCCAGCTCGCTTACGGGCAAGTTGGCCTGAGACTAAAATGTCTCAAGAAGTACTTGTCGAGCTTGGAGATGTTCTGCTGTGACTGGGTGGCGGGCCGGAGCTTGATGTCGTGGCTGGCCAGGTAGACGGTGCCGACGACCAACAGGGCGGCTGACCCACCCTGGAATTATAGGTTTTGTTTTACGGCAACTACAGACTACAACTTGTGAATTACCTTCCTTCTTTTCTCTATTGGTACGACAGACCACAAACTACACAGTCTGTAGTAGAGACTACAAACTACAGCCCACCTGATCGGCCCTCGGCGCCACCACGGCGCGCCCTTCACACCCTCCCAACCGTTGAGGCATCGTCAGGGGTAGGAGTCTGGAAATCACGGTGGTTTTAAAGGACCATTGAAGGCTGGAGGACATGAGAAAAGAAGATTACGAAAATTCAGGCTACAAATTAGACAAAAAAGGGGGGGCAGGCTAGCAGAGATTCTTTGGGGAAGGGCAGCGCTAGCAGGTATTCTTAGGAAAGGGCAGGCTAGCAGAGATTCTCTTAGGAAAGGGCAGGCTAGCGCAGAGATTCTTAGGAAAAGGCAGGCGGGTCAGATAACTTAGGAAAGGGCCAGGCTGGAACAGATTCTTTAGAAAAGGCAGGCTAGCAGAGATCTTTCAGGAAAGGCAGCTAGCTTGGAATGTCTTTAGGAAATTAGGACTCTAGAAGGCATTCTGTGCCAAATTATTCCCGATCTAGCACCTAGCCCTCGTAAATCCGACTCCCCGACTCATATCCTCATATTTTCTGCCCTCTCCCGTCTAAAAGCAGCCCGAAGGGGCTACGAAGGGACACTTCTGTATCGTTAATGAAGTGTGGGGTCGTCTTTTTTTCTTGTTTGTCTATCCCTTTTCTTACTCTTTCTGTTGCTCACTCTCTTTAACTCTCTCTCTCTCTCTCTCTCTCTCTCTCTCTCTCTCTCTTTCTCTCTCTCCC
>CATQJA010002677.1:0-13203 GCA_958295435.1 Mesorhabditis spiculigera
AGCCACAATTAGCTAATAAAATTGCATTTAGGCAAAAGGACCGCTACACTTGGATATCTTTAACGCTTTGGACAAGGACGAAGCTACAGTTTCAATAGAACGTCATTCGAAATTTAGGTGAACTCTATCTATTTGCACTAAAAAGCATAAAAAATTAAAGCCGAATTGACGAACGCTACCTAAGCGCATGGGATCAGAAGTTCAATTTGTATGCTGTGCATGTCGAAGGGACAAATTGGGTCGAAGTGATTTCGGAGCAGCAGCTTTATATTCCCTTGTCTCAGGTTAGCATACCCTCCTCAAAAGCCTTTACTTCCTACTTCCTAGTCCCTTGAATGCGTAGAGAATCCATTTAAGGTCGAAGAGGATGGATGTATTGACGGCTGGGACTTGGCGGCAGTGAACGGCCATGTGTTCCTACTGACGCACACTCGATTATATCACTTTGACACGATCACTATAAAAGTACCTTATATTGTTCGTGCGCAAACGATGCTTGCAGATCGACGTTCTGGCCCTACCAGTGAAAGGTGTCACCAAGGGTCCACGCCACCGGATGTTCACAACCACCTACCATCTCGAGGCTATAGACGGCAGGAGACGAACTGTAGATATTGTGGTGGCGGTTGACGGTAAGTGATAACATAATAAAGGAGTGGATTTTCATCGAATTTAACCAAAAACCGGAAATTTAAAAGATGACTGAACACTTGATCGAGGGGTACATATAGAATAACGACGGAGGCTTTTCAAATTTAAGAAAAATAGTTTCTTAAACGTTTTTCCGGGTTTAAAATAGCTTCATAATTTTCGACACTCTATCGAAATATCGAAAATCAGCAAAAATATTAAAAATGCCGAAACTAGGGTCCCCCGTTGTCCTAAATCTGTGGCGTCCATCGTTTTCAACCAAACATTTTTATGCTATCAAGCTTTTATATCAGATTTTGTCGTGCTGTGAGAATTTCTTAGTATATTTTTCGACGCTCTATCGAATGGCACAAGCCAAGTCCAACAGTAATTTAATATATTGGAAAAATGATTAATGGCCGTATTCCCGTGCCTGTTTTGTACATACGTCAACCGATGGAAGTACGATCGTAAACTATTATATACCAGCCGATTACAGCCGCTTCGCGACTGTAATCGGCTGGCCTTCGGGTTACCCTCCATGTTCTACGCCACCACATTACAACTCTACCTTAATCAATACCCACGCCCACCTTCAGAACCTTCTCTAGCCAACCCCCGGCCAAAAGTTAAACCACCTACCCATACTAACTACCATCAACTATAATAAAAAAGTAGAGACGTCCGTCCGTGTGTCTGAAGCCGAATTCAACTCGAAGGGGAAAGGAGCTAGAGCTTAGCTCTCTTCGGATTCGGATAGAGCGCCGTAAGAAACCCCCAAACTGATAAAAAAATTATGAAAAAGTTTTTGTTTAAATTATTAAAATTAACTTTGAAAGTGGCGCCTTAATAAAACGAGTGGGGGCCCCTGTCCCGGGAGGCCACGCCCCTTTTTTCTCTTCGCCCCTCTTTCCCAGGCCCCTTCGCGCGCCAAGATAGCTTTCTTAAGTTACTTTAATACTTTTAATATTTTTTGATTATGTTAATTTATTATTTAAATCATTTAAAGCCATCGGGAAGGTATTTAGGTAGTTTTTGAAGGGGATTTCGGCTAGGGGAGCTATCTAAAGCCATCAGGGAGGTATCGAAGTAGTTTTTTAAGGGGATTTCGGCTAGGGGGAGTATCTGAAGCCATCAGGAAGGTATTTAGGTAGTTTTTGACGGGGATTTCAGCTATGGGGGTATCTGAAGCCCTCAGGAAGGTATCGAAGTAGTTTTTCAGGGGGATTTCGGCTATGGGGGTATCCGCAGCCATCGGGCAGGTATTTAGGTAGTTTTTGAGGGGGATTTCGGCTAGGGGAGCTATCTAAAGCCATCAGGGAGGTATCGAAGTAGTTTGTCAGGGGGAATTCGGCTAGGGGAGGTATCTGAAGCCATCAGGAAGGTAGTTAGGTAGTTTTTGAAGGGGATCTCGGCTATGGGGGGTATCTGAAGCCCTCCGGAAGGTATCGAAGTAGTTTTTAAGGTGTTTGAAGCTATGGGGGGGTATCTGAAGTGGTCAGCGTGGGTATTGATGAAGGTAGAGGTGTAATGTGGTGGTGTAGGACATGGAGGGTAGCCCGAAGGCCAGCCGATTACAGTCGCGAAGCGGCTGTAATCGGCTGGTAAACTACTTAGATGTCTTCCTCATCGCTTCAGATACCTCCCCCCCATAGCTGAAACCCCCTTAAAAACAACTTCAATAACTTCGGTACCTCCCCTAACCAAAAATTCCTTAAAAAACACTTCGCTACCTTCTTGGTGGCTTCAGATACTCCCCATAGCCGAAACCTCCTTAAAAAACGACTTCGATACCTTCCTGGTGGCTTCAGATACCCCCCCCCATAGCCGAAACCCCCTTAAAAAACGACTTCGATACCTTCTTGGTGGCTTCAGATACCCCCCATAGCCGAAACCCCTTAAAAAACGACTTCGATACCTTCTTGGTGGCTTCAGATACCCCCATAGCCGAAACCCCTTAAAAACGACTTCGATACCTTCCTGGTGGCTTCAGATACCCCCCATAGCCGAAATCCCCTTCAAAAACTACCTAAACACCTTCCTGATGGCTTCAGATACCCCCCATAGACGAAACCCCCTTAAACAACCACTTAGATTCCATCCCGACACTTTAAATGATTTAAATAACGAATTAACATAATTAAAACATATTAAAAATTATGAAAGTAACTCAAAAAAGGCCTCTGGGCAAGGGAAGGGGCCTGGGGAAGAGGGGCGAAGGGAAAGGGGGCGTGGCCTCCCGGGAAAGGGCCCCCCACTCGTTTTATTAAGGCGCCACTTTCAAAGTTAATTTTAATAATTTACACGAAAACTTTTTTATAATGTTTTGACCATTTAAGGGGTTTCTGACCATGCTCTATCCGAATCCGAAGAAAGCTAAGCTCTGGCTCCTTCCCCTTCGAGTTATAGTTGGCTTCAGACAGACAGACTGACTGACGGACATCACAGCAAAATTATTATAGTTGATTGATTGGAAAAATGATTAATGGCCTTATTCCCCGTGCCTTTTTTGTAAATACGCTAACCGATGGAAGTACGATCGTAAACTATTATATATTACCTAAGTAAAATCAAGCAGACGCTGAAATTAAACCATAAAATTCTTTAGATTTGCTAATATTGTACGCTGTGTCATATGTCACCAATCAGCTGGCATGCCTTCAGATGCATAACCCTGGAGTCGGTCGCATCACGGCACTGGCCCCTGGCCGAGATTTTGTAAGTGACCTCCCAATAATCACTCCTCCTTTATTTCAGTGGGTCGCTGGTCGAAAAAGGGATTGCGAGACTGGTCCCCAATCCTACACACGTCTGCCCCGGTCCCGCTATTGCGCGCCCCCAGGCATACGGTACCCCCGCCCCACCCCCACCCAGTGCCCTTTCAAACTGTTTTAACTTATTTATACAACCCTGGGGAGGTTTTTAATAGATCTTTAAAACTAAAATGTTAAAGTTCCTGAGGAGAACTGTCGTTTAATAACTTTTTTGGAAAACAATGACTTTTTGAACGAAAACATAGTGGTGATAGGTTTAGTGCTGCTAGGTTCATAATAAGAACAACTTTTTGTTGGCTATGACCAAGGAAACTTTTAACCGGAAGTTTCTAAATTTGTTAGCATATTGTTTTCCATGGTTTTCTGTTAACAAATGTCTCTCGTTGACCCCTTCTCGGGATCATAAGTTATACTTTGAGGGGATGTAACGTCAGTTGATCAATTCATTGTTGTCACGATCAAGCAACCCTTTTCAAAAGCAGAATCATTCACGAAGCAACCTAGCTTTGCGCCGCCTGGTGCCGATTTCCAAAACTATATTGATCACGTAAGCAGAACCGCCTACTATCTACGATATATAAATTTCTAATGTCCGTGCGCCCGACGTCCGACCGCGACCGGGAATTCAGCCAAATTGTTCATCCAAATTCTAAATTCAAATTGTGGGGGGAGGGGAAGGCCAGCGCTGAACCCTCGCGTAGCGGGGGGTCAGCGCTGGTAAATCTTGAAATGCTAAAAACACGTGCTTCTATTTGCAGAAAGCATCAGCAACACCGTCAAATGTTTCCTAAACCCAAAATCAAAACACCACCTCCGTCCGAAGCCAGTACTGACAAAATTCAAGGCTAACGGCGACAATTTTTCTAAATTGAGCACTTTTTTTCCTATTCGAGACACTACCTCCTAAAAGTCGTCAAAATATAGTTCTCCTCAGGAACTTGCACATTTAAGCTTTAAAAAAACTATTAAAAACCTCCCCAGGGTTGTATAAATAAGTTAAAACAGTTTGAAAGGGCACTGGGGAGTGGGGGGTGGGGCGGGGGTACCGTATGCCTGGGGGCGCGCAATAGCGGGACCGGGGCAGACGTGTGTAGGATTGGGGACCCGTGATTGCGAGTGGGTTGCGATCATCTAGGTTCTGGGACCATCACATACCCTCCCCGTACGTACACAAACTATCATTTTTGGCATTAGACCATAACGTCTCCTAGTGCTGTGGGTCTTTAGCCTTTAGCCAGTATGCTGGGTGTCCCAAAAAAAAGCACCCCTTCGGTATTTCGCCGTTTTACATCCAAGCGGCCCCATATTTTGCACAAGGGTATATCGTGTGATAAATAACCACAATCCTGAGTTATAGCCCGTTCGCTACCGTAGTTTTCGAGTCATGGCCAAAATACTATTTTTTACGCGAAACTTCACAGTTTTTCGGCTAACTTTTTGGACTTTGCATCGATTTGGATCGACTTTCGGCTGCGAGTCCCTAATTGCGCTTAATATTGGGGGTGAATTTGGGTTATCAATTACCCTGGGGTCGGTGCGCGCGCGCTCTGTCCTTGGCGCTTGTATCGCGTCGTAGTCGGGCCAAAGAGGGGTTCCAGGAGGCGAGGCCTCCGAACTGGTGGCATCCCAGGTGGAGTCGGTCCGCCGACTCTCGAACCTGCGCGCCGTACTTGATGGAATCCAGGATCTTGTAGTTGTACTTGGTGATGACCTTGTGACGAGCATAGGGGGTCTAGGGGTATGATTCTCGCTTGGCATGCGAGAGGTCCCGGGTTCGAATCCCGGTTCGGCCCCCAGTTAGGTTAGCTGACCCCTAAGGGTAGCGCCTAGCAGAAACGAAACGCACAAAAATTGCACAACGGCAATCCAAGAACAACGGCTCAAACGGCCAGCCAAGAAGAATGGGGAGCTAGCCCCGCAAACCACTCTCAAGCCTAATTAGTAAAAGAAAAACTGATTAAGAGTTAGAAAGTTTATTACGGGAAATGGTGTGAGACGAATTAGATGAAGAAAAAGTGGAATTTACAGAAAGGGGAAGGAGAAGCTAAAAGAGAAAAGTATTAGTGAGGAGATGGAAATGGGAAAGTTTAGAGGGAATAAAAATAGAGATTTTAGGGCGAAAAGGGGACATGAATACAGGAAAACTCTTATGGCCAAAACGGGGAAAAACGAGGGGCCAGGGAAGAGACTGGGATTGGGGAAATTCCAACCCTCTCGCTGGGCAAAGGGGAAAATCGTGCGGCCCTGGGGTCGGTGCGCGCGCGCTCTGTCCTTGGCGCTTGTATCGCGTCGTAGTCGGGCCAAAGAGGGGTTCCAGGAGGCGAGGCCTCCGAACTATAAAACCTTATAAACCCTCCAAAATGCCATTCCTGCCGTATTTCATACTCTAGTTACTTCCTATTAATTTTTATCTCTTCCATTTTGGCAATCCCATAAATCATTTCCAAATTTTTCAGAAGTATCAGCAAAAACATTTTAAGCCCAATAAAAAATGAAAATCGTATCAGAATTCTATTAAAACTCCGACACGGGCAATCAAATATATCTTACTGAAAGCCAGATGGTATCAGTTGTGTATAGAAAGCATTGTAAAACATATCGGTAAAATTCTTATGCCAAATATACTTTTATTTATCGGCTTTCCTTGCTATTCTTTGCAACCTGTGGGGCGAAACGCACCCCAAAACACGCCCCCAAACGCACCCTCAAACGCACCCCGGGGTGCGTTCAAAGGCACCCGGGGACACTATTAATGCACCCCCCGACGGAGAGGGGTGTCTTTCAAACGCACCCCGGGGTGCGTTTCAAACAGACCCCGGGGTGCGTTTGAAAGGCACCCCGGGTGCGTTTCAAAGACCCCCTGGGGTGCGTTTGAAAGGCACCCGGGGTGCGTTTCTTGGGGTGCTGTCCGACACTAGTGTAAAACCACTAAAACACCAAGGTTCCGAGCTCATTTCTGCAATCCTCTTTCAATTTTCAATTTTTTCCGTTTGGTCATCGGGTTTGGCTAGAGACAGTAAAGAACCGGATCCTGGAGGTGACGACGTGGAATTTCAAATTCCCACGCTTCAGTCCTCTGAGCGTTTATGCGGTCTTGAACGCACAGTTCCCGGTTTTCGGGACGTATCTCAATTTTTTTTGGCGCTCCAGAACCCCCCCTTAAAATCTAGATTTGCCACATTAAAGCACAAGTAAAATAATAATAATAACCATAATAATAAAATCATTCGCTTAGGTTTATTCTGTGCCGAACGGCGACCGCATCTGTTTGCACAACGGGTTAGTTTTTGAAGACTTCAGAACCTCACCTACATTTAGGAACCTGGTGCGCTACCCAAGCGCATATACGTATAGGACTGAACAACTTGACCGACCCTGTCTCCCCGAAGGGCCTTATGCCTGTTTGCTCGACGCGAATACGGAAAAAATGTTCTTCCTTCTTCTAACAAACAACATACATCGAAGACAATGTGTCTACTTGGAATTGAGCCAGTACAGTCCGAGCATGAGTCAGTTTTTTTATGTTAGCAGCTGAATGTAAAAGAAGCTTGAGCGCAAATGAAACCGCCAGCGGGAGAAAATTAGTTGTAAGCAAGATCAGGGAAAAAGGTGCAGGATTGAGAACCGATTGAGAATGCAAACACATTGTAACTGCTGCCTGGGTTTTCCCTGCTTTTGCTGCGCTACGGTATGTCAAGACATTTTCAAAAGTTTGCCACTTTACTTGCAAATCAAAACAACAATATGCAAGTACAGCACTTAAATCAGCCAGAAGGGATGATTAGCATATTATCATTATCTATTTTAGATTGTGATATGGTATGTGACGCGCCCGTGTTCATGGCAACAATTGACTATGAACGGTACTACACATACCATACGCCAGTCTTCTGGTATTTTGACAACGACGCGATCAAGCCACCTCGGTAAATGGAGTAACTTTGAGCGAAGAGGGCGAGAGAGAGAGAGGGGGGGGGGGATAGGGAGAGTCTCTACCCACCGATTTAGGCCGAAGGCCAACCTGCCGTTCCGTTTTATTTCCATCAGCCGCCACAAATGTCAGATCTTCGTAGGCAATCGAATAAAGACTGCAACTCAGCCATTTTAAGATTTACATGGAAGGGGGGGTTTTCCTTACCGCGCGGCACATTTAACCCACAAGACCTTCCAGCAGATTCGTGAGTGCGCCAAATGTCGTTTTTGCAAGCACGGCAAATTTAGAGCGCCGGATTTCAAAGTCGTCAAGGTCGCCTGCATCATTACACCGCTCATCAACCGAATTATCGTGGCAACTGAGTTGGTGATTTTTGCGTGGTCTTAGCAAGGAGTTTAGACACTTCCTGCTGATGGAAACCCACAGTGGTCATTTTGAAGTTCACGTCATTGACAAGCTGAGCCGATTCAACCAAGCGTAAGTTTGCCACTAAACTTGACCTAAGAAAATGAAACTTGTTAGTTTTTTAAGCCCGAAAATTGCGCTGAAATGCGCTAAAAAACCACCAAAGTAGGGCCTAATCAAATACTTTGGATTTTTTATTTCTGGCAAAAAGTCAGCGGCCGCTGCTGGACGGGAGCCATCACTCTTTCGAGTTTTGTGCTAAACTGTTTTGATCAATTTTTTGTGAAAACACACAAAACGTGCAGATTCTAGGCTCATTTCTGAAATCCTCACGCAATTTAGAGAAGTTTTGTCTTTTAATCATCAAATTTCGCCCATAAGCGACCAAGAACGGAATGTTGGAGCTGACGCTCTGGGCGTACAGAGGCCTTCAACGTAGAGGGCTCCGCTTCTTGGACCGTAACTCAATTTTTTGCGCTTCTTTTCCTCTTTAAAGGGCACGTTTCGGGACGTTTTTTTTGGAAAAAAGCAAAGATTTTTGCCGCGGCCGGGGGTCGAACCCGGCCCCCCCCCCCGCTCGGGAGGCGCGGATGGATACCAGTCAGCCACAGCTACAACCTGGCGAGGGGGCGAGGGGCGCCCCACGCCGCAAAGGAAGGGAATGGCCTGTCACAGCACGGGCAGGCAGTGCGCGCGGTCCCTATGTCCATAGGGTGTACACGTTGGGACGAGTACACGGCCCCTCCCTGAACGTGCGCTTTAAAACTGAAGTATACATTCGTCCGAACCAAGTAGCAGAAATCCATGCTTTCGCATTATCGGGGCGGGGGTGTATTAAACTAGCCTTAACCTAGTAACTTAAGAGAAAGCTTTTTCAATGTGTTGTTATAGTAAAATAAATTTTATTCTAACCAGAAAAATATCTAAAAACTGTGTTTCGGTCCACAAACCGATATTTTGTTGCATTCTTTAATCAAAAATTGAACAGCGGAATAGTAAAAAAGTTTAGAAACAATTTTGGTATTTATATTTGAAAAACTCGTTCTTGAGAAAAAATGCGATAATGCGAAAAACCTAGAAATCTATCCAGGAGACGTTTTTAGATCGTCTGAAGCGGCGGAAGACGTGATTCCGGCGGACAACATGCGTGGCCGAAAAATCGTGGATATGACAGACGCAGTTCATTGCCACGACATTATTGTGCTGCTGGAGTGCGGATATGTGGTCCATTATGAGTGGGGTCACCTGACGTTGAGTAGGTCCAAATTGACTACCAAATTATGCAAAAAAAAACTACAGCCCAAGTGGCCTACCGCCAGAGTCGCTGGAAAAGCCTAAATGGGATGTCCCTTGCGCGTTCATTTCTGGGAATGAGACATTTCGGTAGCTCGCCGTCGACTAAGGTATAAATCACCGTCACAACATTATCTTTTTGGATTTAGGTATTTGGGTACGCGGAGCGGATTCTGGATGATGGTAGAAAGGTAAGCCAAGCTGCTGACAACGTTTTTCCCGTCGATGAAATATTGATAAAACCAATCTACTCTAATAATTTTGCTGTAATGTCTGTCCGCCTGAAGCCGAATTCAACTCGAAGGGGAAAGGAGCTAGAACTTAGGTTTTATAGGATTCGGGTAGAGCGCGGTCAGAAACCCCAAACTGATAAACAAATTATGAAAAAGTTTTCGTTTACGACTGGGAAACTGCTTTGCTCGATTTTGGGCATAGTGAGCCAGGTCGCGCGCGTTTCGGCGCGGGTGAGGGAGCGCAAGGGGGTAGCCCGAAGTTCAGCCGCTTGCAAACGGAAAGCAGCTGAAAGCCGCCGCTGATTTAATGGAAAAGTACAGGGTGCCCCCAATAAAAAACACGTCCTCCATAATCAACAGAAAAACGGCATAATTCGATCGATTACGTGCGGGAAAGAATCTCTCTCTGCTCTTCTCCCCTAGGCGCGCCCTCTGCCCTGTTGGCTATTTGCCAAAAAGTTTAAGTCGACCTCCCCCAAGGGGGGAGGGTTGAAAGGGGCACTTGAGCAGCTTCGTTTTTCGACGACTCGTCGAAAAATGGCATGCAAAACGTTTGGCCTCCCGTCAGGGTGCGCTCTCTAACCGGGAAAACGTGCAAATTTTTCCACATTTCATGAAAGACCGGCGCTGCTGAAAGTGTCCCTTTAACAGATGCCGTTCTTACCCTTTAAAAGGCACGCTCAGGGACGTTTTTTTGGAAAAAATCAAAGACTTCTGCCGCGGCCGGGGGTCGGACCCGGGCCCCCCGCTGGGAACCTCTGGAACCCGGATGCATACCAGTCAGCCACAGCTACAACCTGGCCAGGGGGTGAGGGGCGCCCCACGCCGCAATGGAGGGAAATTGCCTCCCACGACACGGGCAGGGTGTACGGCGTGCGTTCCATACACGTGGGTGTACACGTTGGGACGAGTACACGGTCCCTCCCTGAACGTGCGCTTTAAGAAACGGCCTCTGCATCTAATTAACGGCAACTCCCCCTCCGATTTCGTAAAGTATAAGATCTTATTGCTAGATCCTCGTGGCCGTGATTGGCGCCGTGTTTCGCGATGACGAGGTTTTGGTGGAACACTTGCAAGACCTGCGCGAAACAGCTTCACTCAGCAGGGACCTGTGGTGATTTATATATCTCATCTGTCAATATATTTTGAAGGAATAACGACGATCGTTACCAGCACTTACTGCTCAGTCTCCAAAGTCCAAAGTCCCTGCGAGATGTCAGTTAACATTTAACCCTATCACTAAGAACTAGCGTGTTTTGTAATGTTGCTCATTGTTTTCAGGTTTCTTTGATCTTACCGATGATATCACGAACTTATCTACGAGCACCATTGATTACGTACAAAATCGAAAAAATTGTCGCGGAGCCGATGGACGAGTTTGGATTCTCTTTGGTCGGGTGTTTTAATTCGAATCTCCAAACCATTGCGTCTTTTTGGAAATTTGTCAAAGAATCATGGTTCTGGTTTGTTAGCGGGGGGCGAGGAGAAAAATTGTTTGCCAGTAGCTTCTCTGATTCTGAATTACATTATTTTGAGGTGTACATAAAACTTTTAGTAGGTTTTTCGTTGTGCTATTCAATAATGTTAAAATGATGTCGAAAAATATCAAAAATAACGAAACACAGATTTCTAACCCCATTTTCGGGGTTATTTTTGCTATAACGGTATGGTGTCTTGAAAACCCTTAGTATATTTTTTGATGCTCAACCGGGCCCCGATGACGTAGTGCTCCAAAAAATAATCAAATACTAAAAAGCCACAATATTAAGCTTCCCCCTCGATAAGTCCCCCCGCTAACGAACCAGAACCGAAATCAGTAGCGCACTCCAAAATCCACTCCAAGGCAGTCACTCCAAAATTCAAGTAACGCCGATATACATGACCATTTGAAGCCAATTAAAATGTCCGATTTCAGCTCGCCGTCATCGGCACCGGCCTCACGTTGATCGTCTATCAACCGGAGCTAGGTTAGGCAATTAATGGTTTTGCTTATTTGCAAATTCAGAGAAACTAACTGTTCTCAATGAACATTTCCCACGCTACCCATGTGTTGATGTCGCCTTTTCCATGGTAAGGAAATGATTTTTAACGCAAATTGGCTTGAAAATTAAACTCGAAAAGGTCAACTTTGTCGAGTTTTTGGAATATGAAATTGCCGCCTATTGAGTGACCTGATCCAACTTTGTCATTATAGGTTAGGAAGGTGGAAGTGGAAGGAAAGACGTGCATACGAGGATTTATCATCTTGGCCACTGAAGCGGATATCGAACTTTTGGATTTCCTCTTTAAGGGTGACCCAACTGGTGAGTTTTTCAGGAGCAATTTCTTTTACAGTCCCACGTCGTTCTGGCTGCAAAATCCCAAAAAAATACGCAAGTGTACGTTAACATTTTTCAGTCAAGGATTGGGCCACAAAACAGCCGGTTGGCACACCACAAGCACCTATCCTGCGCAGGATGGTGATGAATGTTGGGCCACGCATTTGCAAATTATATGTTCCCACCACCGTAGGCTTTTAAGGAGGTTTAAAACGGATTCTTATAGTATGAGACGCTGCGACACCAGCAACTCGCAATATTCTATGTGGCGTGCTGTCCGAAAAATGAGCGTGACTTTTTTATCGGGTATGGTTTGCTATTTTGTATTTTGGAGGGTCTGGTCACTAACGTTGTAACTGCTCGTTGCAATGCAAGCAATCATCGTGGCGAGCAGGTTTTGCGGAATCTGCCCGTTAAGGAAAGGTTGGTAAGTTTCGTTCTCGCTCATAATAAATGGTGTAGTTAAAGAAATTTTTGTCAAGAGAGCATTATTGGAGCTAACTTTGGGCAATTTATGGGCTAGCTGACGCTTCATGAAAACTGTGGATTTCCGGGGCAATCTGATCGGTCTAGTCCAACGCGGCTACAGCGTAGAAGGAGCAGCCAGAGCCGCTTAAAGGGCACGTTCAGGGACGTTTTTTTTGGAAAAAAGCAAAGGCTTTTGCCGCGGCCGGGGGTCGAACCCGGGCCCCCCGCTCGGGAGGCGCGGATGGATACCAGTCAGCCACAGCTACAACCTGGCGAGGGGGCGAGGGGCGCCCCACGCCGCAAAGGAAGGGAATGGCCTGTCACAGCACGGGCAGGCAGTGCGCGCGGTCCCTATGTCCATAGGGTGTACACGTTGGGACGAGTACACGGCCCCTCCCTGAACGTGCGCTTTAAAGGGCACGTTCAGGGACGTTTTTTTTGGAAAAAAGCAAAGATTTTTGCCGCGGCCGGGGGTCGAACCCTGGCCCCTCGCTCGGGAGGCGAGGATGGACACCAGTCAGCCACAGCCAGGGGCGTAGCCAGAAAAAAATTCCGGGGGGGGGGGCCCGAAAAATGTTTCCAAAAAACTCAAAAAATTAACAAGAAAACAGCGCCGCAGGCAAAAAATTTTAGAAACAAGGCTATGTAGCTTTCCAAATAGCAGTAAAAACGTAAAAAAATAGCGCCGCAGGCAGCAAAATTTTTGAGAAAATAAAAATCATAAGGGTCCCCCCTTATGAAATTTTCGACCCCGGCCGATTTCGGGGGGCTGGCCCAGGGGCCCACCTTACGCTACGTCCCTGGCCACAGCTACAACCTGACGAGGGGTCGAGGGGCGCCCCACGCCACAAAGGAGGGGAATGGCCTGTCACAGCACGGGCAGGAAGTGCGCGCGGTCCCTACGTCCATAGGGTGTACACGTTGGGACGAGTACACGGCCCCTCCCTGAACGTGCGCTTTAAGGGGGACATTCCGCTCTCCTTTTCAAGGTCTTGAAATCGTCAACACTTTAGCACGCGGTCACGGTAGGTGCTCGACCTCCGGCAAAACCGCCCACTCGCCCTGGGGTAAGCGCCATAGACCACCCGGCAAAACACATTGCCAAAACACCACAATTTCCCAGATTCTGAGCTTCTTCGCCATCTGAT
>CATQJA010002677.1:18645-56825 GCA_958295435.1 Mesorhabditis spiculigera
AGAAAAAATTAGCATGCTCCGGAAGTCCCGGTGGCCTATATAATGGGGTAGAGAGCGCAATTTTCATTTTTTTGTCATCGGAAATCCAAGAATTATGCAAAGTTAAGTATATCGTGAGATCAGACGGGGCCAGGGTTAAAAAGCCGCGAAGCGACTTTTCAACCCTGGTGGAAAACTAAAGTTTATGAAACAAAAGTGCCCATTGGTAGCCATTTTTTTATCGCATCGTGTTCCCCGTATTTTATTTTATTTTTCCACCAATTTTGAGCCGTTTTGGAGACTGTGACCTCACAACCTCTACATGTAAGTGCTTAGGATTAGGATTCGCCTCAGGCTTCAGCTTAGGTTTGGGGCAAAGGCTAGCCTTAGGCTTAGGCATCGGTTTGGCTTAGACTAAGGCTTAGGCTTAGGCTTCACATAGACTTAGACAGGCTCACAAGGGAAGGGCACGTGGACGAAGTGGAGTTTCGCAAAACCCTCGCGGCTACCCCCGGGTAATCGACTGTGGAGAACACGATGCCGTTGTCCGATTTTCCTGCGGAGGCCTGTGGACAGAGATACAGCACTTCCGGAAAATGACGATTTGCATGCGAAAAATTAGAATCCGGGGGAAGCTTTATTAGGCTCGCTCGTCAGTATGGAATCACCGGTCGAATGATCGATTGGTAAGCAACTCGCTTGATAGTTTACTGACGAGGGTACGGATCCTCTCACGCTTTTTTCGTTTTGCTTTTTGACCAGTGGTTTTCGAACAAGGTTTCATTGCTATTTTTGCCGCGATAACTGTAAATTTTTAATTAATACGTACGTTATTGCAGGGGGACCAAATCTAAAATACTTTCACAAACTTTAGGAAACTTTCACCTAATGGGAGGATGGATGCCCATTCGCGCGAATATTTTTTAATTTTTAATTTTTTTGGTGGGATAGCTAAATCTATGATATTCATCACTCTAAAAAATTTTGTCGAAGTCAAGGAAATTCTGGACTTGTGCAAAAAGTTCCTGTCAAAAAGCAAAACGAAAAAATCGTGAGGGGATCCGTACCCTCGTCAGTATCCTATCAAGCTAGTTGCTTACCAATCGACCATTCGACCGGTGATTCCATACTGATGAGCGAGCCTAATAAAGCTTCCCCCGGATTCTAATTTTTCGTATGCAAATCGTCATTTTTGGGAAGTGCTGTATCTCTGTCCACAGGCCTCCGCAGGAAAATCGGACAACGGCATCGTGTTCTCCATAGTCGATTACCCGGGGGTAGCCGCGAGGGTTTTGCGAAACTCCACTTCGTCCACGTGCCCTTCCCTTGTCAGACTTAGTTTTAGGAATTGCACGCTTGCCAAACCGTACCCTGCTGCGGAAAAGCGTCCGGAAGCTGAGGATCAAGGCCAAGCATTCAATTTGACGGGGTCCACGATCGATTATGCCACCAAGGAAGAGGATGCTTAAGCATCCAAGCGTTCACAAAATCCTCCAAAAGCTACTTGATTTCGGGCCCTTTTTCGCTCATCCGCGACAGCCAGTAATGGAAGATGCGCCAAAGGTCGTTGAACTGAAAGCGAAATTTTTATGTTCGAAAATTCAGAATGTTTTGCTCGATTTTTGATATTTTTCGTGCCCAGTTCATCTGAAAAACTTCTACAATTACTATTACAGGGTGTTCCAAAAAAAGCACCCTTCCGGCATTTCGCCGTATTACATTCCAACAGTCTCAAAATTGGACTGGAGGTATACCAGGCCCTAAATAACCACAATCCTGACTTATAGCCAGATCGCACAGTTTTTCTTACTCTTTTTCACTTAACATTCGAACACAATCCGGGAATTTTGAAATCGGCAGAGAACATAAACTAGCCTTGACAACTGCACCCCCCGCTAATGAACCAGAACCACCGGATGTACCGATGTACGCGATGTACCGGCGTATCGGAATTTGAGGCGGCCCAATGCCGCCGGACGAATTTTTTTGGATTTGCTGTCATGCCGAAAATCATGCTTTCCGAATTCTTCATGTCGAAATTTCATAATGTCAAAATTCCGTATGTCGGAACTTTTTGCATGGGATTCGGGGGTTCCCCATGGAAAAAAAGCCGCGACATTAAAGGGATACCCAACCTTTTCGGGCCTGAAAAAGCAAAACGGCTGTCGCGGCCGGGAGTCGAACCCGGGCCCCGCAACTCATAGGCCCGGACGCTATCCATTACCCCATGGAGCCAGCCATTGGTCCGGGCAGGGGCCACCCTTCACAGGTCAGGGAGGGGCGAGTCGGGAAAATATAAAGTTATGGATTTGGACCCAAAAACCTTGGGTATCCTTTTAAGAAATTTGGACAATCTGAAATTTCGGCATTATGAATTTTTTGCGCGCTTTAGCGCCCACATTGCCATAGATGTCCCCAACGACGAGTGTTTGTAGATCCGTCTTGATAACTGCTTTAGCTTCGAGCATCTCCACGCCCAGGTCGTCGACAAGGGCCCGCAGGTGATGGGCGTCCGGAGTGTAGATGGGCTGAATGCGGTGTGATATAGTTTTTGGTTTAGAAATAGGAAAAACGGGGTTCTAGTTCATTAGCGGGGGGGGTTAGCTGTGGAAGGGAGTTTAATGTCGGAAGTTTTCCAATATTTCATTTTTTGGCGACTCCATCATCGCGGCCCGGTAGAGCATCCAAAATATGCCAAGAATTTTCATTCTGGTCAAAATACAAGAATTTAAGAAAGCTGTCATAGAAGCAGAAATGACCCTGAGCTATTTTTCGGGATTTCGATACTTTTCGACATTCTGTTAACGCTATCGGATGGAGCATCAAAAAATCTACTATGCGTTCTGTAGAACCGCTAAAGAACCGTGGCCCTACAACGAAAACTGGCATCCATTTTGATATCAACCCTAGGACCAAACGGTTTCCCGGGAGAAAGCGGGGGGGGGGGGGGGGGAAAGAGGAGAGAGAAAGAGAGAGAGAGAGAAAGAGAGACAAAGAGCGAGACATAGAGATCGGTAGATAAAGAGCGAGAGAGAGAAGGGAGCAAGAGGCGAGAGACAGAGAGAGACAGAGAGATATACATATTTTTGACAGCTAGTATATGTATACCGAAATGATACCCCTTCATTGTCTTCCGAGAGATATTGTTCACTGTTCAACTTTTCGAGGATATGCAATGCGCCCCTCGTGCCGCCGGGTTCCATGCCAACGTCCCAGGTGTACGGTCGGCGGTCGGGCTTCTTTGGGTGTGCCGATTTCCATGCTCTCTGAAAGGTGGTTTGGCAAGGTCCTCCTTGGAAGTCAACAAATTTGAATTGTCTGACCCCCCCAGCCAGTACCCAATTTGGCATCTCGGCTCCCTGTTGGTCTACAGGTGCGTAAAGTATACCAAAATTTTCGCCTTGCTCTGGTGAGTATTTTGGTATACTTAACTACCCGGTATAATAACGGGGAGCCGAGATACGGTAAGTCGGCGTCGGCTTGGCGGGGGGGGGGGGCAAACGCAATTAAGCCTAAAATTCGGCACCGAATAGGCTTGGTTCCGTAAAAAAAATATAATACATCGGCCTTTTAATGGAAATCCACTCACCAGTTTCTCGACGTCGATACGCAGCGCATGGCCCTTGTCCGTCAGTTCATAGGTGCCGGGCCTGGGGTTGCGCACGCGCGGTGCTATCTAAATGAATGAATGAATGGATGAATGTGTGGTAATGGTAATGCATTGGGAACGGTCGTACGATGTCCGCGGACAGATGCCCGTCACAGATCTTGGAGCAACTGACCGAGTGACCCCGGCGAACTGGCTTTTCGGTAAGGCCGACCTTGATGGCGAGGCTGACATCAGCGTTGAAGATATCCGTCTAAACACATCGGTCAAACGACTCAAATGAACCGAGCGACGCCGTTGGGGCTGGCCTTGTGGCGTGCAATCTGTTTGGCGGTGGAAATTTCGAAAACCGCACAGCTAAAAAGCGCCGACAAGCAACTCAGCAGTGACGCTCTTGTCACCACTGGCTGCAGTGACTACAGAGTGTCCCAATCAAAAACAGCCCCGTCTAGCTCGTAGCGGAAGTGTCAATACGGAATGGTAGTTATACGATTCGAAAGTCCTTAAAACCAGCGAGTTTGTAACAGTCTTTAAAACAATGTTTTTATCTGGACCCTCGATTTTACAAAGCATCTAAAAATATCACAGGGATCGGGGCGGCCTAGTATGTAGATCGGCCAAAAACAGGTGAAGCGAGCGAAAGGGGTCTCCGCGCCCCCTGTCGCCCTCCCTGGCCCAGATAGCTACTTTCCAATTATAGGTCGGCCGGATCTGCGCAGGTCATCGCTATCCCTTAAGAAACATTGAACTCCCAACCTGGTTTAAAAAGCAAAAAGCTTTATCACTGCTGGGGGTCGAACCCGAGCCTTGGGGGCGGCAGGCGTGCACAAAACAAATCAGCCCAGGGGGCTAACGCCATCGGGAAAGAACAGGCCTTCTTCCCCCAGCGAGGCCTTATCCACGCTTTAGGAAATAGACCAAGCTGGAGCGTGGGCCGATTTAATGCGGTAAGTTAGCTCGTATGCAACTCTGAAAATTTTACAGAATTTTACAAAATCGCTCGTAAAAGCACATTTAAATAAAAACGTGCTATCGAAGTTGGTTTCGGACTCGCCGTTTCAATAACTTTCGGATGGCGTAACTATGGTCTTGATCCAAAATTTCTACGTCGAATTAGAGGGGTTTTTTATGGGGACACCCTGTAAATATCCACCTATTTTTAAAAAAGAAACCTCGTGCATCTGGTGCACTTCACTTGCAAGGTCCCCGTAAACCGCGAGCACACTACCATTTTCCTCATCAGCCCAAACAATCCTCCTTCAAAGTCGGTGGTGACCAGTTCGTATTGACCATCGGCTGGGTTAAATGGTTTTGGTGGCGGCTTTGGTGGTTCGGGAGCAGCCGGGGCAGGTACGGTGACATCCGGAGTCGATTTGGACGGGGCCACCGGAGCTGGTTCGGCGGAAGCTGGCGGCGTTGCTGGCGTTAGAGGCGTTGCGGGCGTTACTGGCGTTGCCGGCGTTGCTGGGGTTGCTGAGGTTTCTGGCGATGCTGGCGTCTCCACGCCCTCCGCCACCTTTTCCGGATCTTCCGCCGTTTCCGAGTTCTTCCTAAAAGCTCAACATTGCGGGGGCACAAAGCAAGTAGGGGCACTACTTTTTGAGCTTCCACGCCAGCAATGCACCACAGACCAGCAGTAGGACCGCGCCGCCGACTCCTGAATAACGGTATCAACAGCAGGAAGGAAAATTGTCTGACCAGCCCCAATTCCGATCAACGTCTCAGTCGATAGAGCGGCAGCTTCTGTGGTCGGAGGGATGGGGGTCGTTTCCGGTGGGACTCCATGGCGATGCGTGCAGATTTTCTGCAATGATTGGTTTTCAAAGGTATTCAACCACACGGGATCATCACCTAGGGTTGTTTCGGTCCGGACCGTAACAACCCTAATCACACCCGATCAGAAAACATCCTACAGTGTCATTCGCTCCTTCACATGGCGGCGGCGGTTCACACGAAGATGTTCGTGTCGCAGTTCAGAAACTGGTCGTCCTTGACCCTCTGCAGATCCTCTTTCTAAAATGGTACTATTTTCATGTGCAGAATTTGTGAAGCTACAGCCAATCCCGCCACATTGATGCATCGTGGGTATTGAATCTTCTCGGGGATGTCATCTTGGCGGCGAACACGACCCTTTTTCTCATCATGCGACGAGAAAGGCCGGATCTGGAAAAGATATTTCAGTGACCCTGGCTGGAAGCAATGAAATGAAGAAATCCATACGTCACATGGGGTGCTTCCAGGTTATCGGGGGTCGGTTATTTTAGCGGGGGACGGTTGCGAACTTTTTTTTGTTTTTTGCGAACCGGTACTTGCGTATTTCCGGGGGGACTTTTTGGCCCAAGCCTAGATTTTTTATATAAATAGTGGAAGTGTTTTTAAATTGTTCATAGCTATTCTTACACATAAAAACTTTACAAAATTTATTTCAAAAATTTAATTTTAGGTCAAAAAATCAATTTTTTCGACCAAAAATGACCAAATTCGAGCGTTTTTCTAAATTTTTTAGAAAGTTTTTCCGATTCAAATAGGCTTACATTTTGCTAAAAACAATATAAAAACTCTTTATGGGGGAAGTATACTGAATAGATACGCGTTTTCGCAAAATAGATAAAGGAAAATTTGAGATGTGGGCAAAAAGTTCCCCCCGCGAATTCTTCCCCCCGGGAATACGCAAGTACCCCCATACCTCCCTAGTGAAAAATTGTAGTTTATTTTAATACTGTTTTTAGTAGCTTCCGATAATCAAAAATTATAAAAATACCAGGGTTGAAAAGCCGCTTCGCGACTTTTCAACCCTGGCCCTGTCTATCCCATAATATTCTTCTTTCTGCATACGTCTCTCGAATCCCGATGAGAAAAAATGAAAAACGACGCTTTCTACCTGATTAAATAGGCTACCACCACTTCCGGTGCATGCTAATTGTTTCCTAACAAAGAGCGTGTCCGAAATTTTTACAAAAACTGAAATTTAATATTTAAAACAATTAATTTTGTAAAATCTGATAAGCGTGCAGTCATCCCAGAGCCATTACGCATCTAATGACGTATCATATATACCTTAAAATTTATTCCCTATCGAGGTATCCTCCGGACATGGTGACGGAAGCTGCATGCAAAGTATCACACACACACACACAAACACTATTTTTTTATATATAGTAGGATTTATCCTATAGTCACAAATTCTAGGGTTATAGCGCGGTTTCAGCCATTTTCATATATGTTAGACCGAAAAAGAAAAATTTTTTTCAACATGTTTTATGACGTTTTTCTTAACGTCTCCTCCCCCGCTAACAGTCCAGAACCAGAACCACCACAACCAAGCATAAGTCTATAAAAACGGCCAGCTTTTAATTAGCCGAGCCGCACGATATTATAGAAAAAAAGTTCGCAGCCGTCCCCCGCCAAATAACCGACCCCCGATAACCTGGAAGCACCTGGTATACGTCACATGGTATACGAAAAGAGCACGTTAATATCATTAGTACTTCTGGCTTATGGTGAAGAGAAGATACATTTTCCGGTCCTCCCTCTGTGGGGTTATTTGTTGTCGTTTCCGGCGTCTCCGGAGCGTTCGGAGCCGCCGTTGATCCCTCACTGCTGGTCACGGCGCCAAGCATCAAATTCTCGGCTTGATCCACGAAGATGGCGTACGGGCCGGACTTAAATTGATCGATGTTTTCAGAAACAACCAAGGCCGATCAAACTACCGACAGTGCAACCGACCAGTGCCCGCCGAGCTGAGAAGTAAGGCATGGCGTCTCCTGGATTCGAGATATCCAGAAAAACACAGTCCTCGTATGTTGCGCCGAATTGGTATTGACACGGCTGGTCACAGTCCGGCGCCGTTTTGAACTCAACCGGGAATTCAGAGGCTCTAAAATACATTCAATTGTGCCTTTTCACGACTACATACGGTGGTTTGCCATTGTTGTTGCAGATTGGTAATGGGGAGCAGTTGGAGCCCCTCCGCTGCCCCCACCCACCCGGCCCCTTTGGTGTGGGGGTAGCGCGTTGGACTGATGAGCGGACCATCCCTGGTTCGACCCCCGCTCGGTGCGCCCTTTCTTGCTTTTTGACCAATCCCATCTTTCCAGAGGCCTTTAATGTCCTTGAGGAACGGCACATCGTATGGGTATTTGGTGAACGGCGAAAGATCGTCAGGGGCGTATCCGGCGGCCACGTGGAGACTCGGGACGCAAGTCGCTTTTGGAGGGCTCTCGGGCGTTGCAGGTTTCGCAACTGCTTTGATGATCACTCTGAGTGAAAAGCAATTTTTCGATATACGCGGTCATTTCGAATTTTTGAACGTTAGATCCCGTCCCCGGCTGGTTGCGCACATTTCTAGTGAGGATATTCGTTCAGATAGAAACGAGACAAACTCACTGTGGTATTATGAAGCCGGCATCGCACTGCACAAAGTACTGGTTGGTTAATGGCATTCCGGTTATCGCGTATGGATTCGTGCTCCTGAGTGGATTATAACCATCAATAATGACCAATTGACCCAACCATGCCTTTCCTTCGCATTCTCCCGATGCTAGCATTTCCCGAGTGCACAGATTGAAGGGGAACATGACTTTATCTAGAAGCAATTATTAATGGACGATAAAAATCATACCTTTTCCATCGTTGATGGTTACAGGCAGGATGCAATCCGGTACCCCGGATTCGTCCTTGTATTCGGGGTGTCTAGAAATGACTATGGTACTTATGCGCGACGGGACCGAGAAATCCTACGATATATAAAGGATCTTGTCTATATGTTTGCTACTTTTTTTGCATGCAATTTTCGTCTAGACCGGCATCTCGATCGGAGAATAAATTTAGGGTTTCGTCTTTGTTAGAAAAAATTAGGTTGCGCGCGGTTGAGGAAACCTATATAAAGAAAGAGAGGGAGAGATTTTCTTTTTTTTTTTGGTTATCGGAATTCATGGCAATTATCTAGTCTGATGAATATCAGGGGATACGACGGGCCCGGCTTTTCATCCCTGGTCGAAGCCAAGCGATCGAAAAGTCGAATATCAGCGTCCAAGTCCCGCGAAGCGGGTGTTGGGCGCTGATGCAAATATAATTGGGGTTTTAATCACCAAGCACTTACACAAAAATGTGGCATACATGCTTCATAGACTTTCGGCCTTGGTGTGCCCCCCGTCAGAATGCCCCAGGCGCACTTCTGAGTGATACACGCCTCACACTCCGATTTCAGCCAGGACGGTTGCTCGATTCCCTCACTAGCCAGATGTTCGTAGGCATAACAAAGGAATGGGCGCGGGATACACTAAAGCAAGGCTTTGATGGAATCAAGCTTGGGAAGTACCTGAGCGCGTCTGATCCGGTGGTGAGTGCTGGCGAAGAGAGTAGATGAAGCCTCGTTGTGGTGAAGAGCGGCATTTGGTGAAGGCGGAATATTTTCGTCACTGAAACAATCCATTTGGGAGGGTTTAGCTGTAGTAAACTTTTCAAATTCTGGAAACCATCCAAAAACTAACACATTGCCATGGCCGGTGCTGAAGAAGACAATAATCAGTAAGTAAACGATCAGCATCCTGTCCATCAGGAACCGATGACGACGTCTCATCGACGGTCGAGTAGGCGAGGCCAAAATTGTCTGGAGTGTCGAGTGGAATGAATGGTTTCTCCAAATCCGAGCTTGGGCTAAACTCTAGTTTACCCCCAGGCGAGATAGTAGGCCTGGGGGAGAGGGCGCAGGCGAAGAGATAGTAGGCCTGGGGGAGAGGGCGCAGAGAAAAGGGGCGTCTGGGGGGGTAAACTAGAGTCTTACCCGAGCTTGAGTTCCCAATGCAAATAAATTTTAATTTTCGGGATGCAAATCAATGTTCTCCAAGATCACATGCGCCCACCACCACTTTTGCAAAACGCCGGTTACCGTCTTCTAGATAAGAGTCTAGGAAACCCCCCCCAGCCGTAACTTTTTAGCCATACGTCCTATCAATGCGCCGAGTATCTCAAAATGTTCGCCGTGGTCGAATTACTATAAAAAAGTTGTTTTCTTGCGGCAAAAATTGCTAGAAATTTTTTTTACAATATTTTGAAAGTTGAAAAGATTAAGCCGCTGTGCTTCAATGTACCAGGAGTCTAAAACTCAAATATTTTTATTTTCCGCTATTTTTTTCGATTCAAATATACTGTAGCCTTATTCTACAGAGCAAGAGCTACATTTTGATACCATTGACAGCTCTGTAGGACAAAAGATAGCCGAGATAAGAAAACTTACTTTAGACCAGGAAAAATTAATTAAAGAAAACCCAGACTTATAATTGTTATAAAAATTTTTCTAACAATTTTTGGTGTATAGAAACAACTTTTCTATAGTAATTCGACCACGGCGAACATTTTGAGCTACTCGGCGCATTAATAGGACGCATGGCTGAAAAGTTGCGGCTGGGGGGGGGTTTCCTAGACTTGAGCCGTCTTCTATTAAAGGGGACTCCCAACTGCCAAAAATTGAGTTACGGCCCTGTACATCGAAGGCCTTTGTACGCCCAGGGCGGCCGGGAGGCTCTCAACTTTGGAATTCCCTGTTCTCAACTCTCAATCACGTTCTCGGCTGTTTCGGTGCCCCGTATTGACGCCAGGCCCTCTGAGTTTGGGGCGCCTATGACTCCCGTCCCCCACGCGGCCCTGTGGGATAGTGGCTAGCGCGTCGGACTATGGAGCGAAGCATCGCGGGTTCGAACCCGCGCCCGGTGCGCAACGTTCTTACTCACAACGGAATTTCATCGTTCTGACGGTCTTTAAGCCGAAGGAAAGTCCTATCCCCATTAAACACTAAGACTCCTATTCATTTTGCGAAAGTTTCAGTCGTACTACCGTAGGAGATGTTTTGCTTCAGGTACGATCTGCAGCGGGACATATCGCCTTCCAGTCAGCTCCCAGTCCCAGATCTCGGTCATGTGACGTGCGATTTTGTGTTGGGCACCCTATATTTTCCGCTCGGCGTCATTTCTTTGGCGGTTGTCGTTTTTCAAAATTTATCCCAAAAACAATCGAGCCTATTGAGGAAAGCACAAATCACAGGAAAGAAAATGCATGGTGAATACGAAATGGGCGGTGTGTGGTATATAATTTTTTTATAATCAGTCAGTGTGTATCGGGAGCAGCGTTGCCGAGCGTTTTTCGCTCTTTCTTCGCTGTTAGCCTCTCTGCGTCCTTTGTTCTTCATCCGCGGTGACTTCCTCCTGCAAAAAGGCAAGTATACCACAAAAAAATCCCCGGGCATCTACAGGGTGTCCCATAAAAAAGCACCCCTCCGGCATTTCGCCGTATCTCATCCGATCGGTCCGAAATTTGGACCTGAGGTGTATCAGACCCTAAATAACCACAATCCTGACTTATAGCCCGCCAGCTACAATAAGCTTCGAGATACAACAAAAATAAACTTTATTATCCGTTTTTCATATGGCTTTCGTCAAAATCGACCCTTCGAATATTAAGTGAAAATGAAGCGGCAAGCCTGCTTTACCCCTAGAGATTTTTTTGATAAAAATTAGGGTTCTGTTCTATTTCGCGTGGGGGAAAAAACTGTGCGGGGGGGGGGGAAATATGCTTCGCGGAACCTTCCATCTTTTCGCTATTTTCTCGGGATTTTTGCAACGCCATTCGATAGAGCATCAAAAAATATACTAAGAGTTTTTGTTTTAGCTAAAAATATTGTAATATAAAAAAGTTATAGCAAAAACAAAAAAAAACTATTAAACTGGTTCCGGAATCTTTGTTTTCGGCATTTTCGCCAGTTTTTCGATATTTTGAACCTGTCATTCTATAGAGCATCAAAAAATATACTCAGAGTTTTAATTTCATCTAAAAATATTGTTTTATAAAATAGTTATAGCAAAAACAAGGTTTATTCGGTGTTTCCACATCGAATCGTGGAGTCGAAAGCTAGTTTTCGACATTTTCGATAACTTTCAAAAATTTCTTTAATGACATTCGATAGAGCGTGAAAAAATATATAAAGAGTTTTAATTATAATTCAAAATAGCATCATATAAAACAGTTATTAAAAAAAAAACGAAGAAAATCCCCCCCCCCCGCACAGTTTTTCCCCCACGCGAAATAGAACAGAACCAAAATTAGTGAAATAACCGTTGATTTCAACAATTTTTGTAACGCAAAGTCACCCTCGATATTAAGCGCAATTAGGGATTCGAAGCTGGAAGTCGATGTAAATCGATGCAAAGTCCAAAAAGAGCCGAAAAAACTGTTAAGAACCGCGTAAAAAACCGTATTTTGACGTTAACTCGAAAACTATTGTAGCGATCGGGCTATAACTCAGGATTGTGGTTATTTAGGGTCTGATACACCTCCAGTCCAATTTTGGGACTGTTGGGATGTAATACGGCGAAATGCCGGAGGGGTGTTTTTTTGGGACACCCTGTAATTGATAGCTCACATCAGGTGCGGGCGTATAATCATCGGTTTTCCATCCATTACGCAGCTTTTCATCGAATTCGTCTTGCGCTGAAACAGCACCGATTTGGATTCGGCTTGTCAAAAGCGAGCAATTTAATGAAAAAAATAATCCTAAACAACATGGCGCTCCTACAGTGTGTGTCAAAACGATAGAGCCACTCTGTTTTTCGGGTTTTTAAGTGTGTTCCGGCGTGAATTCCTGGAAGCCGAATATACCATCTTGTAGCCCGAAAAATTCTGCATTTTATGGCGTTTTTTTCAATAACGGAAAATCGACAGCTATTTTATTATAGAGTCAAAAGTAAAAACAGGCAAAAATCCGAAGTGTCAAAACGATAGAGCCACACTTTACATCTCATTAACATGAAATGGCATTTTCAAATCTGGCATTCAACTCATAATCTTCAAAAATCTTTATGCAAAAACGTGCAACGGCTTCAAGCTAGACTTAGTTAAAAATCTATTTAATTTGATAATTTACCATTGGAGGACAATAAAGGTTAGTTTACAAGTTGTAATTACAATTTAGGAGATTAAATAAATAGGTGTCGAGCTTCAACGCTGAACCCTCAAAAAATCATTTCAACTGCCCGGCTTCTTCCAAACCTCGATGGGTCGTGGCAAAGCATTGACGGAGTGTGAAATGGGCAAGATTCTTGCTTACCACGACCTTGGACTCTCCGGACGCGCCATCGCCAAGAAGCTGGGACGCAGCCATCACGTGAGATCCATTCCGATCATCAGATTATCAGATCTCAGGTCATCGACCGTTTTCTCAAGAAGCCTGATGCATACAAGAGTAGTGCGCCGACCGGACGTCCCAAGAAACTCACGGGTGGCGAGATCGACGCTCTCCAGAAGGCGGCCTCAAATTCGACCATTGGATCCCGCCAACTAAAGAAGCAGCTCGCCCTAGATGCGTCCTACAGCACGGTTTATCGAGCCATCGTCACTTCACCCGATCTAAAATGGACCAAGATGGATAAAGAGCCTGCTCTAAAGCCGCACCACATCATCGAACGTGCAAAGTTCGCAGACGAGCATATGACATGGAGCGACGAGTGGAAGACGATAATTTGGACTGATGAGAAGAAGTTCAACCTCGATGGTCCCGACGGATTGACTCGTTATTGGCGCGACGCGACGCAGCCTCCACTAATTCATCGTACCAGAAATTTTGGTGGTGGTTCGTTGATGATCTGGTGTGGTTTTTCCTTCGATGGGCCGACTTCACTGGCACGATGTACTTGCAAGATGAATTCTTCGGATTATTTGGACATTCTCGAGCAGCATCTCCTGCCGTTTATACGAGCAAACCCGAACGTAAACTATACACTGATGCAGGACAACGCGTCGATTCATAAATCCAAGTGGGCCCTCGCATCTCAAATACAGAAATTTTTTAGGAAAACTATGGAGTGGTTGAAGCAGCGCAACATCAACACGCTGCCATGGCCCGCTTGCTCCCCGGACATGAATCCGATCGAGAACGTTTGGGGAATTCTTGTGCGCGAGGTTTACGGCAACGGGCAGCAGTACGCCAACGTGGCCGACCTCGAGATTGCCGTTCGTCGGGCTTGGCTCAATGTCCCCCAGGCCACCTTCGAGAAGCTCGCTCTGTCGCTGCCAAAGCGCATCAACTCCCTGATCAAGAGCGGCGGCCAGCCTATCGATTACTGAGGGACAAAGAGCTTATTTTTTTGTTTATTGTTATTGGCTATTGTCCATTGTCCAGCTCTTTTGCATAAAGATTTTTGAAGATTATGAGTTGAATGCCAGATTTGAAAATGCCATTTCATGTTAATGAGATGTAAAGTGTGGCTCTATCGTTTTGACACTTCGGATTTTTGCCTGTTTTTACTTTTGACTCTATAATAAAATAGCTGTCGATTTTCCGTTATTGAAAAAAACGCCATAAAATGCAGAATTTTTCGGGCTACAAGATGGTATATTCGGCTTCCAGGAATTCACGCCGGAACACACTTAAAAACCCGAAAAAACAGAGTGGCTCTATCGTTTTGACACACACTGTATTGATCCAGGTTTTCAAAAACACGCCTTATGTCGGGTTTATTACGTGAAATCCAATTTTCGTAAACTGGATAACAACCGGATAGCCTCACGAGGAGGCGTTTTCGCGCTTTCACGGAGTTTCGAAGTGGAGCCAAGCCTATTTTGTGCAGAATTTTTCGTAATGAAAGCGTTGAGTTGAGAATCCGCGAAATGACCAAAGTAAAAAAAGATATGAAGCTCTAGATGCCCAAAAAACGGCGAAAATGGGCAACTTTGGGCATTTCTCGAACGTTAAAGCTTCGGAACTTTTTCAAACATGATCGTTTGGCAGATTCTGAAAAAGGTGCTTGGATCAGTAAAAAATTTTGCACAAAACAGGTTCGGTCTGATTTTGAAACTGTGTGGACACTCGAAAACGTCCCCTTTTTAGTTCGAGAAAACGTTTTTGAGTGAACTGGCTGACAATGGGATGGTGTCAGCTCGGAATCGCGGTGGTGTTAGAAAATTCGCACACCGATAGGGCTGGAATCGATTGATGTAGCTTTTAGCAACAAATACCCAAACCAAAGCAAGGCGATGAACAGGGTACACTGGGGAGACCTAATATCCCGGTTGCAAAAGTTTGGCTAAACTTTAAACGCTTATAACCTTGGTTGTCTTCGGTATCTGCTGGTAAAGATTACATGAATCGATTCGTCTCATCGAGCTCCATCAGTGTGCCAAGTTTCTCAATATTAACTCGACTCGAACATTCCTTTGTGAGAGCAGTCTACCCGTGGTAGTCCACTTAAAATACAAAAGCAAAACTAAACGATCATAGGCGGTTTTCCGCCCCCCTATCGAATCCCCACGCACTCGTGGTCTCGTCGTCGTGGCTGACGATGTAGATCGGTACGATCGCGTTTCTGTCAGGATCCACGAAAAGTACGGCGCCAAAGTTCTCCTAAAATGATGCATAGCCTTTACGTTATCCGAGGCACGTCGCATGGCTGGTGGTATTTATTTTAGACTCAACCAGGGTCGAAAAGCCGCTACGCGGCTTTTCACCCCTGGCCTTTGCGCGAGGATCTTCGAACGTTGAGCACTTTGCATAATTCTAGCGAATTAGTGCCAACCTCTCAACCCTAATAATCACAAACGCGACCGAGTGAGAGCATGACAAAATCCAAAATGAGCCTCCTAGCGTCTCGTATGCAAATGAGGGCATTTCCATATGTTTTTAAAACACTAAAATAAGGTATAAACCGTCATTTTCTGAAAAATCTGATAAGCGTGCAGTAATCTACGCCCTCGAATACCCCTAAATATCTTTCGACTAGGCCCGAAAACGCTTCCCCCTTCGCGATATCTTGGTAACCCGGTTTTTTCGAGTCATTTATGCAAAGTGTCCACAGACACACACACAGACACTACTTTTTTATATATAGTAGGATTAAGTCTTGTTCCAATTATTCCAAGGAGGCGTTTTTAGTGACAATCGGGTTTCCATACGGGACCAAGCCTATCTTGTGCAGGATTTTGCGCGAATCCCGAACCCATTTTTAAAATCTAGGAAACGATCAGATCAAGAATGTCCAATTTCAGCAAATTTTCGCCTTTTCGCACTGAATAGCTTCGTAACTTTGCGAATCTGCTCGTTTCGCAGAATAGGCTCGGGATCAACGCAAGATCTTTCTGATGATAGGCTTGGTCCCGTATGGAACGTCGCCTGTCACTAAAAACGTATCCTTGTAAAACCGAGTGTTACGCATCCTTACCTTCTGGTAGAATGACGCCGAAAAGACGGTGGCCACGGGAAGGTTGGCAAACCTGCGCACGCCGTTTGTCATCTTCTACAAAAAAGTTCCATTGGATGAATGAGACAAAACGTGCTAAATTTCGAGAATATTTCACCGCATTTCCTCAGGTATCCTACTATATTCTGTATATCATCATGCCACTAGTCATCATCATTATTAAATGATAAATGATCAAGAAAAGACAAAGACACATTTTCCGTTCACCTGGTGACCCCGGAGCACGAATTCGACACCAAGCCGGCCCATAGCTGCTGCGACAGTTTTTGGGGCCAGGACCATGCCGTATCGTCGAACGTTGTTGACCTCGCAACTAAACGCGAAAAGATGCGATTGACATAGAGGCGCATGGTGGGCGTCGCCTCCGCTCCCAGCCTACCAAGGCCATTTAATGTTATGCAAAAAATCCTGATCAGACCTCAACTTACAATTCGACTTTTTCTGATGGATCGTTCCATCGCAGATGCCTGTTCATGTTCGCGTACGTCCCCTCCAACACGTCCCATCCAGCTTGCAGCATCTTTTTGGTCAGCTCCATCGCTAAAATCAATACAGGGTGTTTCAAATCAACCAGTCCAGGGCGGCCAACAGAAGGGCACCGCGACACTTGTGGCGAACTAATTTAGTGTAAACTAAATAAAAATAGTTTAAGTATTAGTTTATACGTTGCGTCCAAATTTGGTAATAAAACCTATAAAAAGTCGGGTTTGCCACAGAAGTCCCTCAATTTGGAGAGAAAGTTACCGCTACTACAGTGAGTGCCAAAATGGGAGGGGAATGAAGTTTTTGGCCGTTTTCTTGGAGACCTTTGTATGTACTTGTAAAATCGGATAATAGGCATTGTAGACCGAAAAAATTCACATCGTATGGTGTACTTTTAATCCCGCTACCATGCAGGATAACAGTTCTACAAGCGATTGAATAAAAATAGGGAAAAACAAAAGTGACAAAATGATAGGGGAATCATTCTCATATCATTTCCATTAACTTTGCGTATGAATAGTGGATGCTAATTAGATGCAAATTTTGGCTGACCATTTACGGTCGGCATTTCGGCCAGAAAATACAATTTGACATCTTCCCCTGCTATGAACCTGTAATTAAAAAAATCAACATCCACTATTCATAGAGAAAGTGGATGGAATATACAGACGCGTTTTTTTCGGGCTATACGACCTATTATTCGGTTCTACGCGGAAATGCAGGCCGGCTGCACGACTAGAAAAGGGCCATGTCGCTTCGGATGGGTGTGCTTGTATAGGGTTTCGAAATCGAGGCGCTCCAGGCGCGCGTCGCGGCCAGTGTCGGGCGTATCCGCTGCCCCGCAAGTGTCGGGCGCAATTGTCGCGCAGCAAGTGTCGGGGAGCCAGCGGAACTGGCCAAATTTTTACGATCGGTTCCCTAGGAAAGCTTACGACGACCCAAGGAGTTACATTCCTGCGGCTTCTCAAACTCGGGCTGGTTTGCGCCCGAGGTCCACAAAACGTGCCTCTCGGGCTCGACTCCCGGCCGGAACATGATTTTTGATTTTTCAGGATTCTTAAGCTAGTGGTTCAGCTGTTTGGCGACCAATGAAACATACATATCATGCCGTGCATGCACAGAATCCGGCCATCAATGAGCCCAACAACAGGCAGACGTTCAAAGTAGGCCATTATCGCATCGATCGCGTCAACTTTTCGTGGTGGATTTGTTTGCCTCCTTGCTTTCACTGCGTCGTGCGTTTTGCTCGGCCGGTATCCGCGATCAGTCATCACTTGTTGGAAATCCTTCATATTAATCTCGCCTTCTTCGTGATTTCCACGAAGGATGAACACCTGAATACTTACTGTATTACTGTAATATTTATGACCAGCCGCTTACAGCGGCTTTGCCGGTGCAAACGGTTGGACTTCGGGCCACCCCATCCGCTCCCTCCCCTCCCTTCCCGATGGCTTTAGATACTTTAAGGAATTTAAATAATGAACTAAAATAATTAAAAAGGATTAAAATAACTGAAAAAAAAGTGATCTGGGTGCGGGAAGGGGCCTGGTGAAAGGGGGCTGGGGAAGGGGTCGTGGCCTACCGGGAGGGCCGGAAGGCCCCCCACTCGTTCTATTATTCCTTCCAAGTTAAATGTTTTTATTTAAACGAAAACTTTTTCATAATTCTTTTATCTTTGAATGGGTTTCTGAACACTTCGAAAAGAGGGGCGCAGAGACATTTTCTTTTCACCGCGTAACCGATTGGCTATGCCGTCGGCATTCCTTTAATAAAAAATACGCGATATAAATTAACGAGGTTCTTTCAAATTAATATTTTAAGAATCGTATATGTGTATCTGCGCATTAAGTTTATCAAGGGGAAACCTACTTTTTTCTTAGGGGCTAATTTTTCAATCAAATATGAACAGCCAAGGGTTTCCAAGCTATTTTTTACTATCACGCAAGGTAAAACTTTGCCATTTTTTGCTCTTTTACATCATCGGGGAGGGTGGGGGCAGGGGAACCGAACATTTTTGTAGAAGTCTAGGAATTGCCAGATTTCATCAGAAATATTTTAGTTTTGTATAGTACCAGCGCTGACCCCCGCTACGCGGCGGTTCAGCGCTGGCCCCCCCCCCCGAAAAAACATTTGAATTTGGAATTTGAATGCCGGATTTGGCTGAATTCCCGGTCGCGCGAACGGACGGACATTAGAAATTTATAAATAGTAGATTGTTAGTAAAAAATAACTCTATTTCCACTAATATAACACGCTAAAAAACTTTGAAAATTTGTGAAAAAGTCGAACATTTCACCGCGAAGCGGCTTTTCCAATAATGCGAAACGACCCAAGAAGCAAAACCTGTTCGGGGAAGAGAGTCTTGTATGCCATAATCAGGATCAAGCATTCGAGTTGGCGGTCGCCCCGATCGACAATGTCGCCGAGGAAGATGATGCTTAAAAATATGATATCCAAGCAAAGGACTCCGAAATCGGTTCTTTCGCATTATCGGGGGGAGGGGCCAAACTCTCTGGATGTTTAGAAATTCTTAGTAACGTAATAGAAAGTGTTTCAATAGTTTTTCTAGTGAGATGGAACCACATCCTACTATATATAAAAAAATAGTGTCTGTGTGTGTGCATTTGCATGCAACTTCCGTCAGGTTGTCCGGAGGTTATCTCAAGAGGGGAAGGGCCTTAAGCAATATTTGCTGCGCCATTAGGTGCGTAATGGCCCCAAGATGACTGCACGCTTATCAGATTGTGCAAATTGTTCTATTTTTGACATTAAAATTAAGTTTTTGTTGAAAAATAGGACACCCCTCTTTGTTAGGAAAAAAATTAACATACACCGGAAGTGGCGGTCGCCTATATAATCAGGTAGAGAGCGTCATTTTTCATTTTCTCATCGGAATTCGAGATACGTATTCAGAGTGAAGCATATTAAGGGATCGGACGGGGCCAGGGTTGAAAAGTCGCGAAGCGGCTTTTCAACCCTGGTTTCAGCTCAAAAACTATCCGAAAAACTTTTAAAAAAATCGAAATTTTGGTCAAAGATCGGCCACTTTTGGTCCAAAATCGATATTTTTGATATTTTTTCAAAGTTTGGAACGTTTTCGCGTTTAGAAACAGTAACAAACCGTTTAGAAAGATCCCATTGAAAAACTTAGATCTTTAAAAAAGTTAAGTTCCCCTGGATACCCCTGCCCCCGATAATTCGAAAGAACCTCGAAGTCTACATACTTTTGCTTGGGCCCTTGGCCCACTACATCCGACAGCCAAGCATGGATGATGCGCCAAAGGTCGTTGAGCTAAACGACAAAATGTAACGAACGCCCACAGCGACATGTGAGAAGTGGTCGAACACTCGAACACATGCCCACATTTCCGTGGATGTCCCCGACGACAATCGTCCGTCCCTGTGGCCTCGCCACTGCCTTCTCCTTAATGAGGTGCGGCTCGAGTGCAAGGCATAAGCTCCGTATCTCATCGGCGTCCGGGTTGTACTTCGGCTGCAAGATCATATTCTCACATACTCAACCACATAATTTCCGCCTAAACCAGGGTTGAAAAACCGCTGCGCGGCTTTTCAACCCTGGCCTCGTCTCGGAACAATGACTATTTTGGCTTTGCATAGCGCTTCCGGAATCGGGATGACAAAAAAGTGCGAAAAACACCTCTTCTCTCCCTTTATTAGGCTAACCCCACTTCCGGCGTATGCTAATTGATGCATAGCAAAGAGGGGTGCCCGGGATGTTTATACAAACTTGAATATAATGGCGAAAACAGCACTTTTTGAGAAATCAAATATGTGTGCACTACTCTCGAGCCAATTACGCATCAAATGACGTATCATACATACCTTACAACCCGTCCCTTTCCGAGATATCCTCCGGACCACCTGACGGAAGTTGCAAGCAAATGCACACACACACAGACACTATTTTTTATATATAGTCAGATCATTGATTTTGGCCCGAGAAATGAGTTGACACGCAAGGCGCCCCAGACGGACGCAACTTTTGTAACACCGATCGACGTCGGCGGCCGATCCTTTCGTACAGGCTCACACACAAAATGGTTCCCCTTGGTCTGGCGCGTATTTTTATATGCTTTACAGGGCCGTGGGGAAGAAGGCTAGTCGAGATCCCATACTTTTCCCGAATCGCCTACTTTTGCCAAACCAAGGCCAAAGCTGACCGCTTGATTTTTAAAAGAACCCCGCGTAGTTTTTGACCCAATGAATGAGATTTCGAGAAGATTTCTAAGGAATTTGCCAAATTTGGATGGACCATACTTCGGTGATCCGGTGTCCGGGGCCATCTACTCTTCGAGGGCTATCGATTGGTGTTAAAGGTATCCCACCCAAATTTCGTTAGGCAGAGACAACATGCTAAATAGGTTTTCCGTTGTTCTGTGCAACACTCCGCGAAGCTCTGTCTCGGCGTCTCTCAATTTTGGGGCCGGAAGGGAATATCCGAGGCAGAGCTCGATAAGACCTATCAAACCATACAGGGTGTCCCAAAAAAACCCCCACCCCCTCTAGCGGTCCGTGGGAAGCTCAGATCAGGATAATTTTTATACCGTTCGAAAGCCCGCGAAAAGGCGAGAAAACAAGCGGGCTGCATTTTCTAAGATTTATTCTTATTCGACCGATATTCAACGTTTTTCTAAAAAACAGGCAGCTTTTCAATAGGAATTTCGCAATTAGCATGCAGATCTCGCGTAAATCTGCCGTTTTCATGGATTTTGGAGGTAAAATTCGCCAATAAAAATACATAATAAAGAAAATGAACCCTCCTTGTTTTCTCGCCTTTTCGAGAGCTTTCGATAGATACCTGAACGGCGAAAATCGGACACGTCTGGGCGCCGCTAGAGGGGGGGGGGTTTTTTTTGGGACACCCTGTATATCATCACACTATCAATTTTTGGGATGCCTGCAGCTTTAAACAACAATTCCAAAAAAACTGTGGCTTATTATCCAAACCGATAAATTATCACTCTCAGCCAGGGTTGGTCATTTCGAGCCCGGCCCGCGGGCGTCCGGGGCTGGACGGGCCGGACGGGCTGACGACCCAATTTGCATAAAATTAGCGGACGGGCTGGGACGGGCTGGGGCGCGGGCTGGACGGGCCGGGCTGAGCGGGCTGGAGCGGGCTGGGGTTATGCAAATCTGCCATGTTAATTACATACAAGGATGGGGCCAGAGCCTAGCGCGGGGAAATAGGAACGATTTGCATAGTATTGTAAAGTTTCTACATATAAACCTGCGGCAAAAAATTATCAAATTTTCGAAAACTTTTGATTTATTTTTGGTCAAAAACTGTGAAAAATTACCAAAAAAGTCTAAATTAGCCAATTTTCAAAAATTTGTACGATTGTTGTTGTTAGTTTGAGCAATCAAAAACTACTAAAATTATTGTAACAATACACCTGTATCTTTAACAGATCAATGAAATAAAAATAGAAATAAAACTTGGTTCTCTCCCCACACAACACCAAAATGAGAGTCCTGCTAACCTGAAAACAATAAACATCCCATAAATCTTTATTAAACAAAGGGCATAAAGCGACATCTGATCACATTGCCTTCTCTGTGTTAATTCACCCCGGGATGATTAATATAGCAGAGTTGCATAACCCCAGCCCGCTCCAGCCCGCTCAGCCCGGCCCGTCCAGCCCGCTCCCCAGCCCGTCCCAGCCCGTCCGCTAATTTTATGCAAATTGGGTAGTCAGCCCGTCCGGACCGTCCCGGGCTGGCCCGGCCCGTCCGTGAACAGCCCTGCTCTCAGCTACGCTTTTTGGGGTTCTACTGTGGTAAAGTACATATTCTTATTTCTGGGTTTTGGTATGCATGCTTATTTTTCCAGGCCATTGACCGTTTCTATTCCAAATCGGATTCCAAAAACACCCGGAGCGCGGGGTGCCTGTTTCTCGGGGTGCTGTCCAACAACGCAGAGAAGTGATGAAGGCCCCACCTCTATGTCGTCCTCTGACAGATAGTCTACACTGCCCAACTTCTCGACGATCTTCAGCGCCACTGTCTTGCCGTCGGGATGATTGTCGGTAAGGGTGAAGAGGGTCTTTTCCTGTGGCCTCTCGGGCTGCTTCGATTTCCAGGATTCCTGAAAATGTAATCTCGATTATCCGCAGGAAGAAATCGTTTAATATCGAGCGCCGGTTAGAAAATTTGGTAAGAAGGCGGTTGCTTTCTCGCCGTTTCGAGGGCTTTCGAATGGTACAAAAATCATCCCGATCTCATCTTTTGCGGGACCGCTTAAAGAGATAAGGACGGCATAATTCAATTGGTTACGCGGGGGGAAGGAGGGTCTTTGCGCCTCTCTACTGGGCGCCCTCTCTCGTCGCCGCATCAGCTGCCCCCCCACTCCCGAGGGGGGTTCAACAGATGCCGTCCTCATTAGAGTGGCGCTTATTCAACCAGATTTGCTAATTCAAATCAAATCAATCAAATTGATTTGATTTGAATTAATTTGGTCCTTTAGGAAACCAAGGAAAATCGCGGGGGGAAACCAATTTTTTTCGGCACAAGCCTAAATTTTTTTATAAATAGCGCATGCGGTTCTAAATCGTTTTTAACTATTCCTGAGCATAAAAACTACACACATTTTAATGAAAAAATGTAATTTAATTTTTGCTAGCGCCGTTTCCGCATATTTAGGTGTCCTTTACAATGATTCATGGGGCGTTTTGATGTCCTTTGTATAAAATTGAGCCGGACGGTTTTATTTGTCAGAATAAGCCTGCGCTACAGTTTTTCTTTGGAAAAGCCAAAGGGTAAAAACAATAGAAAATGAATAAGGAATCGTTAACTGGGACGCAGGAACAATGCTGAGGAATTATAGGGAAAGAGCGGTGCACGAATTGGTTATTGAGTTGGGTTCATTTCGTTGAGGCCTTATTCTAATTATTCAAATCGGCTGAATTATTTGATTATTTACAAATTTATTTGATTTGAACTCGCGGGACGCAAATCAAATCGATTTGATTTGATTGGCTCCAATTCAATTGAAATCGGCTTGATCTCAATAAGTTGAACCTTATTCAAATCTGATTTGATTAAGCGCCACTCTAGTCCTCATCCCTTTAAGGAGGGTTAATTATTTTTGGACACCGTGCAGATGAGACCAATACGATTTTGGTTTCGGAGGCAATGGCGGAAGGATAGACGACTTTAAAACAGCTGGAAGAAGCGCCACAGGCAGAAAAAGTTTCGGAAAAAATCCTCAGGGTCCCCCCTTAGGCGCATTTCGGCCTGCGGCCGATATCGGGAGCTCGTTCGACGGCGGCTGGGATGGACGGGGCAACCACGGATCAAATCATACACCTGCTCACCCTCTGCCCCCCCCCTCCCTTACAGGCTTGCCCGGAACTCACAAGCTTCGTGAGATCTATCCTCAGCGCCAAGCCGTACTCAGCCAGGTCATAGCGGCCACCTTGACGTTCGATCGGGCGTGGCTTCCCTTCCGTCTGGAAAAATACTAGAAGTTTGATTTGGGTCCATTTTTCGACCGCCCCCCCCCCCACGGATTCGGATTTTCCACGGTGCGACGTGGGTTTTGCGACGAGTAGTTGGAATCTCAAACGACGGTAATCTCAAACCCGATTACCATGGTCTTCAAATGCGCCATGTGTCCTCCGTCAGGCGTGGTAGTGATTAGTTTGTATTGACCATCGGCGAGGTTGGCGATTTGCGATGGTGCCGTCTTCAAGGATAATCCGTAATCGGCGTTGGGTTCAGCGACGGCCGGCGAAGGTTGCACGGTGGTCTGGGTTGCCTCGACAACGGCCAGAGGCCGTGGTGCAGATGGCTGGGTTGCATCGACGACGGCCGCGATCACTGGAGGAACTGCGGGAGCAGGTGTGACGACGATCGGAGACGGCTTCGGAGGAGCCGGAGGTGGTTCGACGACGGCTGGGATGGACGGTGGAACCACGGGGGCAGGCTCCGGCACGACGGGGGTAGCTGCTGATACCATAGCCACTTTTTCCACATCTTTCTGCACCGGCTTCTTCCTAAACGTCCGGATTGGAAGACTCGGTGAACCATTACTTTTTGAGCATACAACCCAACACTGCGCCGCAGACCGTCAACAGCAAGACACCGCCGACACCTGAAGAAAGGTATCAAAAGTATGAAAAAAATGTGTCTGACCAGCCCCAATTCCGATCAGCGTTTCACTCGATAGAGCGACAGCTTTCGTGGCAAGAGGGATGGGGGTCGTTTCCGTTGGGACTCCATGGCGATGCGTGCAGATTTTCTGGAAATAATTCGTTGTCAAAGATATTCAACCCCACGGGATCATCACCCCGATCAGAAAACATCCTACAGTGTCATTGACACCCTCGCATGGCGGCGGATCGATGGCCAGTCCGCTGGTGTTGCCGTTTCGGAACTGGACAAAGATGTTCGTGTCGCAGTTCAGAAACTGGTCGTCCTTGACCCTCTGCAGATCCTCTTTCTAAAATGGTACTATTTTCATGTGCAGACGTTGTGAAGTTACCGCCAATCCGGTAACATTGATGCATCGTGGGTATTGAATCTTCACCGGGATGTCATCTTGGCGGCGAACACGACCCTTTTTCTCATCTTGCGAGAAGAACGGCAAGACCTGAAAGAGATAGCTAAGCGAGCCTGGAATCGAAAACCAAGAAAAGATGAAAATACGGCGTATAAAAAGAAATACCATGTTCAAATTTGTACCTCCCGTTTATGATGAAGAGAAGATATATTTTCCGGTCCTTCCTCTGTGGGGTTATTTGTTGCCGTGTCCGAAGTATCCGACGGATTCGGAGCCGCCGTTGATCCCTCACTGCTTTTCACGGCACCAAGCAGCAGGTTCTCCATTTCATCCATGAATGTGGCGTACGGACCGGACTGAAAATGAAAAACAGGCTGTTCAAGTAGATCTTCCCTTTAAATGATTCTTCAAATACAACCGACCAGTGCGCGCCGAGCTGTGAAGTATGGACTGGCTCCTCCTGGATTAGAGATATCCAGAAAGACGCAGTCCTCGTATGGGGCGGCGCCGAATTTGTATTCACAAGGCTTTTCGCAGTCCGGTGCAGTTGCAAACTCATCCGGGAATTGAGAAATGCTAAAAACACGAGTTTGACCGGTGCTCTGCATTAATACGGTTTTTTGCCATTCTTGCCGCAGATTGGTAGTGGTGCACAGTCCCCGCCTTGAGGTCGTCCCCCTTTGGCGCAGTACTGAAAACGCAACTCAAAACTGTTTCCCACTTCACGGGGTTGATCTGCTGGGCTACATCCAGCCGCGTGCACCGAGAAAACCATGTTACCGTAATGTCCTTGAAGTTGAGCACATCGTAAGGGTATTTGGTGAATGGTGAAAGGTCATCAACTGCGTATCCAGCTGCCTTCTGGAGACTCGGGATGC
The DNA here is from genome assembly GCA_958295435.1 of Mesorhabditis spiculigera. Taxonomy (NCBI): domain Eukaryota; kingdom Metazoa; phylum Nematoda; class Chromadorea; order Rhabditida; family Rhabditidae; genus Mesorhabditis; species Mesorhabditis spiculigera. Next base: position 44,359 of record CATQJA010002677.1, read on the forward strand.
AGGTACTTGCGGGAGGTTTGTCTTGCGACTTTGATTTCGCAACCGCTTCGATGATCACTCTAAACCCCAATGTTCCTTTTTAGATATGCAGGTGACTGCTTTAAGCGTTTTTACTTCGGGTGGCTTTTTGGAACGGGGCCAAGTCTATCTTGTGCAAAATGTTCCGTGTATTCCGAATCCGTTTCGCAAGATTGGTGCGGACTCTGGTTCTGTTACTACTTCTGTTACTTTGGTGTTCCGACTGTTTTACTATGAATCCAGGTTGGCATAGAAATCAAATACGGTATTGCCTCTAATATACTTAATATAGCCCCCCCCCTCTAATATACTTAATACTTTGTGGCTCTGCCAAAGCAAAAAAAACCAACTCGGGAACTGTGAAGCCGGCGTCACATTGCACGAAGTATTGGTTGGTTAAAGAAACTCCCACTGTCGCATATGACTTGATGCTCCTATATGGTTTATTCGAGGTAGAACATGGACCCACCATGTCTTCTCTTCGCATTCTCTAGATGCCAGCATTTCCCGGGTGCACAGATTGAAGGGGAATAGGACTTTATCCATAAACCAGGATTGGAAAACCGCTTCGCGGTTTTTAACCCTGGCCCCGTCCCGGAACTATTAAGGTACTTTATTTTCCAAATTCTTGCCCATCTAACAAAAAAATTTAGCATTCATTCCCTTTTTATAAGCTATCCCGAATTCCGGCTGATGCAAATTCTCTCCTAGCCAGAGACGGTGCCCATTATTTTTACAAAAATCTAATTTTAATATACAGTGTCCGATTTCGATGATCTCAACATCTATCGGCATCTACTCCTCGAGGGCTATCGATTGGTGTTATAGGTGTTGTATGCAAATGTATGTATGCAGAGATATCTCGCTTGGAAGCTTTCACCTAATTTTCTGCAAAACTTCTGAGGTTTGTATTTTAGGGTACGTCAGTATTTGTGCGCTTTGAGGGTGGTATTGTGATAGAGCATCCGAAGATCTACCAAACCATATACCAAACTTTCAAGTCGGCCGTTCTTGTGTGTTTTTCCAGCGGTTCAAACATTTTGTGCCATTACTTTCTTTCCAACCTGATAGTAGGATAGTTAGGTTCTGGGGATCACGAATTATAGATACATTCCGCTCTCGTTCTGAAGCCCCGGTCAGTGGCGGGAATTTGGTTTTTTCTGATCAAAATGCATACATTACCAAACTTACCAAATTCTCGCTGCTGATCAGGATTTCCAAACGAGAGCGAAATGTACCTTTAAAGAGTGACCGTATGTTATTAATTTTGATATGGGAAAATGCAAAACGCGGTCCCAGCCCCATTATAAAGGCTATATCAACCTCCTGAGGTATGATTTTGTTTTCGAACAAAGATCGTTCCCGAAATTTTTACAAGTACTAAAATTTAATGTCGAAAATAGCGCATTTTGTAATATCTGATACATAGGTGTGCAGCCATCTCAGGGCCAGTACGCATCTAATGACGTATCATACATACCATCAAAATTATCCCTTAGCGTGATATCCTCCGGACAGGCAGACGAAAATTGCATGCAAAGTAGCACTCACACCAACACTATTTTTATATATAGTAGGATACCTTTCCCATCGTTAATTGTTACGGGCAGGATGCAATCTGGCGCCCCGGATTCTTCCTTGTATTCGGCCGTCTATAAATGGCTACGTTGGTTTCCGACTAGCATGGCTGACAAAGTGAAATACAGAGGCTGTCCTTTTACCCACACAAAACTTTGGTTGACAGGCCATCGTCACACCCAGCCTTTCATCTCCTTCCGGCGCAATGTTAGACGCTGTGCAGATTGGGGCTTTGCAGGCAGGACATAGAACCTTCAGCCATTCGGGCATCTCCATTCCCCCATTCGCCAGATGTTCGTAGGCGTAACAAAGAAAATGACGATGCGCCAAGCACTAAATTAACCATTCAAAATCAGGTAGCTTTGCAAACATTTTGGATTTCTTCATCACGTCGGGTCCGGTGGTTGTTGTGGCTGAACAGGGTAGCCAAGGAGTCATTGAGGACGAAAGTGGCGCTTGACGGCTGCCGAATATTTCCATCACTGGAACAATTGAAGTAGAAATGTAAAGCATAAGTGGAAACCAGGAAAAAAATTAAACGTCTAGAAACTATCCAAGAAGCTTACGGATTGGCGCTGCTGTTGCTGAAGCAGGCGATAATCAGTAAGTGGACGATCAGCATCGTGTCCGTCAGGGACCGATGACCATCTCTCATCGACGGTTGAGTCGTCGAGGCCGAAATTCAGGAGTGCCGAGTGAAATGAAATTGGTTTCTCCGAATTCGTGCTTGAGTTTCGAATGCTAATAGATTCTAATTTTTCCGCAATAAATTCTGATTCTCTGGATGTAAATCGAAGTTTTCCATGATATGGCCGTCGTTTTTTTCGAGAAGTTCATTTCAGGTGATCCGGTCTTTTGAGACAGTAAAGGACCAGCTTTGAATGGATTGACACGAATGCGAAGCACCACGGTTGACGCAACCGCAAAATAAAATATAACATAAATATTCGTGTTCTTCCCAAGATACAGGTCCGTAGGAGGCGGGAGCTCGGAACGGACTGATAGTTGCACCATTCGAAAGCCCTTCAAACTGCGGGTTTGCATCGATCTTCAAAACCATGTGTTTCTCGAAAAGCCTCGTTTTACAAACCATTACATCAGGCCCGTACGGGAGCCCAGTTTTCGTGGGGGGGCAGGGACGACAACAGTACCGCATTTCACCATTTGACACCTTCACTTGCAAAAATAAAACTTTCCATCGATTGATACCTTCTCCCGGCAGTGTGCTGAAATAGAGGCACGGATACCTTCCGCCGACATCGATACCTTCTCCCGGCACGGATAGCTTCTACCGCCATTCGTACCTTCTCCCGGCATTGATACCCTCTACAGGCACGGATACCTTCCCGCGGTACGGATACCATCTACCAGTACAGAACCGATTTTTTTTCACCATTTATCCCAGAAAACGTTCGATGGCATTGGCCATGTAGGAAAATATATAGCAAATACAAAATCGGCGGTGTTGATCCGTAATTTTTTCTTGATCAATCAGTGTAGTTGGTGGCGTGGTCGAGTGTTGGTTGGTCTCTCATTTCGTTCCGTCCTTCTGCGCTTGCGGCTTTCCCCTCACCGTGGCACTCTGCAAAAATAACATCACGTTTATAACAAGCCTTGCTTAGCTAGCCGATAACGCACCTCAGGCGGCGTCGAATAATCGTCAACCTTCCATCCCTCACGCAACTTCTCGTCGAATTCCTCTTGCGCTGGAACAACACGGATACATCGGGAAAGGATGGTTTGCCCCGCTATCTATAAACCCTACGCACTTTCGATCTTGTCGTCCATACTGACGATGAAGATCGGCGCGATGCCATTTTGCTGCGGATCGACGAAGAGAACGGCGCCCAGGTTTTTCTAAAATGATGCTTTCTTGATTTGCACTGCGAAGAGCCGTACAGGCCCAAGATTAGCGGCATGAAGTCCCTAAGCAACGCGGGACTCCTATCGACTCAAAAATGTATACGGCAAAAACTTCTAAGGCTTATAACTTTAAAACTAAAGCGAAACTTGAAAAGAGTAATTTCCAGCTTTGTACAATGGAACACGGCGATTCTATAATACCATTCACTAAGTGTAAGAACACTGAATTCAGAAAGTATAAAAGCGAAAATGACGCAAAAGTGGCGTTTCTCGCTCAAAAATTTTTTAAGACTGGACTAGCTGGAAGTTTCCACATCGGAAATTACCTTGTCTCCGTGGAACGACGATGAGAAGACGGTGGCCACCGGCATGTTGGCAAATCGGCGCACACCATTTGTCATCATCTAGGAAAAAGTTCGTATGAGATGGACGATGTAGTAGGTGCTAAAAAGGTTCTAACCAAAAGTTTCCTGACGCACCCTTTATGAAACATAACAAACAGCGGATGTTTTTGCTCAAGAACCGTTTTTCGTTAAATAGAGAAGCCCCGATCTCGCGAGATCCGCGAGAAAAGCGGTATTTTTCCGTCACTCATACCTGGTGGCTTCGGAGGACGAATTCGACGTCGAGCCGATCCATGGCTTCTTTGATGCCCTTCGGGCCCAGAACATGCCGTGTTTTCGCGTGGGATTGGGCTCGTAACTAAACGCCCGTTCATCCATTTTGGTCTGAGGCGGTCCCCCACGCGGCTCTTTTTTGGCCCTTACCCAATTATCTAATTTGATGGAGCTTCGAACCATGAACAACTCCCAGCTTTCATCAATCATCATATTTTCGCATCACGATAAAAACAGCCAAAGCGTAGATAACAATTCTTCCTTGTACTACTTACTACTACTATTTTTTTACTACTTAATTTTACTTCTACTTTCTTTAACAACTTACAATTCTACTTTTTCTGATGGATCGTTCCAACGCAGATGCTTGCTCATGGTATCGTAAGCCTTCAGCTTCGGATCCCAACCAACTTGAAGCATCTCTTTGGTCAGCTCCATCGCTAGAACCAATATCGGTAAGTGGGCTCGAAGGAAGCCGTATGGATCCTACAGGGTGGGGCGATTCCCGGTCACACTACCGAAATTTTTCGTACCGAAAACCACTTTACGGAAAGTCATTCTATCGAAAGGTCATTTTACCGAAAAGTCGTGTTACCGAACAGTCGTTTTACCGAAAAACCTCCCGAAAATCGTTAACTCGTTAACTCTCTTTCCTGGCATACCAATATCGTTTCATCGGAAGAATACTGTCGGAGATTATTTTAACCGGAACATTCAGGGATTTACACCGATTTGTTCATTAACTTTATTCTTATTCAATTAGCTATTTTCGGTAGAACCACTTTTCGGTAAAACGGCGCCCGGTAAAGTGACTTTCGGTAAAGCTACTTTTCTGGTGACTGACCTGCGCCCGGGTGAGGCCTATATATCGAAACCCGGCGGGCCATGAAATTTTGCATACTAGCAGAAAACGAAACAGTTTTTGGGGATTGTGGATATATACCATCACTTATATATAAATTTCTAATGTCCGTGAGCCCGCTCGCCCGCCCGCCGTCCGTCCTCGCTGCGTGACAAGCGTCATTTGTTGTAGCGCGGAACGGACGGTCGGGTTTGCGCAGATCTCAGCCCCACGACGGGTTCGAACCTGTATGGGCCTAGAACCGTCCCGTTAGAGGATTAAAATTTCCGGACGGTCTCGAAAGCGTAGGGGACCCAAGCCGCACCGCCAGGGGATTAAAGGATTGGATGCGTCATGGCCCCCAAGATGAATGAACCCATATCAAATAAAGGAAAATTGGCTGTTATCGCTACTAAAATTAGTTTTTGTAAGATCACAAACAAACACGTTGTTAGATGGCAGATTGCATACGCCGCAAGTGGGGAAGCCTATACTGGGTGTCCCAAAAAATCACCCCCTCTAGCGGTCCGTGGGAAGCTCAGATCAGGACGATTTTTATACCATTCGAAAGCCCGCGAAAAGGCGAGAAAACAAGCGGGCTTCATTTTCTAAGACTTCTTCTGATTCGTCCGATGATCAGCGTTTTTCTAAAAAACAGGTCGCTTTTCAATAGGGAATTTCGCCATTAGCATGCGGATCTCGCGTAAATCTGCCGTTTGCATGGATTTTGGAGGTAAAATTCGCCAATAAAAATACATAATCAAGAAAATGAACTCTCCTTGTTTTCTCGCCTTTTCGAGAGCTTTCGATAGATACCTAAACGGCGAGAATCGGATACGTCTGCGCGCCGCTAGAGGGTCGTGCTTTCTTTTGGTACACCCTGTATATGGGGGACAGGGCGGTGATTTTTTTTTATTTTTCACGCGGGATTCGGACGGAAATGTGCAAATCTTGGACGGTTATTGGACGGTTAGACGGGGTCAAGGTGGAAAAGCCGGGAAGCGCTTCCTCAGCCCGGATTGCTTTTTGAAAAGACACTAAAAGCCAACTGGCCCTTAAGCTAGCGACCGAGCGGTTTTTAATCGAATACAACGTACATATCATGCCGTGCATGCAGAGAATTCGGCCATCAATCAGCCCAACGACAGGCAGTCTGTCAAAGACCCCAAATATCCAATCGATCGCGTCGGCTTTTCTTCGCTTTTGTTCTTCTGTGTTTTCTTGGGTTTCTTCTTGCGTTTGCGCTTCGCGGTACCCGCGCTTAATAACATCGGCTTGGAAAGTAGTGTAGTCGTCGTTGTCTTCATGATTACCACGGACGATGAACACCTAAATGATACTCATACTCACCAACTCACCAACGAAAAAACGGTCTTGCCAAACTCAGTTTTGTTTTTTTGGATTGTTTAATACTAAAAATTTGGCCAAAATTCGGGTAAACGGCAAATAAAGTTTTTTGGTCCTGGTTCGTTAGCGGGGGGACATTGTTTTGTCAAAAATGTCGCTTACCTTAAAGGTACACTCCGTTCTCGTTCTCAAACCTTAATTGGCGGACAGAATTGTGGTGGTCCGGCGGCGGTTCAATAGGCAAGGGGGGATTTAGGACGGGGCGGGGGGGCCACCACAAAATTCTGCATAAATCGGTTCATTTACGCTCGGTTTCCCGCCTATAATCCGATTTTTTTCCGAAACGATCGATCGGTTTCGAAGTAAAAACCGATTTTTCAAGAACCGATCAAATCGGATTCGATTCAAACCGGTTTTTATGCAGAATCGATCAATCGGATGCAATGGAAAAACCGATCTACTATAATAATTTTCTTGAGCTGTCTTTCTGTCCGTCATGTCCCGGATTCACCTCGAAGGGGAAAGGAGCTAGAGCTTAGGCCTCTTCGGATTCGGATAGAGCGCCGTCAGAAACCCCAAACTGATAAAAAATTATGAAAAAGTTTTCGTTTAAATTAATAAATTTAACTTTGAAAGTTTTCCTTAGTAAAAGGAGTGGGGGACATAGTGAGCCAGGTCGCGCGCGTTTCGGCGAAGTGGAGGGAGCGCACAGGGGGTAGCCCGAAGTCCAGCCGCTTGCAGCGGCAAAGCCGCTGGTAAGCGGCTAGTTTCAATACAATCCGGTCAATCCAAGCATTGCTTTCAATCCGAGCGATCGGAAACCGGTTTCCTCATATACCAACCCTACGGTCGACTTTTATGCTTTTCCAAATATCGGTTAAGCTTCGAAAGTTTAAAAGTCTTTTTTTATTATTTTTTGGCTGTTTCACTAGGGTTGAACCAGATGGTTACAGTCGCTTCGCGACTGCAACCATCTGGCCTTCGGACTACCCTAAATGTCTCACTCCACCACATCCTTTCCCACCTCCATCAATACCCCCCATAGCCGAAATCTCGTTCAAAAACTACCTAAATGCCTTCCTGATGGCTGCAGATACCCCCATGGCTGAAATCCCCTTAAAAAACTACCTAAATACCTTCCTGATGGCTTCAGATTGCTCCCCTAGCCGAAATCCCCTTCAAAAACTACCTAAATACCCTCCTGATGGCTTCAGATACCCCCCCATGGCGAAACCCCCTTCAAAAACTACCTAAATACCTTGCTGATGGCTTCAGATACCCCCCATGGCTGAAACCCCCTTCAAAAACTACCTAAATACCCTCCTGATGGCTTCAGATACCCCCCATGGCTGAAACCCCCTTCAAAAACTACCTAAATACCCTCCTGATGGCTTCAGATACCCCCCATGGCTGAAACCCCCTTCAAAAACTACCTAAATACCCCCTGATGGCTTCAGATACCCCACATGGCTGAAACCCCTTCAAAAACTACCTAAATACCTTGCTGATGGCTTCAGATACCCCCATGGCTGAAACCCCCTTCAAAAACTACCTAAATACCCTCCTGATGGCTTCAGATACCCCACATGGCTGAAACCCCTTCAAAAACTACCTAAATACCTTGCTCATGGCTTCAGATACCCCCCATGGCTGAAACCCCCTTCAAAAACTACCTAAATACCTTCCTGATGGCTTTAGATACCTCCCCTAGGCGAATGCCCCTTAAAAAACTAAAATAACGACCGACCGGATACGTGGGAGAAAAATAGAAATGAAATGGCTCCCGTGAAAATTTTCATCCAGGGAACGCACGCCACCTGGCTCACTATGTACAAAATCACCCCAACCTCCATCCCCTCCCCTTTTACTAAGGGAAAAACTTTCAAAGTTAATTTTAATAATTTAAATTAAAACTTTTTCATAATTTTTTTATCAGTTTGGGGGTTTCCGAGCACGCTCTATCCGAATCCGAAGAGAGCTAAGCTCTAGCTCCTTTCCCCTTCGAGTTGAATTCGGCTTCACACAGACGGACAGACGGACGCGTCAAGAAAATTATTATAGTTGATCGTCGTCCTCGCACTTTCACTCTTTATTACGGAATTGCTGCGCCATAAGAAACTAATCATACTGACTCTCGACGGGCTTCGCTTATACTTCCGAAAATCTGATTCCCGAAAATCCGTTTCCCGAAAATCCGATTCCCGAAAATAGAATTCCCGAAAAATCTGAATCCCGAAAATCCGAATCCCGAAAATCCGGTTCCCGAAAAATTCGTTTCCCGAAAATCTGTTTCCCGAAAAATCTGCTGAAGAATCTGCGGTTTGTGAACTGAAAAAAAACTGGGACAATTCAAATAGGCGGGGGGAGGATTCAGACCGGGGCAATCTGCGCCTCAGCGCCCGCCCTGCTCTCTAGGCACCCCCTCTGCCTATAGGCCATTCAATAAAGTTAATTTTTAACTTAGTTTTCTTCCAATTTGGCTTTTCAGGGCGCGGTCTTTCGGGGTTTGGATTCTCGGTTCTCGGATTTTTCGGGATTCAGATTTTCGGGACTCGAATTTTCGGAAAACGGATTTTTCGGGATTCAGATTTTTCGGGAATCGGATTTTCGGGAATCAGATTTTCGGGATTCAGATTTTTCGGGATTCAGATTTTCGGTAATCAGATTTTCGGGAAACAGATTTTCGGGATTCTCATCGGAAATCCTCTCGACTGACCTCGCAGCGGGAAAGAATAACGTTAAAAACCATCGACAAAATATTTTGTAAAAACAACCCGCTAACGAACCAGAGCCGTTTTTCTATGGAAATAATGCAAAAATGCTCCAAAAACCCATACCTGGAATGGGTAGAGTGCTTTGTAGGTCAAAATCATGAGCAAGCATTCAAGTTGATGGTTGCCACGACCACCGATGATGTTGCCGAGGAAAATGATGCTGAAGAACATGACATCCATAGAAGCCATTAAAGTGCTACTTTTGGCCGGGCCCTCCGTCAACCACATCCAACAGCCAAGCATGGATGATACGCCAAAGCTCGCTCAACTGGCAACAAAATGGATAGTTGGCGCCAAAAAGGACACGCTGACCATTGAAATGCACCAACTTCATGTGAGCTTTCGCTTCAGTACTAAGTGGGTCTGATAGGGTCGGCGAAGGGAATTCCGAATATCGAATGAGAATTTGCTAAATGCAACGGAGAAAAAAGTGATGAGCCTTGAAACTTTTGCCTCATTTTTCATTTGCTCTTATGAGGACGCGTATACCGGCTAAGTACTAAATCGTTCCTGGAATTCGAATTCGAAGTGGGTCTGTACAGTACTGGAATTTCGAATCCTGAAAAGCTATTTTTTACGGTTCTGATGGCAATTTGTAAAAACACCCGGTGCACCCGGTGCCCGCTGAATAGAAAGAGTAGGTGTTTCCCTGCGTAGCTGCCCAGCTACCATGTATTTCGAAACGGATGTACCGGGCGTACTTTCCTAATTGCCGTTCTGATCAAAATGCATTTCAGTTACTTAGGCGGCATACTAGAATCAACCGTGATAACAAAATTCGGTTAGACTCCTATATTATTCCAGGCTCTATGGCGTTCAGAAAATCCCGAAAAAAATAGCGAAAATATGGCTGTGGCGGGTCGAGTAAACTCTTACCAAAATTTCTCGTGAAAAAGCCGACCCAAGCCCAAAACTGACAGGACTTTTTGTACAGCCTAATAGTTTCTGAAGCGAATAGTCAGGGGTTGGATTCCCTCGTCATGCGGAAATTTTGTTTTTTTTTGCTGTAACTTTCTATTTTGCATTTACCAAAGTTCAACAGTTTTTTGCTATTAGGCTTTGCCCTCTTTCAGACCCACTTATTTAGGAAAAGAAAGCTCATGTTAAATTGGTGCACTTCCCTAGCAAGTGCTGAACAAACAAAAAAAAATGCTCACATTTCCATCGAGGTCGCCGACGACAATCGTCCGCCCCTTCGGCCTGGCCACACCTTTCTCCCGCCTCAAAAAACGCAGGACGCCGTCGCATAAACACCAAATATCATCGGCGTCCGGGTTGTAGTACGGCTGCAACATTTTAAATTCAGCCTTCGTCGCGAATTTTGTTTGTAGCCATTGTACTTGTGTGAAGATTAACCGGAGCCGCACCCGGAGCGCCAGGGGCGTAGCTGAGTCCAAGTTTCGGGGAAGGGGGGCAGCGGCATTTCGGAGGAGGGCAGCAACAACAATTTGCGACATTTGAGCGCCGCAGGCTTAAAAATGAATAAAAAGAATAAAAACAGCCTGCCCCCACTGCCCTTCCCCCCCCCCCTACGCGACTGCGGAGCGCTACGCGCCCCTCGGGCAACCCGATTTCGAAACCTTGTACGAGAGCGCACCCAGCCGCAGCGACTAGGCCCCGGGTGGCACGAAGCCTTTTTCCAGTGGCTGAGCGGAAGAAGTTGCCGGCACTTTCCCTCGCAATTGAGTGACTTTTGTCGCAAACGCGACTTTCTACCGCGTTTATCACAAATCCGGGCTCGGCAAGAGTCTAGGACCCTCCTCAGCCGCCTATTCGCGCATTTCTGCCCTTTTTCGCTTGCGCCCACTCCCGCCGGGGGAAGGCTTTTTCCACTCAAGTCTCAATTTTTTTTCGTACATAGCGGATGCGTTTTGAAATTGTTTTGAACTATTCCTAACTGGGGAAGTGTAAACAAAAAACCCAGCAAATCGCTTAGCAAAGATATGGGTCTGGTACAGTCTGTGACGGGGATTCCGAATCTGCAACCAGTATCTGCTAAACGCTTAATACAACAAAGGTATGAGCGTTTTAATTTTTGCGGTGCTTTGGACGCGCTCCCTTATGAGCCTTTCCCAAAGAGGCGTGTCCGCATGCCGAGTGGCGTAGTGGTTTAAAAACGTGATTTCCACCCATGAACCTGGAGTGGAAGCCTAGCTTGTGACATTTTCGTCATTTTCACATGATTTGTCCAACGCCATTCGATAGAGCGTCAAAAAAAATACACGAAGCATTTTAATTCTAGCCCGGAATAGTGTAAAATATAGGCGAAAAATGCCAAATTTGCCCCCGGTTATATAAAATACGGGCTGTAGCGAAGAAAGTAGCATGCAAAGTGGCAAACGCAGAAACGATTTTTTAAAGATTTTTTCGAATTATTGACGTAGAACAACCGCAAGGTCGCGCCGCAATTTTCGCGGTACGGAGATGCGCAGATGTGAAAATGCGATGTTTTGTTGCGATGCGTTCTATCCTTTAGTGACGCAATTTCAAACCCAGCCGGCGGCGATTAGCCGGTTTTTGCTTCAACAACTCCCTCTACGAGTCCTTCAAGCCAAACTATCACTTCCATTTTCATTTTTAAGGATTCGAGTTGAAATCCTTACTTTTTCCTTGTCCGCGAAAAGACAATCGGGACTGCTGAACTTTGCGCGAAGACGCTCCGTCAAGCCAGCAAACGACCGAGGAACTTCTTCAAGAACAAAGTTGGTTTTTTTCTCTGGCTCGTCGGGCTGCTGCTGCCGCGATTTCCAGGCTTTCTGTAAAGAGATATCTATAATTTTCGTTTTTCTTTTCATTTCGTGAGCGAAAATCCTTGAAAGCATTTGACAAAAAAAAGAAAGCTTGGATCTATTTCGATCCTAGAGTTTCGCGGTTGGGGCCGATTTTTCCCCCATGGTTCTATAAAGAAAAAAATTCTGAGCCGGAAGCGGTTTTAAAAAAAGCTGAACGAAAAAGGTGTTTTAGAAAAAATGATTTAATTATACTGATTATTATTATCCCGGTAGCCGGACCTTTGCAGGGAGTTTTTGAGCGCACGACCAAAGGCCACTGCAACCTGGGGGGTTTGTGTTGGCGGAGCCCCAAAAATGACGTGAACGGAGGAAATGGACACGAAAGCTAGCAAAAACGGCGAGATTAGATTTTCTACAACATCTTTTTGAATCAGCAATTTTTGAAAACTGTATCATGCTCAAAATTTTGTTTTCTCTATCGAATTAGCTAGGTTCCGTCCCGAAACTTAAAAAGCACAAAAAACGCCTAAAACGTCAAAAACATGACCGATGAACAACGGTGTCAAAAGTCTACGATGGCAATGAGAAAGAAAACCCCTCCCAAGCGAACCACACGGGGTCAGGATGGCGTCTTGAAATGGGACCTAACCTATCCTGTGAAGAATTTTTCACAGATTGCAAGTCTGTTTTCAATTTT
>CATQJA010002678.1:9562-79394 GCA_958295435.1 Mesorhabditis spiculigera
CTAAAATAATTACTTCTAAAATCATTACTTCTAAAATCATTTTAGAAGTAATGACTTTTAGAAGTAATGTATTTAAAAGACTGACTTCTAGAAGTAATGATGGGTAGCCAAGTGGAGCCAATCCAGATTTTTTTGGCCACGTATTGATCATTTTAAGTGAAGTATTATATAAAGCCACAAATATAACGGTCGTTGCAGGCCCGCCGGATCGTTGCCCGCCATGAAAAGAGGAGTCGCAGACGAAAAAGAAAAAGGGCAGGGGACTCCCGGGACGAAGGTGATTTTCTGGAATGCGGAAACTTGCACTGAATCAAAAATTGAAGCTTTGGCAGAGCTCATCTTTCTGCTGCAGGCCTTATGCTTCCTTTTTTGTTGCCGATCAGCGATGGGGAATTATTATCGAATTCATTAGTCGAACGGCTTAATCAAATTGATCCGCGATGCAACCAAACGCATAACTTTAAACACATCACTGCTCCAGAGCGGGAAGATGCGTCCGATCAAAATTTGCAAACAATGGAAGCGCTAATCTGGTACGCAGGAATAGACGCAGAGCCCGAGACGCAAAATCATCCTTGTTACCGCGATGTTCCTGAAGCTCCCCGAATTTCTCGAATGGGCCTAAAAGGGAGGCACAGAGGGGATACGCTTGCTTTTTATCAGTCACACCACTGAAATTTCCCAAGGAAGCTGGAATTATGATCTGGTGAAGGAATCAATACACCACCAGCTGGAACGAATCTACGACCTCGGAAATGTATTGCGATGGGCCTTCCAGGACTGCACTTTTTTTGCATTTGGTCAGCCGAGCCTTCCTGGGTTCAAACTGGTATGGAAGAAGCACGGAGGCCAGGAGCTAGCTATCGCCTGCACAGTGGTTGGTGCAAGCGAATGGACGCACGAACAGAATGGGTCCGCCAACCGACACATTCTGATGTGCTCACAACATAGTATCATACTGACAAGGTCGGAAAACATACGCCCGAAAACCAAACCGATAGTCGTCAAGGTCGTAAAAGAAAGCGATGAAATAAACGTCAACAACGACTTCCTAGAGGAACATTACGCTATTATATTTGAGTCGGTCAAGGATAGCAAAATGCGGATCAAAGCTGAGCCTAAGTTTGCCGTATTTTTTAATGGGTCCCATGAACAGGAATATCAATTGAAGGTGGAGAACATTGGGGAAGAAGCGTTCGAATACCAACTCCGCACTGATCACCCCGGCGCAATTCGATTGACACCAGATGCGGGGATGCTGACACCCGGCAAACCTGTTTAGTGCAAAATTACGGTGGAGCCGTTTGTCGCTCCAATTGTGCCCGATTGTCGGTGGATCTATTTGAAGCACAAGGGAACCGGTGAAGAGTATTATTGGCGAATTTTCTATAACGAATCCGATGAAGCCTCTGAGGCTTTCTGAACTAGCCACCCCACACAGCTGAAAACTGGTAAGCAACGCCTTTTGCTTCGTAGCACATTAACTTTAAAATAGCAAAATAAAATATTTTTATTTAGATATCTCCGTCTTCAAATGGCGACTCCGACACAAGCCTATCCTTTCAAAGAATGTTATTTTTATAAATAAATCGCAAATGAAAAAAAAACTTTTGAAAACCACAGCGTATTTTGGCTCAAATACTCAAATATTTTAACTTAAAATAGTTAGCGGTTTGACGGTCCAAATTGCAAATGGAATGCAAAATGCAGCTCAAAAAGCATGAAGCTGCGGCGCATCTTCTATTTCGAGCCTCGTTTTTAGATTAGACATCAAAATCGAATGAGGCGGCACTCCTCTCAATAAGAGTGGTGATAAGAAAGCGCTGGCAAAAAACGCAGGACATGGGCACTTGCTGCGGTCGTTTAAAGCCGCACCATAGTTCTGGGCCTCCTAAACGTCTGCAGAAATCAAAGCAAGGAGTGAAAAAGGTATCCTGTTATTTTTATCTCCCTTACCTCAACTTTTTTTGCCACTCTTGGCTCCTATAGTTTTGTTCTGGGTGGTAGTTACTTTTCTCATCTCGCCTTTCTTCCAAAAACTCAATTTTTTTATTTCCGTTCAGACCCAAATTTATTGCCCCAAATTCAGTTTTTTTAAAATCTCCGTCAGATTTTTTCGTTTGCCAGGCTTGCGCTTCTTCAAGCTTTTATGAACCTAGGTTGTTGCGGTCGTTCTTCGAAATTCGCTTGATTTTCCTAAAAGTCTTAGGAAACAGTATTACTAAGTGGCAGGTAGCCATAATGCAAAAATTAATGTAGCAAAGAAAATAAGATGAGTAGGCTTTAATTAAATATACATTACAGCCAATAGACTATTTCAGCTAATATGTCTCTCTGCGAAAGTCAAAAAGGTTTAATCTCTTTCAGGAAAAGATCGTTGCCACACTTCTGAAGCCGTCACTACGACGCCGGAGAATCGCCTAATGTCGGATACACAATCCGAAATTGAAACTGTTTCCGAAAATGCCGCAAAATCTGGCAAAACCGGGCCTGAAGCTGCAGCGAAAATCGATAAGCCACAAGGTGATGCCAGCCAGAAAGACAGAACAGAAACTGGATCGAGCGCCCAGCCTCCAAAAAATAGAGAGGAACCCGGAAGTGATGCTAATCCAGGGGTTACTTCTAGCGTCCAACCCTCGCAAAATGACGAAAAACCCAAAAGCGGTATGAATCCAGAAATTTTGGTATCCAGCCAAGACACCGAGCTGCCAAAATACACCTACATGTTCTGGAACGTTAACGGGCTCACCAAAACTGTCGTGAAGCAGCTCGAGAAAATCCTTTCCGATCATCAGGTCGACATCGCCTTTTTGGCCGGAATCCACCTGGACAAGATCAGCGCCGACAAACTGCTCCGCACCCTCAAGGGAATTCACCGTCCGTGGCTACGTCAAGGGCATCTATTACACCTCAAATAAGAAGAATCCGGATGAGATTGATCGGGTCAACAATTTGGTGTTGTACCGTACCTCTACCGTAGTCTCCCCAAGGGTAGAGGCGAAAGAATTTGCGATGAATGCTTATAAGAATGATCGAGTTTTGACGTTCGATCACCACGATTTATTTTTCATATTCTTGCACAGAAAAGCAAGCAATATGACCGGAAGCTGTCTCGAATTCGCGGAATGGTTTGACGATGTGATTTCGAATCGTGATAATGTTCTCCTTTTCGGCAGCTTTGAGCTTCCCGGAAATGATTGGGATATTTTCGAGACCAGGAAGAATGTTGTAAACCCAAAAATCCATCAGGACATGATCAAGTTTCTCAAGCAGCGCGGTTTCACTCGTGAATGGGTACGCGAGGACACAACTGCCGAGGGTCAGACTGATGTCTTAATTTCAAGGAGGCAAAACGATGGAGGTCCTAAAGGAGTTCAACCGTCAGGAAAAGCTCTTGCTCAAAATTTTTCAGGGCACGAGCATAAGGCCGTATTTTTCAATGTTGAGAAGAAGCCCTGGAATCTCGTGACAAGCCCCGCGAGGAAAATTTATTTGAATTCACCATTTTCCAAATCTCCGACATATTTCATGGAGATCGAGAATCGAGGAAGAAGAATTGGTCAAGTTCGAGGTCGAAAGTAGCGGTGAGCATCTACAGTTTCTAGGAGATCACGAGGTTCTGAAAAAGGACGGATTGGGTGCTGGAGAATCGAAAAGTTTCGAAATTCAAGTCGGGACCTTCAACCTGTCAAGGGGCAAGACCGATTGGATAATCCTAAAAAATTGCGCTAACACGGAGCAACACCACGTGAAAATTGCCTATAATACCTAACAACATCATTTCTCTGTTTTTTATATACTCCATCCTTTCAAAATCTGAATTTTTTACATAAATCCCTTACTCAAGGATTTCTTTCGATAGCTTACGTTTATGAAGCGTCATGGTTTTTAATAAATCTGATTGCAACCTCGATACAGTCACATTGGTCAAATAAGAGCACACGACGAGCATGAGCATGATCGATTTTTGCCGCTCTGGAACTTCTCAGCCAGAATGAACAAGTTAAAGTGTTTGAATCCACTACGATTCTATGTTCTTGGATGCTTGCACATTGACAGTTTTTCGGTTCTGGCCTGTTAGCGGTGGGGGATTTAAATAACCACTTTTTGTTTTTCCACCTATACCGCCTATCTGTTAGTGATATTGAATGTATCTTCATACTGTTTTTAGCAGTTCTTGATCGCTAAAAGGTAAAAAAGTATTTCAATAACTTTTGGACATTCGAGAATTTTGATCTTTTTGGTCATTTTTCCGACATTTTCGCCCAAAAAGCCATCCTCTTTCGAAAATTTTTATTATTTTTACGATGTTTTTTAGCTTTACAACTATGTAAGATGCTATGAAAATAGTCTAGGTCTTGTTATAGGGCGGTAGAGAACCACAGGGAAAAATCTGGTCCCCCGATAACTCCCCTGCTAACAATCCAGAACCAGTTTTTTTTACAAAAACCGAAGTATAATTGATTTTTCAGCCTTTCAGAATAAATTTCTGTGCGTAAATCCCCTTTCGCGCCTTCTAGCCTAATTAAAAAACGTTGTCCGGCTCGCGTTCCAAATTCCGCATAAATAAAATACTTTTCAGCGTGGAGCTTTGATTTAACGCGAGAGAATGCAGGAAGTGCACTTTTCAGGGCGGAGAAAGAGAGAAGCGATGGCCATTCGGCCTCGGTTGATCCCGGGCCCATAAACCTTCGCAGGTCGTTTCGCCTAGATCGGCTGCATGTGTTTGCCGGGGACAGGCTGAACATAGAAAAGAGGGGGAGGTTCCGGGAAGAGGAAGCGCTGACCTTCGGCCTGCTCTGGCCCTGCTGGGCTAGATCTAAAATTCGATACCATTTTCTCGCCCCGATCACACCTATTTTCTGCAACTTTTGCACTTGCGCTAAATCCAGGCGACCGTTCTTGACTAAAAATCATTTTTCAGGATTTATCCGTCGTTGTAATCCTTCCTCAAATGTGATTTGATTTGGTGGGCCTTTCCGCTTCTAGATAGCCAGCTCAGAATGGTGGTATTAGCAAAGATAGTTTAGAAAACCTTATTTTTACGTTGGTTGTGGCGATTTAGTCTCAGCTAACGTTGTTGCTAATTTTATTCAAGTTGCTTTAGCCCTATTTTTTGATTGGAACAATTACTATTGGTTTGGTCGCTCCTTAGAATTAGTTCAGATTTTTCGCAACGATATATTGATTTCTTAAAATAAGAAGAGAATGGTCAAGTCATTTGCAGTTGTAGCTTAATAAGTTTAATAAGTTCACTTTAATAGGTTGCTAGCGTTTTATGCAGCATAGATTCATGCAGTACGGTATGAAAGGCCCGTGTTAGTGACCTTGAAACGCCGTTATTCATGCTCATTCAGTTCCCACAGCCCTGCCTCCTGATAAAATCGCACAGATCGTTTTGCCGGGCCAGAATAAAGCATTGGCAACTATGGCATCCAGAAATTCAAGAAAAAAATGGATTACCTAGGCGGAATTAGCTAGGCGAGATGTCCTTCTGTCTCTATTCCGTCTCTCTCCTTCTCACTCACTCTCCCTTTCTCTATTTCTCTCTCCCTTCTCTCGCTCGATTTTTCCGTGTGGTCCAGCAAGCTGACACCACAACAGCTTGATTTCAGGAAAATAAATTCAGGGCTCGTTTTTTTTGGCAAAATTGCAGGAATTTGTGACAAGATTTAGTTTTTAGCTTCTGGGAACGTTGATGCTAAGTTTATTAAAGTTGCTATAGCCTTATTTTTTAGTGAAACATTTACTTTTAGTTTCATCTGATCATAGAAGCGTTCTCTTACTTTTTTTCTGATTTTTGCAACAAGATATTTATGGATTTCTAATCATAGAAGCGTTCTCTTACTTTTTTCTGATTTTTGCAACAAGATATTAATTGCTTAAAATAAGATAAGCAATGGTCAAATTGGTGCAAATTGGCGCAAATCGAGATCCTCCCTTCATCGTCC
Organism: Mesorhabditis spiculigera; assembly: GCA_958295435.1. Classification (NCBI taxonomy): domain Eukaryota; kingdom Metazoa; phylum Nematoda; class Chromadorea; order Rhabditida; family Rhabditidae; genus Mesorhabditis; species Mesorhabditis spiculigera. The sequence goes on from CATQJA010002678.1 coordinate 15,514, forward strand.
TCTTCATTCCCTACGGCTAGGGTTACACGACCTGTATCTTCTACCGCTGTCCCCACCGTATCCACCGCTACCGTACTCCCAGCCTTACCACAGCCCCCACAAAATAAGCCCGAGCGGCACCCGACCGAACGAGCCCCCCGAGTCACCCGTACCTCTAGTCCAATCGCGAAAAATGACGTGCATTTTGGATAAGTGTTGATTTGCATAGGTTAATTTTTTGCTAAATCCGTTTTTCTTCAATAAATTAGATCATTTTCCTAAACCCGTTTTTTCAGTAAAAATTGGAAAAATGAATTCAGGAAAAATAAACCGAATCCCTGTTTTTTTGCATTTAGTGATTTCGAATTGCTACTTTTTTATTTTTTTGGCGTATTTTTTGCCCTCTTGAAAGTTGCCCGATCACTTACGAGCTTTAATCTTTATCTAACCAAATTTTTTTTCTCAGCATCGTCCTGCCAATTATTTTTGAAAATGTTGATGCTATTATGAATCGACAAATTATTTTCAAACTGAAAAAGTCAGTGAATCGCGCATAAACAAGACAGATTTAAAAATTTAGCACCTTCAATAAACTTTCTTCTGAATTTGAAAGAAGCAAAAACCGAAAGTTTTTTGTGCAGATAATCAGGACAAACGGGGCCCGCCTCCATTCAGATTTTGGCTTACTTGCAGGGATCAAAAACAGAGTGCTATGAACTAGCGTGATTAGACGAAACGCCATCCGATATCGGATTGCCTGGTCGACGAAGCTACCCGATTACGCCCAGAACTTCTACAGCTCGGTTCACCTTTAAAACGGTTCTGTTATTTATTCTCAAGCTATGTTGTAGCTGGAACTTCGTCCTTGCCGAAGCATACTTTTTTGAGGGACGCCCACTATCTTTCACTCGTTATCAAGGGTAATTTCGCTAGTGCCAGCCTGGCATGGCCTAAGCCGAAAGGACCGACTATCGCAAACGCCATGTGGAACTGTTTCTGCTCAAGCAATGCGAATTTTCGAATTTTTCCTGTAATTGAACTGAACGGCTAGGACGGCCCACATGTGCTTCGGCATACATCCTCTTTAGTCACCACAAATAAATCTGATTGAAAAAAATCTATTCCAGATAAGCGCACGTGAAGGATTGCTATCCGGTGCTATCCGGTCCGCCGCAATGTCAAGCCCCTGCTTGTCGGAAACGCTAGAAACGCCAGAAACAAGGTCCGTGTTGATTTTTTGCTAGCCATTCTTGATGGGGGAGCGGGGTGGGGGAGGGGGCAGATCCACTTCAGCGAGGTAGGAAAGGTGAATTGCTCGCTTAACCTCGTTTCGCTCGGCGGATAATCTATGCTGTTCAAGCCGAATTGCTAATTCATTTTAATCTAACATTGACATCATAAAGCAGGCAAATGGTTGTGACGGTACTTTCGAAACTCGCTGCATTTGTCGAGAACCAACTTTGGCGGCCGCAAGTGCTGAGCCAGATTTCTTATCAGCAGAGCGAAACAGAAACCCAGAGAGCCTAGATCCAAAGCACCGCAATTGCCAGCGAACACGATGTTTCTTCATGATTGGGCATAATTGAAACAAATTTTAGACTGTCGTAAGATTGTCTTGGGTTCATACGTGTTCAAAAATACTCTGATTTTCCAATTTTTTTTTGAAACCAAAGCTGATGATAATGATGTTAAAAAAAGTGGGCATGGTGATGTAGATCCCCCCTCCCGAAGTACTTTCCGTCGTAATCATTTATTCTTTTAGAAAAGACGACACGGACGAGTTAGCTAAACAGTTTGGGAATGCAATGGACCTGTAAGTCTTTAAACGGGCTCCCCGACATTTGCGGCCGCGACACATGTGACCCGCCTTATCGGATTGGGCCGCAAGTGTCGGGCCGCAAATGTTTTGGCACCTTAAACCGAGCCTCCCAAAAGTAAATTCCCGTGGAGAGAAGAACATTAGCTTGAGACAGAGCTTGTGCAACACAAATTAATTACGATATCAAGGACTTTTAGGGGTACAAATCAACAATCTACTACAAACACACCAGTTGGCCTCGAAGATACTAGGTGTCAAATGAGCGTTGGCGAAAACTCGACCGACACTGAAAACCAAAAAATCGTTCAGCCCGGCCTTGAATACGCAGCGCCAGAAGATATAGACCGCAAAGTTGAAGTGACATCGCCCCAGGGCGAGGATGAAGGGCCCGAGTTCCCAAATGATGAATGCGGTGGTGACGACGAGACAGAAAGGGAACCCGACAAGCTATACCGACGGATAGACGACGGAAAGTTAGGCTACGATGATTACGATGATAAAACAAATGACGACGACGAGAAAAATAACGACGACGAAGCCAATAGCGACGACGAAGCAAATAACGACGAAGAAAGCAAATAACGACGAAGAAGCAAATAACGACGAAGAAGCAAATAACGACGACAAAAAAAGTGGAGATGTCTCCATGAGCACCCCGGATCTAGCCCCTGGACAAATAGACGAAGCCGCAAAAGCACATACACATGTTTTTTGGAATATTAAGAAACTTCACCCCCATCCCGATGGCTGGATTCGGCTCAAGGCATTTATTGAGGGCAAAGTAAAGGGAAACGCTGTGAATATGTTATTTTTGTGCGAAATACATTTGACACCGACGGAGATTGAAAAATATAGACAACCTCTCAAGGACATCGGCTATATATTGGTAGTCCCAACTATCGTGTATGAGCCTTGTTTCGAGCTGCCAGCTGGAATCGATATCATATCTTATCTTAAGCGGAGTGCCGAAAATAGGTGGCAGCAAATCAAGAATGACCCCGAATTATATGCTCAATTTTTAGATACAAAGAAGGGGCTGGCTAAAAGTCCAACGAAACAGGAGGCGGCGGCTCTCGATGCCAGATTGCCTGAAGGTTGGGGGCTAGGCGACCAAACCTGTCATATTTTGGTCATAGTACCGGATACACCTTTATTTGAAAGCGCAACCGCTGCAACCACCGAGGTTGTGCCGGATGATCATATCAAACCGGTTACGCAACAAATTCTGAATCCGATGGCTGCGGCTGATCGTCTCATGCATATTACGCTTGATGGGGTCATCTACATTGTCTACCATCGCCAGACACGAAATGGCTCCGGTTATGAAAAAGAGATGGGCAGCAAAATCGAGAAATTGTTGAACGAAATAATACAAGGAAAGCCTAATGTGCTCTTCTTTGGTGATTTTAACATGAACGCTACGAACTGGGAAACTTTTGATGCAAGCGAGGAAGTTCGGGGGAAAAGTACGGCCCCGACTTTCTTAGCTCAACTTAAAGAATTTGGATTTTGTCGTGAGTGGGTTCGTGAGCCTACACGCGTGTGCAAGAAAGGCCAGCCCGCACAACTGGATGTTCTGTTATCCCGGAGAATGGATGGCGGCGCACCAAATGGCGTGCAACCAAAGGGAAAATGTTCCGTTGTTCGCTATGCCGGAAGCGATCATAAAGCGCTATTCTTCAGTATCATCAAAGAAAACGCCTGGCACGTTGAGACGGATCCGTTTCTGATTGCACTGATCGCTGACGACTGCACCGAAAAATTCGTTTATTTAAAAATCTACAACAAGGCATCTTCACATATAACCCTTAATATTCGGCATCGCTGCCAAACTGATGTTAAAATCTCCTACTACTATGAAGAACCCGGGAGCCAGGGAGAGCCAGCCAACGTGCCAATAGCGACAGGAACAAACTTCCGCATTGAGGGAGGAAAAAGCCATCAGATAAAAATTTGTTTTTCCGTTCGTGCAACCCCCGAATTTGGTATGTCGACTTTCGATTGGATCATACTGCAAAACGCCGATACTGAGGAAGAACATCACGTTCGCGTAGTCTACACCGTTGCGTCCACGGCCGCTGAAGCCACGTAAGTTCTCTGGAAAAAGAAAGAGTATGAAAAGGTTGATTCGACTAAACAAGAAATTTGATATTTGGTCCTTGGTTTGTTTTGCAAAGTCCTTTACAACACGAATCTTTTAAAATTTCTGATGCGTCGCATTAGAACGAGCTTTACTTTCGTGAAGTTTTGATGACAGTAAATATCTAAAACCCACGGAAACTTTTAATCCCAAAGTTTCCTTTAGCTTCAACAATTTATTTCCAGTCCATCAAGAAGCGCGGTCAAAACGAGGACCCCGAAAAAGATGAACACTCCTGCCCTTCCCAGTGGTCCATCGTCAGGTAAATGCGTAGCATTTTGGGTGGGATACAGTGAACTTCGAGTTCAAAACGGGAGTCAGTGAATTAGCTAGGTTTCCCCACGCAGAAGTGAGGTTCAATGCTGCATTCCTGAAACATGTTTAATCCTACTATATATAAAAAATAGTGTCTGTGTGTGTATATTTGCATGCGCTTCCGTTTGGATGTTCCGCACCTACAGCCTCAGGGAAGCATTTTTTCGGTAGGGAAGAAGCGTGAATAGGTAAAGAAGGGTTCCGAATCGACTGCACACACATATGTTTTGAAAAATTGCTATTTTCGTTATTAAAATTAGGTTTTTGTAAAATTTTCAGCCAACCTCTTTGTTAGGAAGCAATTAGCAAACGCCGGAAGTGGAAATGGCTCTTAAAAAGGGAGAGAGGGCGCGCTTTTCAGTTTTTGGCTCTCGGTTTTCGGTAATTATGAAAGTCAATACTTTCGTGGGTCCTGGACGGGGCTAGGGTTGAAAAGCCGCGAAGCGGTTTTTCAACCCTGGTGATCCATCGAAAACAATCTTTGGGTTAGGCTGGATGGCAATGCGGCCGGACGTGCGGTCTGAAAAGATTTTTCCCATACGGAACTCTGGCTGGATGCTAGTGGCTGTCAAAACAATTTTTTTTCAGCTCGTGCCGCAGGCACAAACGATGTCGCTGATGTGAACAATGCTGGTGATGTGGATCAGCAAGCCAGAACCACCCCAGCGCACATTCTAGACGCGAGCGAAGGCGATGCCGTGGACAAAAATCCAAGCAAAAAATATGCGTGCATGTTTTGGAATGTGAATGGCCTGGATGATGATGTCATCGCAAAACTAGAGCAAGTCCTAGCCGAATACAAAGTCGACATGGTATTCCTTGCCGGCATTAACACTGATCAGGAGACAGCAAACCGCCTTCTGAGCAGCCTTGAAGATTTCGAAATTGGCGATGAACCCAAATTTATTTGTTTTACAACGCCTAACTTAAACCCTGAAGAAATTCATGAAATTCACAACTTGGTCCTCTACCGAAAGGAAGCCATCGAACCGCTGAGAATTAACATCAATGAATTCGCGATGAACACTGATAAACATGATCGGGTCCTTACCCTTGACACTGATGACGTTCGAGTTATTTTCTTGGATCGTCAAGCAAGCAATGCGACCAGCACCTGCGGTGAATTCAAGAAATGGTTCGCAACAACAATAAGTAAACGACGAAACGTTTTGTTTTTTGGAACCTTCAACCTGCCGGCTAACGACTGGGACAGATTTCAGACGTATCCAGGGGCCCCTAATCCGGACGAGCACCAGAAAATGCTCGCGTTCCTTGAAAAATCTGGCTTTACTACAGAGTGGGTGCGTGAGTCGACGGCCGTCCAGGGCCAAGCTGATGTCCTCTTTTCACGACGTCGGCTGGTTGACTGTGAACTAAGTGTGCAACCGACAAGCAAGGCGTTTACACAAGGATTTGACTGCAGTGCTCATAAAGCCATATTCTTCAATGTGATGGCGAATCCTTGGAATATCATGACGAACCGGCCGAGACAAATTGTCCTGAATCCACCATTTGGCAAAGAACAGACCTATAAACTTCGGATCAAGAACTTCGGAGAGAGCCTGGTGAGGATCAAAGTCGAGAGTAGCTCCGAGCATCTAGAATTTGTAGAAGAACTCGAGGCTCTGAAAACCGAGGGCTTAGGAGCTGGAAAAATAATAACCCTGACAATCCATGCCAAACCCTTCAAACCGTCAAAAAGTGCAATTGATTGGATTATCCTGACAAATCTTGACACTAAGGAGCAACAACACGTGAAAATTACCTACAATACCAAATAACCACATTCCTTTTTTGCGCTTTAAAATACGAAGTTCTTTTGCAACTTATTGCCTTTCAATCCATTTTACATTTTTTGGCATCGCGTTATCGATAAATAAATTTCCGTGCCCCATTCGACAAATCCACATTGAGCAATTTAATTTATTCATTGAGTATCAAACCCGAATAAGATCGCTAGCCACCACAAAAATTTTCTTAAATTATAGTTCAGTGTGCACACGGTGGGCATGGGCTCCGGGGAGTCGGCTCTTGCTCAGGTGATCGCTTCCGACGGCCTTTGGAATTCTCTTTAACCAGAATTCAATCGATTTGCCTGGTCGAAGGTCTAGAAATAATGCTTTAGCATATCTTGAATAGCAGCTAGTAAATGGCTAAAATTTATATAGAAACTAGGATCCTATACCTTTTCCATTTTCGGGGTCTCGGCAAAGTCTGGCATAACCAGGTCGGGGCTTATCCTTCGAAACTTGGTCCCATTTGAATGAGTCGGTGGAGGGGTTACTGTAAAAAAAGAAAAGTTTGTAGGATTTAAAAACATAAGTGAATCAGAATTACGTTTGCGTAATATAACTTTTTAAAATCTTAAAAACCTAGCAAAAGTTTTTTTTGATTTTGACAATGTGCTATATTTTAAAAAAACCTAGAAAATTCCAGATTTTTCATCATATAAAATAACACTAATTCTAGCCATTTGAATACTTAAGGGGTTTTATAAAAGTTAAGTGAACAAAACTAGAATTTTTGGCTCTAAAAGTAGCCATAAATTAGAATCAAAAATTACTAATTAAATAGCGTAATGTCTGATTTAATACAATATCCAAAAATCAATATATCATTTTAAACTCACCCATTAATCACAAAATTGGCCAAACTGTCGACGAAAGCCTTCTGGAATTTGGTGTCTTCCGGCGCTAAATCCTCATCCTTGATCCCGAAGATGTCGAAGAGGTACTTCAGCTCGGTGGCGTGCCAGGCTCCTGAATTTCAATTATAAGAACTTAATCTCGATTTCAAAGTTAGATCGATATTTTTTAATACCCCTATTATCACGCTCCAGCTTCTTCTCAAGCGACGACGTGTAGGTGATTTGGTACAGCCAGCTGGGCCAATTTTGGAGTCTCCTTAGCTCGAGATCGTGGAGCGTTGGGACGACGAACATCAGATCGGAGAGGAGCTGGAAGTTTCAGGGGTTAGAATAGCGTAATTCGACGATTGGTGTCGACTGGACCTAGACAGTTACGTTACGCGCCTAGTGACGCTTTAACATCCATTAGGAGCGTACAGAAAGTACAAACACGAACAATTTTAGAGCGTCGCTTGATGCGCGCGGCGTTTCCAAGTCAGTTCTAGTTTTTACGTTTCCTGAAAAACATTAATAAAGCTACAATACACCTATTTAGTTTAATAATTTTTGGTACATAGATGAATTCGTGAGGTTTACTTACCTCAGTATACCTCTGAACGTAAAATTTGGTGTCTGGTTTTGCCGGAGCGTCGCGCTTGATGTAGTACTCTTCGAGGAGGTCGAGGAAGGGACCCATTCTAGCTTCCCTGGAATTTAGATTGTAGTTTGTAGTACAAAACAACGGTACCATGCTCATGTTCAGTAGCTACGTTTTCGGAGATGAACTTGAAGAACACGTCTCGAGTAAAGTTCTTCTGGTCCTCCTTCGTGAGCCGGACGCCGTTGAAGGCCGGGTAGCCCTCGAAGCCGCCGGCTGAAAGAAAATGGAATAAAGGTGTATGTGATTGTAAATTTCTAAGAATCTCTGCCAGCTTGCCTAGATCGGCGCTACCAGAGAACGAGAGCGTAAATTCTAAAATTTTTGACATAAAAAATCAAATTGGAAGCTTTTGGAGGGTTCCATTCCCTTGGTAAATCAGGCGCTCTCTCTCACTCTCTCGCTCTCGCTCTCTTCTCTCTCTCTCACTCTCTCGCTCTCGCTCTCTTTCACTCTCTCGCTCTCGCTCTCTCTCTCTCTCTCTCACTCTCTTGCTCTCGCTCTCTTCTCTCTCTCTCACTCTCTCGCTCTCGCTCTCTCTCACTCTCTCGCTCTCGCTCTCTCTCTCTCTCTCTCTCTCTCTCTCTCTCCCTTACCAAAAATCGCCGATTCCTGATCCGTAAAGCCAGAAAGAACAGGCTTAGGCTGAGCCGTCTTAAGCATCTGATCCAGAGGATACGGGGAAGAATTCGCCGTCAATCCTGGGTGGAACTCGCAGACGTTCGGATGCGTGCGGCTAGGTCCCTAAAAGCATTGATACCGCGGCATTCCAGGGCTACATACAATCCTATCAACACCGTCCAGAATCTCCTGCGCTGTCCTCTCCCTCATGCAGTCCAGGATTTTCCGGGTGTCCTTTTCGTTGTTTTTCTGGCATCCAACCTCCTTGGCCAGGGCGAAGGAGTTCTAAAAATTGGATATTTGATTGGATTCCCGTACACATTCATTTATGAACTACAGGGTGTCCCAAAAAACCCCCCCCCTCCTAGCCGGCCGCAGACCTATCCAATTTTTACGATTTAGGTACCTATCGAAAGCTCTCGTAAAGGCGAGTCCAGCACGTCTTGCCAATTTTCGAAATCTCCAAATTTTTTGTTCGTTTTCAAGCATTTGTTATGCAAAAAGGACACGCTTTTTTAACCAAAACGCAATTTAACCGGTTTAAGCGCTATCCAAGCCCTGTTCTTGCGAAGGGCTTGCAAAAAGCCGTTGTTGGGCTGCCAGGAAAGGCATTAAAATTTTTAAATTGTGATTTTTGTAAAAAACGCGGAGGTCAGAAAAACATCAGAAAAATCCGCCCGTATTGCAAAAACATTAGTAATATGACAGAAAATTTCGGAGATTTCGGAAATTGGCGAGACGTGCTGGACTCGGCTTTCCGAGAGCTTCCGATAGGTACCTAAATCGTAAAAATCGGATAGGTCTACGGCCGGCTCGAGAGGGATTTTTTTTGGGACACCCTGTATTTGAAGACCGGTTGAAGCTAAGTTCTATGGATTTTTTAACGATTTTAAAGCCATACCTCGACAACCGATTCGGATAGTGAATATTCCGCAAAAACGGATCCGGAGAGTTCGATCGTTTGATGGAAATAGACTAAAACATTGTGTTGTCGCAGACAACATTAATTTTACCATCTGCGTGTGGCGAAAAGTCGCCACTAGCGGCAGAGGAACCGGCAGACTGTCCGGATACGGTGATTTAGTTGACGTTGCCTCCGAAGGCGGGGAGGACCTAAAAAGAGGAATTTCAAAGAGCAAGAGAGAGAGAGAGGGAGAGAGAGAGTGAGATATGAGTACAAATTGATAAAGGATAGAGAGAGCGAGTTAGAGAGAACGAGAGAGAATGAGAGAGAGAGAGGAGGAAAGAGAGATACAGTAAATTTTACCAACATCATGCAAGAATTCCAGAGCCGTCGCCATATCCCAGAGACCCATATTTCCAGGCGCAGTCGCATCTCCGAGAGAGAAGAAGCCTAAAATAGACGTTTAAAGGATGGGAATAGCATATGGTATTCAGGATTTTAGTTTAGCTGAATTTTTTAAATGTGATTAGGAAAGTATAAAACGTACCAAGAGGTCCCAGTCTATATTGAATAGTGACGACAACAATGCCCTTGGCAACAAAGTGATCTACAAGCTTCTTGTAGCCATATTCCTCAGTGTTTCCGATGGCGAAACCACCCCCGTGGATGAATACCATCACTGGGTGGGTGCTTTGCTGAAAATTATCAATTTTAATGATGAGAAACAACAAGGTACTTCTGTCTTAAAACTCGAAAACGTACAAGGTCAGAAGGCGTCAGGATATTCAGGAAAAGGCAGTCCTCGCTGAAGTCCTGGCGATCATTGACGTGTGCGCTGAACAGTACGATTTCTCTCTATCTCTCTCTCTCTCTCTCTCTCTCTCTCTCTCTCTCTCTCTCTCTTTCTCTCTCTCTGTTTAACTCACCCTCCCTCTCGCTCATCCTCTTTCCAGTTGCAAAAAGCTAACCTGTGTACCGGGTACAAGCCGCTCCGGGAGAATCTTGTGGCATGGTGCAGAAAGTCCCATTGTCGACGATATGGGGCTTCTAAATAGAAATGTTTTTGTTCTCATTCCCGCTCTCTCTCTCTCTTTTTCTCTCTTTCTCTCTCTCGCTCCCTCTCTCTATTTTGTAAAAAATACAAAAACCACGCCTAAAATCGAAAACCAAGGTATGTTTTGGTCGAAGTTAGACATAACATGGAAACGCCCAGCTGCAAAATTTTTTTTGGTTTTTTTTGAGCTTTTGTATTTTTTAAGTTTTCAAATCTGGTTTTCTTATTTATTACATTATTAACGTCTAATTTCTTACCTCAAATCGATGAAAATTATCCGGGGCATTGGCATATCTAATATCTCAAGGAAAACATTAGCTGTGGACCCGTCTTTTGCTTCGACTTTCAGGCCTTGGACCTACAGGGTGGCCAGAAAAAAAAGTGCCTGGTTTGCACTGAAATATCTCACTAACGGAAACGAATCGGACCATCGTTACCTTGTCAGAATGCTTAAATATGCTGGGTATGAAGAATAAACACAAGTTGTTTTTTAAGATTTTTGACGACCCCCTACTCGTTAAGAATTTTTGAACATTTTTGAAAAAGTAGTAAACTTTGAAGAGGAAAATCATGGGCCTTTTGATGAGTTAGGGGGACATGCAGGGTATCAAAATGAAGCTCTCGGAGTGCGCTACCAAACCAGTGGCAAAGAATATTAATCGGTTTAACTAGCCGTCAATAGGAGCATTCGGAAAATCGGCACTTTTTGCGGGAATAATTCCAGATAAAATTTCTTTACCATCCGATCTTTCTGATATTTTGCATTTAGCAATGGATAGATAACTACTAAATTTCGGCGTCAAGGTTTTGAAAACCCCGATCAAAAAAATTTTTGGCACTTTGCCAAGTCGACGGATTTGTGACTTCTACGCTCCTATAGTTTAGAATGTGACATATCTATCTTTGGCAAGCATTATTGCATGTAGCAAGTACAAAAAGTTATGGCGACAAGGTGCTTTTTATCGTCAATTGGGAATCGCCCCTTCTGGAAAAACGCCGATTTTCCGAATGCTCCTATTGACGGCTAGTTAAACCGATTAATATTCTTTTAACTGGTTTGGTAGCGCGCTCTGAGAGCTTCATTTTGATACCCTCTATGTCCCCCCTAACTCATCAATAGGCCCATGATTTTCCTCTTCAAAGTTTACTAACTTTTCAAAAATGTTCAAAAATTCTTAACGAGTAGGGGGTCGTCAAAAATCTTAAAAAACAACTTGTGTTTATTCTTCATACCCAGCATATTTAAGCATTCTGACAAGGTAACGATGGTCCGATTCGTTTCCGTTAGTGAGATATTTCAGTGCAAACCAGGCACTTTTTTTTCTGGCCACCCTGTAAGTGAATTTTAATCCATTCTGCACTTTTTTACTATACTTATTAATATACCTTCTTTGGTTTTTTAACAACTTACAGGTCCGGGTATTTGGTGTTAACAATTGGGCCATCCTCTTCTTTCGTCTCTTCCACTGCAAAATCCCCACTTACAATGAGGGCGGATAGGAAAATTTGCCGCATCCTGGAATATTAAATATTTTTACAAGTTCTACTCATTTTAGAAAATTAATAAAAAATAGAGGTTAAGGAAGAAATACCAAAAATTGTCCAAAAATTGGCCCAGGACTATCATCTTCGATTCTGGCTTGTTTATCATTTTTGAAGGGAAAAACTAACAGAATATATAACTTTCATATTTTTATGATATCTAATTGCTCTAAACAGTTTCATAGATACTAAGAAAAACAAAGCCAAAACTACGTTTCTCCAATTTCTGAAGGTTTTGGCGCTCGAATGGTGTGTATCTCGCTGACATTGTGAGTTGATAAGGCGCTTTTTAATTGTTTTCTGGTCAGAGACGGCAGAGAAGGCAGGAGGCAAAAAGTGAAGGGAGATACTTTAAAAATACCCTAAATTGTGTAATCGAATCTTTTAAAGCGAGTGGTAGGCACAAAATACAACGCAAAACTCGCCATTAATGCAACGAGCAAAATACAATAGATTAGCAAAAATCAGCGATGGGGATTTTTAGAAGACAGGGAAAGCCAGCCTCTCCTCTACGAAACGCTTACAAGTAAGAAGCCTTGCGAGGCTGTCCTGCCCTGGTGGTGCCCGTCCTTATGTGGCCCTGGTAGGGGTCAGCGAGTATGCAAATATTTGTGTATACCAAAAGGTAGGGGGGATGGGGCCGTAGCCCACCACCAAAACGGCATCGCTGAATCACCACACCAGGGTGTGGGAGAGTTGGTATTGATTAGAATCGGGGGTTGGGCACCATTTCAGGGTCGTCGAAGCTTGCGATGGGATTAAAAGTTGCTTTAAAGAACCATTGAAGTGTACAATCTCGCGATGGACCGTTTTAAGAGGCGCAAAAGCCATAGTAATTACTAGGAAATTATTTTAAAGGCCCAAAAATGTGAAAAAATCAGGGGATAATTATTTTAGAGGCACATCGAAGCTTAGAAACTGTTCTCAGGCCATTTAAACATTTCAACCTATCAAACAGTGGAAATCGGGGGGCAAATCGTTTTAAAGGACTACTGAAGACTTTAAATTTTTAACTTATTATTTTAGGAAACCATGGAGTCGTGCAAAGAATGAATTTGTACTTAAAGAAACATGGTAATAAACAAATTATATCAACGGTCGATAAAGCGTAGAATATGCGGAGAAATCCTTTAAATTAGCAATGAAATCGGCAAAAGATTATGCTTTCTTCGGGAGCTAGGCCAAATAACTTTTTCTGATTGTTTACCGCACTTAAAAAGGCCAGAACTAGATTTTTTACACCAAAAAGGCCTTCTCGGTCATTCCTGTGGAAGAAAAGTTGTAGTTTGCGTTCGTTCCGATTTTGTGTGTTTGTGCTTTCTTGCCGGGAAGGGGGAACGTTTGTTCAGTCGGCGAGTCGGAAAGCGAAAATCTGAGTGAGTGTACTTCAGGTTCGAATCCGGCGGTCCATTTTTGGCAAAGTGCCTACGTTTTTACCGCATTTTTCGCACTTTTTAAGGAAACGCGACAGACGTGCTTTTTCAAAATGTCGCGGTCGCGGTACGACAGTTAGAGTTACGTACAAAAATCAGCTGCGTGTAGGTTTTGGGTGCGTTGCGGAGACGCATAGCAGCATTTTTTTGTATCAATTTATCTCACGCTTTTTGCAAAAAAAACTTGTGGAGCATTTATCTAAAAACGATTTGATAGCACGCGCTTCGTGAATGCATTTCCGCTGCGGAAGCCTCGACAAAAAAATTGGGAAGCATAGCGTTCGCATAACGTACAAAATCTCACGCATATCAGTTAAATTTCCTTCACTCTCGCTCTCTCTCTCACTCCCTCTCTCTCCAGGCCCCGACAGCAGTCGCTGCTCGTACTTCCACCAACACAACAACGGCCGGCAACACATTGCCTGGAGACGCCAGCGGGCCGGCTAAAAACAAATTGAAGGGCCGGTTGTTGGTGTGTCGCAGTGACCTGAGATTTTGCTGATAAAGGACGCCGGCCGGTCGGTAGCCCTTCACCATTTTTTAGCTTTATGAATTTGAACAGCTGAGCTTGGTCATTGGCACGTTACACCTTACGTTAATTGCTACCCTTTTACGACTTATCAAGCTCGAAAAGCTGGTTATATCGTTTTTTTCGTCGTCCTAGCATGTGTATTTGTGTTTTAAACATATATTTTTCAATTCTTGTATTCTTGAACCCGATAATATTAGTAAATCTGGCATTTTTATTGTTACAGTTTTTCAGAATTTTTGCCTTTAGAGAATGGCACGCCCGGATTTACAAACCACTCCGCCCACAAGAAAATCCCCGGAAATGGTAGCCAAACGGATCAGACGAGAGATTGGTGGGTTCAGAAGATGTTCTATAGCTCTCTCGCGCTCGCTCTCTCTCTCTCTCTCTCTCTGCCTCTCTCTCTCTGCCTCCCTCTCTCTGCCTCTCTCTCTGCCTCTCACTTACCTCGAATTTCCCAACACAATGACCAGGAACTGTTTTAACGGCGGATGCCACTCAACGTTATCACCCCAGCTCGACCTCATCCCCTTTGTGACCCCGGGGCCTGGGGCCATAAATTTCCGAGGAGTACCCCCGGGGCTTCCTTACCCATCGGTTTTTCGAGAGTACTAGGAATTCTTGAAATCGAGGAGGTGCCGAGGCGTCTTGCACTCATCGTATTGTTGAAGATGAGCCTGCCTTTAAGGGCGAAAGGCAGGCTAGCAGAGGTTCTTTGCAAAATTTTCTAAGTGGGCAAGCTAGCTGAAATTCTTCGAAGAATTTTGCCTCACAAACCGTGGAGAAAAAATTTAGTTTATTTTTGGCAAGAATTAATGAAAAAAACTGGCTTTATCTAGGATTGTGAAATGATCTCTGCTTCATCTCAATACCAAGCTGGTTGTGAAATTGCAAAATTTGCAAACCTGTCAATCGTCTATGAATTCTATCGCATTTTTCAATTTGAATAATCCCTGTCTTTTTGTGGTAAGAGGTCGAGAGATTCTTGCTGCAAATCTTCAATTTTCTATTAAGCTGCTGCGACCAATAAAAAAATTACTGGGCCGGCCACTGCTCGGGGCGAGGGGCCGTGTGGGCAGTGCCCCCGGGGTTATCCTCCTCCGGCCCTTTCTCTGCTCCCTCTCTGTTGTAATGCTCTCTCGCCATGTTCTACTGGCCTTTCTCTACTCTCTCCGCTCTTTCCCCATTCCCTCCTACCCATCTCTTCCCTCGTCTGTTGGACCATCGACCGCTGCTGGCATAAAGCCAATTTCCGGCAGTGGCATCTCGATATTTTAAGTGTATTTTAAGTTTTAAGGGGTATTTAAGCGAGGGGTGTTCGTGCGATGCTCTAAACTCCAAAAAGCTATCCCGCTTACGCCATTAAAATAACGAACTTCGAATCTAACTTTTTTAAGGCGATTTTGCTAGTCTAGTTTCCTTAATAAGGATATTTTATACGTATTCAAACCAAATTAAGTGTACAAACAGGTGTACTATCGTAAAAAATTCGAAAAGCTATACTTTCAAACACTTCGAAATTTTAGAACGCTTACATCATTTAATTCACGATCTCTAGATACTTGCCTCTACCCTGGGAAATCCTTGTTTTTCCCAAAATTCCAGTACAATAAAATTTGCACTCTAAATCTGATCTCCGCTCCGCTGGACGACGCCTTTTTACACCCCCGATCTTATCAAAAGTCCACCACCTCTTGCCCCTGCCAGGGCGGGAAGCCAAACAACAACACACTTCTAGTCCGGCCGCCGCATTTCCGTTGCATAAGGTCGCCAGGGGTTTCAACGGGGATTTTTTAAAGTTTTGTGGCTTGTTTTGGACCGTTTTTCAGCTGTAGAAATCCCAATGATCGTGCAAATTTAGGGCTTCACTCGATTACACATTTTTTGAGAGCAATCTATCTAGTTTGCTTGATTTACAGTCTGATCGAAAGCTTTAAGATTTAAAACTGATGCTCTTAAGCAAAACATGGCCTCGTTAAAAGAATTTTATGCTACGGATGCCTGAATCAGGCTCTTGCTTATGGATTAAGCCTTGCAAGCCCATTTAAAAAGTGTTTTCCTGTGATCACTCGTTATCTCTAATTCTCTCTCTCTATCGCTCTCCCTCTCCCTCAAGGTCTCTCCCTCTCTTTCCTCTCACTGGTCTCTTTTCTCTTTGACAATTTTGCCTTTAACTGGACGATGAAGCCTAAAAAACCACCTATGCATCAATTAGTTATCGTCAGTTACGCATCGCTCCACTAGCAGTTTGCATCTGTCTGAACAGTTGATCGCCCACTATCAAAAATCAGCCTATCCTTGTCGAGACCTAGTCCTGAGTAAGGGTCGATTTCGACGTCTCCTATCCCCTTTAAGACACCATTTATGCAAATCACACTCCCCCAACCCACCTACAGCATTCCTCCACACCTCCCCAAATTTCATGGGCCATTACATGAGGTGCGATTCCCATGCGGGCGTGAATAGCAATAAATTATGGCCGGCTGCCAGCACCTACACAGACATCCGTACGGCTGTTCACAGGCACGAGGCGTAAAACAGGGTGCTGATCGGGGCGGAGGGAGGTGTTGCCGTTGATCGGTTTGCATGAGTTCGCTTAGACTTAGGCTTTGCTTAGGCATGGGCTTAGGCATAAGCATAGGCTTAGGCTTGGGCTTGGGCTTAGGCTTAGGCTTAGGCTTAAGCATAGGCTCAGGCATAGGCTTAGGCTTAGGCTTAGGCTTAGGCTTAGGCTTAGGCTTAGGCTTAGGCTTAGGCTTAGGCTTAGGCTTAGGCTTAAGCATAGGCTTAAGCATAGGCTTAAGCATAGGCTTAAGCATAGGCTTAGGCTTAGGCTTAGGCTTAGGCTTAAGCTTAGGCTTAGGCTTAGGCTTAGGCTTAAGCATAGGCTCAAGCATAGGCTTAGGCTTAGGCTTAGGCTTAGGCTTAGGCTTAGGCTTAAGTTTGGGCTTAGCTTAGGAATCGAGCATGACGCTCTTGATCGGTCTGCAAACCACTTGCTCCTCCCCCTCTCGATCGGAGTAGACCCTGTGAGGCGTGCAGAGGAATTTACGGAATGTACGCCTCACTCCTCCTTCCGCCTGCTCCCAGTCTGGCCTTTCGGGCGTTTTGAACCGTGAATTGGGGTAGATGGTGACAGGAGATTGGTGTGTTGGTTGTTCTCGGAACTTTGATTTATTTACCTGGGTTGGAATTTGGCAACTTTAGGTGACAAAATTACAGTATTTATTTACCTTGAGTTTTTTTAATTTACCCATGTATAGCCTTTTTTAATCGGGATTTAGTCTGTTTTTACATAACTTACAAACTTATGGATATTTGCATTTTTTTTCTGTCTTTTCCTTGAGGCGGGTAGTTCATCCTACTATATATAAAAAAATAGTGTTTGTGTGTGTGTGTGTGTGTGCCACTTTGCATGCAACTTCCGTCAGGGTGTCCGGAGGATATCTCGATAATGGAGTAGGTTTGAGGTGCGTATGATACGTCATTAGGTGCGTAATGGGCTGGAGATGACTGCACACATATAAAATCTTACAAAATCCGCTATTTTCAACGTGAAATTTAAGTTTTTGTAAAATTTTCGAGAGCCCTCTTTGTTAGGGAACAATTAACATATACCGGAAGTGGTGCTAGCCTATATAATGGGAGAGAGGACGTGTTTTTCATTTTGCCATCTGAATTCGGCCACATTATGTAAAGTGAAGAATTTTATGGGAACAGACGGGGCCAGGGTTGAAAAGTCGCGAAGCGGCTTTTCAACCCTGGTTTTAATATATTTTAATTACTGGATTTTTAGCTTTGAAATTCTATGATTTTTAGCTTTTAAAATTATGATCTATCATGCTAAAAAACCCTCTAATCTGATAATGTTGGTAATCTGACATTTGTAAAATGTATATATTTACAAATTTCAGATTACGAAAGAATCTAATTAATTTTACTGGCTTGTGGTTTTCAAAATTTTATTTTTATATTTTCATTTTATAAAACATCCAAAACTGATTGCACCAACAATCCACCCTTTTTAATTTTTGCCGCATCAGCCCACATTCTCGTGATCGACCCTTGACCTGGCCGGCGCCTTAATGAGAAAATTTCCTCCCGCTCGGTTTCCCATTCTATCAGAAATGAAGCGGAGAAGCTGAGGCCATGAAGGCGTTTCGTGCAAAAAATCCCGCCACATCCGGTCTGATTAGTTTTTTGTGGGCCACGCGCTTGCGGCGATTTCTTCGAAATGCAATTCTCAGCATTGCGAAAATCAGGAGCGACTGCCGATTTATGCGGAAGTTGCTTTTTTCGTGGTTTTTTTGGTCTGGGAAAGCTAGAAACTAGTCGAAAAACAGCCCTTTTGATTTATTTTTGTTTTTGCTTTTTATTTTTGAGACAAGCTGTTCCTTTCTTGCTAGACTACAAATTCTGGTGACTAGATTTTCCCTATTTTCAAACCCACAGTTTTCCTTGAAGCTGACTTGTACAGAAATTGTAGGCGGAAAGTTTATTTTTGATCGCAAATACCACCTACCAAACGTTGTGGCCTGGAAATGTTTAGAGAAAAATGAATCACTAGCGATACCTATTGAGAAAATCGTAAAGTAACTTTTTTTCGACTTTTCTGGTGCTCTCTTTTTCTCTGTCTCTCTCACGCGTGCTCTCATTCTGTCTCTCTCTCGCTATCTCCCTCACCGACTCTTTCTTCTCGCACTCTTGCCCTCTCTCGCTCACTCTCGCTCTCCCACTTGCTCTCACTCTCTCTCTCTCTCTCTCTCCCACTCCCTTTCCCTCCAGTTGTCTCTATCGCTTCCCTGAAGCTGTCGCGCTCCCTTAAAAAAATTAGAGCATTCTGATAACCCTAGATTTTGGCTTGAACACCCATCTCTTTCTCTCTTTCTCGCACTATCGCTCTCTCTCTCGCCCTCTCTCTCTCTCTCTCTCTCTCTCTCTAACTGTAGGTATTACGGTAACAGGGCCCTCCACCTAAATTCCCATGTAACCTTAGCCTCCATCCTCATCCAATACTCATTCCCCTGTAGTGTTGTGGCGCAATTGTGGTAGTGTGCAAACATTACAAGCACATGGGTGCACCACGAAATTCCGGCGGCCCAAATACTCGAGACGACCAGGTGTGCGCGCCACCTCGCCAGATGCGTGTGATTTTTGCCAAGGTGCACAGCACGTTTTTCGGGTCATAAACAACTTCTAAAGGCTAGAGCTGCTTTTTCTGATTGTATTGCGATAAGTTACCTTCAATTTGCAAAATTGCAATGTTTGAACCAATTTCTATAGATTTTCGGGATTGTGTCATTTTCTAATTTTTAGAAATTCTGTATCGTGTCCTAGATCGCTTTTCAATGGTTTGTCATAATTTTTGATCGGCCGTTTTTTGGATTACGCTATCTAAATCAGAAATTCAACTTTCCTACGGGTTTTTTTTTGATATATTGCGTCATTCCTCAGCTCAAAAAACGACTTAATAATTCCTTGGCCAACCGTCTTGTCGAAATAAGCATTATTTTTGCTATGCCCAGTATTATAATCCAGAATGATCTTTTCTAGCTTGCCCTTCTCTTTATTCGATTACGACAGCTAACTAGGAAGTGCAAAATAAAAAACCCAGCAAACCGCTTAGCAAAACTATGGGTCTGATAGAGTCGGCGACGGGGATTCCGAAACTGCAATCAGAATTCGCTAAACGCTTAATACAAAATAGTTATGAGCATTTTAAGTTTTGCACTACCTACTCCGCCCTCCCTTATGAGCCCCTCCCAAAGATGTGTGTCCGCCTGTCGAGTGGTGTAGTGGCTAACTACCATGCCTCTGGAGCGGAGGGTCTCTGGGTCGACTCCCCGGTCATGCAAAACTTTTTGCTTTTTGGTCAAAGTCAACAACTTTACTTTTTCAAAGTTTCGAAGTCCGAAATTTAGATTTTTTAAAATTTTCTTTATTATTGACTGCGTCTAGGCCTGCCTTACGAAAAAATAGAAGTGAATTTTATTAGTGCCCTATCCGCAAGAGTACTGACACTCCCGCCACCACTTTTCAATCAGTTTCATAAATTTAAAAATTAAGAGAACGACCTTTTCGACTTCGAAACTTTGAAAAAGTCTAAAGTTGTTTACTTTGACCAAAAAGCAAAAAGTTTTGCATGACCGGGGAGTCGAACCAGAGACCCTCCGCCCCAGAGGCATGGTAGTTGCCACCACACCCCTCGGCAACGAGGACCACACATCTTTGGGAGGGCTCATAAGGGAGGCGGAGTAGATAGTGCAAAACTTAAAATGCTTCATAACTATTTTGTATTAAGCGTTTAGCAAATTCTGATTGCAGTTTCGGAATCCCCGTCACCGACTCTATCAGACCCATATTTTTGCTAAGCGGTTTGCTGGGTTTTCTATTTGCACTTCCCTAGTAAGTCCAAAATTTCCAGGCGAAAAATTTCGCAAGGAATACTGCGCTAACATGAAGGTTTGTAGTAAAAATATGTAGCTTGCCGGCTTTTAGTGATTCTGAGATTTGATCCTTTCTAAGTCATAGTCATTGAGTCCGCAAGGATCTTTGCTAGCCTGCCACCTTAAAAATCATACTTCGGCTGATTGCCACCGATTTCGCAAAAGAGAGCCCATTTTTTTAAGAATTAGAAAATTTATGATCTCCCTTAATTAGCCGTCACTTCCGCCCAAATACTCTTACACTTCCGACCCGCTCCGGATAATTGATAGGGACCGCTTTCCCTTCCGGCTGTTTTCCGGTAGCAGTGGTGAAAACTCACCGGTGACTCATCTGTCCCGGCCACGGCCGATTTCATTAGCCACCGGCGGGCGGCCCATGTTTTTTGGACTCCTTATCACACACATGGCCGGCACTCCACTGTTTTTAGGTGCCGCCCGTAGTCTTAGGGCATTTTATTGGTTCCGTTAGTTATAGACGCTTTATTGTTGCATTAAAAACTCAGGAGAAGCTAATTATTCTCTTTATTACATAGATTTCACTTGTTTTTTTTCTCGTCTTCGCTTCATTAATATAAATTTTTTTCTAAGAATTCCGTTTTTAATAATTTTTACTAATTTTCGGTTTTCTATATTTTACTTAGGACTACCTAGAAAATTAATTAAAAAACGTGAAAATATTTTGCCGACCTTTCTTCGAACGTCACATGATCCCAACGGCTTTCTGCAAGCCAGCCCCCCGGCTCTCGAGCCAAAACTGCGTCATTTTCTCGCATTTTTCGCCTGAAAAACCCAAAAAACATATCTAGAAGGAGTAAACAAGAATGTTGAGGAATTTTTGGAAAAATTCCAAGGGCTGGGCACTTTTCTGAATACTAAAATCTTTTCTTTCCTTTTCATCATGAAAGTTTCGAATTAGCAATTTCGACAATTATTAAGAGCTTTTGTTTCAACATTAACTTTTTCTTAGTAGTAAAATGCTCCGTTATCACGATTAAATCGATACCTAAATCTTGATTTTCAAAAATCGTTACATTCCCTTAACAAAACTCGAACCAGATGTTGTTTTTGACATCTATTCTTTTCGCAGCAGCCAAACCACATACCGCCCCCCTGCGAAAAGGGGACAAAAAGAACCGGCTGTTTTCTCATAGCATTTGAATGGAAAAGGGGGGTTAGAAATTGGATCATACCACGACTCTAGTGGTTCAAATTTCGAATTACGTGTCGTAATCGGTTGTGTTTGGACTGTTTGTCCATGAAAATGGCAATTTATTACATAAATTTTCTCAAATTCTATGTATTTAGTTGTTTGAAGGATCTTTTTAATCTCATTTTTGAAGGATCATGGTTTCGAATTACTTGTCGTAATTTGTCTGTTTTTCGTCTTTTTAGCGTAATGTTAGTGCTTGACCTATTTTGCTTGGCCTACATTTCGTTCCATTATTTCCTATATTGTGTCCCGTCTCTCCCACTTTGGTCATGACCAAATTGGGGCTGCAAAAAACGGCGTGAATCGGCAAACTGTTTATATTTTTGGTCACCATTCGGCGCCGGCAATCAGCCCGCCTGAATTGCCAAATTTAATAGCGGCGATGGGCATTGATTAGAAAAAGTGACTTTGTAAAAACTGTATTTTTTTCAAATTTTTTTACACCTTTAATGGTCCTCTAAAGCGTAGTCAAAGCTTAAAAACGACGACAATCTAAGGAAATTGACTTGCCAACCCCCCTTTAAATTACATTTCTCATTAACTCGCATCTCATAAATCCCACGAATTAGCAATTTTCACTCTCGCGCGCGCCGCGCAAATCCTGGCGCTCAAATTGTCGTGCTCGCATTGATATCAGCTGCGATTTCGACAAGAGGAAGAAGAGGGGGGATGATGTGAAGATCTCTCCTTCTCTCTTTCTTTTTCACTATCTCCTTCACTACTGATCTCATGCTCACCTCCTCATCCTCGCCCTTCCTTCCGGAGTCGATCTCATGCTCAGCGCTTCTCTTTCTATATCGTGCGCTCTCTCTCACCCTCTCTCTCTCTCGCGTTCTCTGTCTCTCTCTCTTCCTTCTGTACGTGCGCGAGGCGGAGGAGGAGGCAAAATGAAGATCCGACCTGTTTAGAGGGTCGGATGGGCGGCCACCGCCGGGATCAGTCCGACTCCACGATGCCCTTGCGGACCGATGCCGACTTTATCGGCGGCCCCGACACACAGGAGCTGCAGGTTCGTGCTCAGGATCAACATGCAGATTCTTTGTAGACCTTAATACATTCAAAATATACAAATCATTTTTATAACAATTTACAAAAAAAAACGTTGAAGTTGGATCTCTCGAGTTCTCGAGTGATATAAAAATGTCAATTAGCCTTGATTTTTGAAAATTGCTGAACGAAACTTATTCTCCTTATCTTGCTCAGTCAAATTTACTTTTTATAAATTATGAAAAATCAGCTTTTTAACGTTAATTCTGACTTGAGCGGCAGCTTATTTTCGAAAGTCAGATGCTGCTTCTCCTTTTATTTTCTAGATTATCGTTTAGCTTTCCTCATGCTCCTTATTTTGGCCCGTATTCTCAAAAATATGGGTCTTCTCCAGCATTTTTTCGGTATTGAACCGCCGCGTAATGAATATTATATGGCGCTCTGGTTCCCGCTCCTCATCCCTTCATATTCATTCGACGGCATTTCTTAGAGTTGGTTCCGCATTGCTACTATTAAAAATAAAAATTAGTGTTGCAAGATTTATATATTAATATCGCGTATGAAAAAGCAGCAACCTGTGCAACTTTCTAAAAATTGAGAGGTTTTCGATTTTGGCGTTTTTAAAATCGTTTAAAGTTGCAAAAAAACGGACGAAAAGTTTTTGTATTAGCTATTGCTTTTTTAGAGCAAAAAGCCGATTCTTAATTTCTACTATAACAATTGCTTAGCAAATTCAAACTCAAAATTCGTCAAAAAATAGAAAATTAATAAACGAAAATTTCTTGATTTTTAAAATTCTTTTTAACCTTCTGAAATTCTTTTTGAAAATAACAGCAAAGCGTAGCGTAAAGAGTGCAGCAGCGCATAGACTTCGAAGGCACAGAAATAAATCCCTATGCCTTTGGAAAGTGCATAGTAGGGCGCAGATACACGAGTTGTTTACCATCCCGTCCCCCAAGGGGCCGGACCCTCCCGGCGTCCCGCCCCATATGAGGAAATCGCCGTGTTGTTGATGAAAAATGTGATACTTTATTGTTATAACATTTCTGATATTATCCAAATCACGTACTGCATAGCAATAAAAAAAGTAATTTTCTATTGTTGTTTTTATTTACTTAATTCTAGATGGAATTAATATTAAACATTGTTTTTGGCTAAATGAGTGATGCCTTAAGCGGTACGTAACCGATTCATCATTCTATCCTTCTTAAAAATGATTCTATTAAATACTACATCTATAATTGGTTTTAATCCTGTTTTTTATTTTGTGAATACCCACTTAATTCCAGGTCCGCGCCAGCTCATCGGAGGCGTCGATGGTAGCGGTGAACGGGGGTGGCATTTCCATTACGATAGACCCCAGCGATCCGGAGCATAGGATGGAGAAACAAGTCAGCTTTCTCTCTCTCACTCTCTCTCTCTCTCTCGCTCTCTCGCACTCTTTCTATCATTCCAAAAATGAGTTACTAGCTTTTAAAAATCACAAGCCCAAAAATGCTGCCTCCCACGAATAAATTCCAAAATGCAATATCGATGCCCTGGCCTGACCACCCTCCCCACCCGATATTATTTTCACCGCCTCTCATAGTGGCCATATTTTATTGGCCATTCCAATGTTACCGTTCGATGCGCGGGCGTGATCCTCCAATTTTCAGGGTTTGGTTTTGGTCATTTTTCTGCTCAAATAATTATAGTCAAAAAGTTTTATCAAGCTACATCTGTTTTGGGCTTTTTACTGTAGTTTTCTAGAATTTTTAACGTTATTTCGATACCTCCTTATGAATGCTTTATCGTGATTAGGGGATTTGATGAGAATTGCGCCATCTCCCCATCTCTCACTCTCTCTCGCTCTCTCTTGCCCTCTCTCTAACGCACTCACTCGCTCTCCCTCTCTCTCGCTCGAAATCCCCAAGAGATGCTCGAAAATAGCTTTCAAAATCGAGAATCTGTTCTACCAATCTCGGAAAATACCTTGACGCTCCCTTGAAAATAGTGAAATATCCTTCAAAATTATTTTGTGGAATGGAGCGTCAAATTCTGAAGGTATTTATTATTCCAAAAAATCCGGATTTAACTATACTTGGAAGACCCTTTACTGTAAATTCAGAAATTTCAGATGGAAGGCGGGCAGTCGGAAGGGCTGAAGACCGTCATCGCATTTTTGTGTTTAACGGTAAGCGTTAGAAATCTATGTAAACCTATTTTTATTTAGTTTTGTAAACCTTAGCGCAAATCCCGACTTTAATACGTATGTTTTCAGTTAGCCGCCTTCATGAACTTCTTCCTGTTGACGGTGATACACGATATAGTGCCCAGGGAACCGTTGCCGGATATTGTATTCCTTGCAATACCACAGCAACGGTGGGCCTGGTCTTTTGGGGATGTGCTGTCGACAGTAAGGTATGTAATTTCGGGTTTTAAGGTATAGAATTTTGGGAAAAGCTGTAAATTACTGCAAAATACTGTACAAGCTTGTTCTCTACAATATTTTAATAAGATGCCTTAGAAATTATATTTTTTTAGCTCTGTGATGGCCTTCACCGTAGTGTTGCTGCATCGAGATCGAGTCGTCGTTCTCCGACGAATGTTCGTGCTCGGAGCAATATTGTACGGGCTGCGAGCGGTGATTCTCGGCGTCACGTACTTGCCACCGTCTTTCCATAATAGGTATGGGTTTGTAGGTATCTCATTCCCCCTCTCACTCACTCGCCCCTCTCCTTCACATCTCTCTTCTCTCTCTCACTCTCTCTCTCTGCCTGCCGCCCTCTTGCTCACCCACGGTCTACTTTTTCCTTTCAGGGACCAAATCTGCCAACCGCAAGTGAATCGAACAGCGTTGAGCGGTATGGAAATTGCCACGAGGTATGAATTTTATAGCTAGAAAACCAATCTCCATTTTTTTCCAGATTTCTGACCTACGTGGTGACGCTCGGGCTCACCTCCGGGCAGGACAAGATCCTCTGCGGGGATCTGATGTTCAGCGGGCATACCGTGGTGCTGACGATTATGTACTTTGTGCAGCTACAGTATACCCCTCGGGGACTCGTCATTCTGAGGTACGTATCGTCAATCAATGAATGTTGAACGTCTAGAAGTCGGCGTTAGAGCCTAACTGCTTCCTAAGCCTCCTCGAACCCTAAAAAGAAAAATTTTAGGTATATCGCGGCTCCCATCACATTCTTGGGGATTGCCGCCCTGGTGGTGTCAGGTATGTAATTGACTCAGTTTTTTATACCAGTACTAAGTTGAATTATTGTTTTGAGGTCTAGGTATCGTTTCCTAGTAGATGCTCATCCATTTCTAGGCGGTCACTACACGATGGACGTGTTGATAGCGTACTGGTTGACGTCGCACGTCTTCTGGGGCTACCACCAGATGTTCGAGCTGCCCAAGGAGAAGCGCCCGCATGCGCCGATGAGCCGGTTATGGTACGGTTTATTAGGATTTTCTAGGGCTTAGACTTAGGCAAGGCTTGGGCTTAGGCTTAGGCTTCTTAGGCTTAGATTAGGCTTAGATTAGCTTAGATTAGGCTGCTTCGGCTTAGTTTTAGGCTTAGGCTTAGGTTTAGGCTTAGGCTTAAGCTTAGGTTTAGGCTTCCCACTCCTGTAAAGTCGTCGACAAAAACCTAAAATCCTAATTTCAGGTGGTTCTGGATGTGCAACTGGCTAGAAAGTGACGTCCCGGATGGTCCCCTAGAAAACGTGTGGGACTGGCCGTTCCCCGGGCCCCAGGTCGCCAAGAAGTTCATGGAACGCCTGAACCACAGACTTCAATAGCCCCTAAACGGTTTAAAGAGACAGTGGCGTTAAGGAACTATATTTTTTTAGCTTACGCTCCCTTTAAAAGCCCAATAATGTTATCGTTACAACTTTAACTAAAGACGGGTCAAAAAAATACTTGTTCCACATCGTTCCCTCCCCCTATTAAAATTGGCTTTCCCCGTTACCGTATGGCAATAATTATTGCTTTCCCTAATGGTCTCACCTTGTACTTTATCGATTTTTTAGATTTCTGGCGTCTTGCCAATTTTTTGCGCTATCGAATTTTGGTTCCATTTTTGAAATTCCGCGATGCTGGTCGATTTATACTTACGATGTTTTGTAATCTGCGTGCTATATCTCAGTTTTTTGGTACTGTATTTTGGTGGGTTTGAGCTTGTTGAAAAGAAAAATGAGAAAAATTGGCATAAAAATGTCAAAAGTGAAAAATTTTAAGATTTTCTAAACATTTCAAATTAAAAAAAAATTTTGCTGCCTTTTTCAGAAAAAGTTTCATTTTTATGTATTTTTCAAGAGCAACGTAGTGAATTGCAAAGTAATTGTTTTTCAAAAACTTTTGGGCCTTTTTTGATAAAAAAATATAGAAAGTCTTAAGCAAAATAATCTTCTATTTTCAATACCAAAAACCTGCCTATTTCTATCATATCCGTGCTTTATTCGTTCTATTTTCCCTCCTCCCCCTTTCAAGTTCCAATTTTTTGTCTGATTGTATTTGGTACGGTTCGCAAAATGTCCCCGGTGCCCCCATTTCCCTTAATTTCCAAGGTTCCAACGAAATACTGAACACAACACCTCACCACAATTATGCTATTGCCATTGTATCCAAAATTGCACATCGAATTCCCGAATTGTTGCCCCCGTTTCCGCCCATTTTTCTGTAAATATGCCTTACCCCATGCACTCTCGGTGACACGGCTGTTGGCTAGTAAATTTATGTATTAATGGAGGTATTTACACAACAATTAGTTGACCTAGGAATACGTAAATACCAAGGAAGAGACGAACAACATTTCAATTTTCGGAATCCACTAGCCGTTACAAGCCTTTCACGTGACTTTTGAGGCTTGAAACTATTTTTAATGCCTGAAAAACGAAATTTGCATTCCTACAGATCCAAAATGCCGAAATTCGAAATTCCGACGGCAACAACCTATTATGCAAAATGCCAAAATGCTAAAAATCGTCAAGTTATTAAAATATCGCGACTCAAAATCCCGATAGCCAAATCTCGGTGTCCAAAATCCCGATGGCGCAAAATGCTTTGTCTAAAATTTTGACGTTGCAGAATGTCGATTCATCGTATTTTTTGGATTTCCGATTTTGGGAAATTTTGGTCACACCATCGCACGTAAATCTATTTTATTTGGGAAAAACTTTGAACATTTTACAGCGCTAAAGGCAAATTTTTTATGCCAAAACCAGATCGATGCTGCTAGTATTGTTAATCTTCTTGTTTCCGGTGTTCCTGACCATCGACGTGGCAGGTGGTTCGCTAATTTCGAGCAATTAATTCTTTCCTAACGATTTTTTCCGGAAAAGGAGAAAAATCAAACGGCTGTTTTTAGAAGATCCAGTACAACTTGTCGACCGAGATCCACAAAATAAAGTCCAGGCTGATCTGAAAGCAGCAGATGCTAGTTTAAACTTGGTCAGCAACATTTCCAAAAGACAAAAATTTAGCCTGCCATTGCCGATGCAGAATTTGCTGAATACACAGCATACCTAGACGCGTACATAATGGCCAATCCGCTACACTATAGGGCATAGTAAGAACTGCACCACGGCCGACCATAACCCAATAATGGGATTGGCGCTGCAGCAACGATTTGAGGCGCAAAAGGAAATCAGGTAATTTTGGGAAGCTAAACAGTTTTAAAGGGCTAGGAAGTCAGAGTCATATAACCGTTTGAAAAGGCCGAGGCCGTCGGCCAAAATTAAATGGGTACTGCTTCAATACACCGCCAAAGTGATTCGCTGCGAAAAACATGCATTGATCAAAAACGGAATCTTTTCAGACAAAATCGATTGTTTATAGAGATTTTCCATCGACTTTTTTCCATATATTGCTGGGCGTATGAATTTTTACGTGTTTTCACGTGCAGCCTAGCCCAGGGACGTGCTGCGGCGTTGGTTGGATATTTGCAATGAATCAGCAGGCTTATGAAAGGACCTCGAAGACATGAAAAAACACATTTTCAGGGTTCGCCGCATCGCGCATGTGCTCAACACCTTTTACCCCGACGACTTAAACAGGAAGGCTCGGACTGCGACATTTTGCGCCCCGGGCCACGAGTGTCGCACGTATCGCGTCGGATGCCTCGTGGTGATGTTTTGGTGGGGCGAGCTGGGAAAAAGTCCTTCGCGCTTACCCTCGGAGATCAACAACTGGGTCGAGAAGACGCAAGACGGAAACGGACTGTTTGACAAGTTTCATGAGAAAAACTTTGCGCGGTAAGGAGGGTCGTGATGGTAGATCTACAGGACGTCTTTGTTCTTTTACGATTTATCCAAAGTTACCCGTCGTTTTCCAGACCTGTCAACAACGGGCCATTTGAAAAGGACATGGATATGGGCATTGCCGAAGACTTCATGCCGGCCTACATCGTGGTTAATCATTTGGGAATATGATGTTTTGGGCGTTTTTGAGGGATGAAATCTTTGTGCCTTCTTTTTTTGCACTTCACTGCATTTTCGTGCTAATCAAATAACCCACCTTTTCTGAGATTTGCTACTGTCTTACTGACCTAACAGATCTCGAAAATCAGAATCCCGAATTTTCATGGTCTTGAATTGTCAGGATATCGAGTTTCAGAATCTCGAAATTTGTATATGCTGGACGCAGGGCGTGGGCGTGCAATCCATGACGCTCTTATGTTGATTCAGACTATGGAAGTTGCGAGATTCTGAAAATTCTAGGTTCCGAAGTTTCGAGATTTTTATCTTCGACGTCCTGACCTTTGATATCACTAAAATTCGAATTTTATGTTTTTTCTCAGAGCGCCATCCGGGTGGACAAGGCCGAGATGCCATGCCATCAGCAGGGAATATCAGCCCCGCAAGTTGGCGGTCACGTCCGCAAGCTGGAGTGGCTTGACACACGCAAAAGGGGCTCTATGGAGTCGACGTGGTGCATCAATTTTCTTTTGTTCTTTTGAGCGTTATTGGGGTTTAATTCGATAAATGCTTGCTAGCGGTGAGATGTTTACGCCTTTTTTTTCTACTTTTCCGTTTTTTATTACGTAGGAGTAATTCCGCAAAAATTATGTGTCTTGACAGACAGCCAAATTTATTCCACGCGGGGTTCAAAAGCAGAGTCGTTGTTTTTCCGTGACCGACGACAAATTTGTTCGCATTTGGAATGAGCCGCCTCTTTCACTTCTTCCTGTTTCATCTCATCTACTTACTAGTAGCTGCCGAGGCTCCGTCGATGCGTAACGTTACGGTCTGTTCTTTGCAAAATATAGGAAAACATTAAGACAACCAAAAATCAAAAAACACTAACCGATTTATTAAGCTTGTCGCAGTAGTTTTTAGAACAAATAATCAGCGTTTTAAAGCCATCCTTTTTGCTGGGATTGAAACCGTTTTTCGTTTAGCTACGCGGTGATGGATGGATCTGCGTCGATGGGCAGCGTCCAGTAAGTGGGATCAAATTTTCAAATTTCTCGAAAGATCAGCGTCACGCTCGTGGCGAAGGACTCAAGCTCACAGGAAGCTGAGGTGCCGCTGCCGTGCTTATGCAAGTATTTGTTTCGCTGAACTTTTAGGACGGCTCGAGTGGTAGCTTAAATGACTTTCAAAAATTTCGATCTATTTAATTTTTATTGTATTTATTTATTTTTAATTCAAGTTTTTAGACGACTGCAAGTTCACATTCTTTCTCCATGCCAACCGGGTGATACACATTTACGTCTACTTTCAGTGTCCAGGTGGCCAGGTAAACACGAGGTCTACTTTTCAATATTTATCAGGTTATGCCAAGAGGGTACTGCTGGACGACCTTATTTCCTGATCCCAAGGACGGGGAACGACCCGACCCTTACGAGTGAGGTATTTTCTGAAAAATTTTTGTAAAATGTAAAACTTGTAAAATTCGTAACAAAAACCACCTTCTCCAGAGTAATGTTATTTGGGATGGTTGGCGCATCGGTCGCGGAAATGCATGGAAAGCCGATCCTCTATGCGGCAAGGAAGCGGGTGGCCGATCGGATCGTTTACGGGGAAGCTATGTTGGCTTGACGCTACGTTGGCTTTTTATATTAATTTAGCCAACTCGGCAACTGCGCCATCTGAAAGACATCGGCGCCGACTTTAGAGATTTTTTCAGAAATTTTTCAATTCCTTGAATAAACACTTGTGTTTCAAGTAACAGTTATAAATACTCCCGGACTTCAATTTCGAGCTTTCGTACTTTTTCAATCATTTCTTAACCTCGGTTTTAGCAAAAGCTCCCTCTTCAGCGAAAACTAAAAGTCTCTAATTCAAAAAATTTTAACGGCTGCAAGTTCGACTCGGAAGCTGCGCCATCTAATGACATCTTCATTAATTAGCTTATTACCAGGTTTAAAAGGCGGATTTGCGCCTTTTCAAACCTGGTGCCGTCGGATCCCATGATATTCGAGGCTTTGCATAATTCTCTCCAGACGCCTGGATTTGGCTATATAATTTATGCGACTCTCGGATAATTCATGTCCGGGAAATTCCATCCCCAAAGCCGTCAAGGTTTTTAACATGGGTACATGCAAATCAGCGGTGTGTTCATACAAAAAACCCCCCTCTTCGGCACGGTATTTCCGCGCGTTCTGAACGACAAAATGATTTTTCTCCCGGAACGCGTTCTGCTACTATTTGGGATATCTACGTTGATTCTCCCAATCGCCGTGTCGGACAATGAACCTCCAGGTTCATTCAAAAATTAAGAATAACGTGATTTGCCCCTTGTATGGCGACATAGAGAACTTTCAATAAAATAAAACCCTCACTTGTCTCTTTGCGAAGGTTTAAAACATTGAGTTGAAAAATGCAGTTCAAAAATATAATTTGCATAATACCTTTTATAACTTGCGGTTTATTGAGGAGGTATTTCTATAATTTGTTGCTTTTTAGAAAATGGCGTGAACGCCGAGGTACGGGGTGTCCTGGCCGATCTGGGTAAGCTGAGTTTACCCACTGACACTGTTGAATGACAATTGTTTTGCAAGGCATCGAATAATGATATTTCTCCGGCCGGGCTTGTATAAATGAATTAATTTAGTTATGGGAGGCTTTACACCCGCCTGAAGTCGTAAAGTCGGGACGGATCACGATAGAGGAAGTATGTTTCAAGCAAAGCTTTTGAGTCGAAGAAAGTAGCCAAGTTCAAAAATATTTGAGGTGGAACAGTCAAAACATTGGTTGCGGGTCAACGATAGTTTAGCCAGCGAATTTTATAGTGGAGAGGCATCCGACGCGAAAGACGGTTGTTTGACGCCGCGTTTAAAAAATGGGTCGACGACCATCCAGGGGACAGACTTGATTGGGGCCAGACAATACACATGCAGAAGATAGTGAACGTCCGGGATATGGTGCAAGCAAAATTTTTCGATGAAAGCGCCCTGGTCCCGAGGTAAAATCCTATTAGGTTGGAATTAAGGTTCGTACAATCGACCTTCGGAAATCACTTTCCAAAAATTTAGTGGGCAGATACATGTGTTCTTTCCATATATCTATTGGATACATGAGTAGGTGGCATGGAAATTTCAGATTTTTAGCCCTAATGAGCCCCAGCGGTTGTTAAGATTTTTGCTATTCCATCGCATCAGGAATTTTTGAGCCCGGACATCTTTCCGAGCCGCCATAAAGTTATCATAGGAACTGATCATTATGAAAAGAAAACATTATATTTACTGACAGCATACCTAATTTACTAGAAGACATCTTGCCATCTTCGCTTAAATCCAGCTCTAAAAAATTCTACTCGGAAAGCAGCAGAGAGCATTCTATGGCACATCCGTTCATTGAAAAACATTTTGTTTCTGACCCGTTTTCAGGTCCTAATATTAGAACGAATGAAAAAAAGTTGATCGAACTTTAGTTCGAATCTAATATTTCTTGTGCAGGCGCGGTCGGCGAGTACACCGACGTTTACCTACTTTTTTAAACTGTTTCATTGGTCACACATTTTGTTTTCAGGATGCGCCGCTACGCGCACGTCTTTGACGGATATCATGGGGACTTGAAGTGGGGGTACAAATGCCTCGAGGTAAATTTTTCCAACGCCGCTTTCCAATCTCTTGTCAAAATTTTGGCTGCGATGACTTACAGACCAAACGAGTGTCTTTAAGGGCTTATGCTAAAAATGGGCATTTAAGCCGGAGCTCTGCGAGATCATGAACTACCGGTACTTCTCCGTCCTCTTCGCCTGGTTGCCGCGTGACCCCATCGTTAACCTCACCCTGGTCGAGCAGCGGGTTACTGATTATAAATCGAAAGCCAGGGCGCGTCTCGCCTCGAAGACTGGCAGGTGGGTGGATGGCAGCTGGTAAAAATTTCTTGTTGGGCCTTGGCCGCGCCAACTACTAATTGAATCGGTATTGCCACTGTTACCTTCTACGGACGCGCTTTCTTTGTGCAAAAACCATCGTAAGCCCGACACAGGCCCGGAACAAACCCGAAATTTCGGGGGGAGGGGGGTGGCAAAAAATTTTTGACGACGTCTCCCCTCCCACGCCGACACTTTTGTGAAATGGCCGGGAAACGTTCTAAAAACTCGGAAATAGCGCCGCGTCCTTCCATTTTTGAAAAATAGGCAAAAGAAAACCCTAGAATTGAAAAAATCGCAGCAAAAAAGAACTTTTGAAACAAAAAAAGCGCCGTCGTAGAAAAATTTCGTGAAAAATCATAAGGAGCTCGCCCCCTCCGCCCCCCCCGTCTCTTACAGGCCTGGCCCGACATAATCAAAAACTTACTAAATTTCAAGTCGGGTTCAACCGAAATTGTTTATCAAATTTACGAAAACATCGATCCGGTTTTCCAGCGACGTGGTTGAGAACTGGCACTTCAACATTGACATCGTCGACGAGTTCTTGCCAATCTACTTTGGGGTAACTACTTTATTTGAATATTATATACCTGATCCGCAAGAAGCAGTGTCACCCAAGGAGGGGTTGTCAAGGAAATAATCGGCGTTATTTATGTGATTGAATGCAAGCTTTTTTGACCTTTGCGATATCCGTAGGCTCTCTGAGGCGCTACAACGGTCGTTTCCGT
This sequence comes from Mesorhabditis spiculigera, assembly GCA_958295435.1. Classification (NCBI taxonomy): domain Eukaryota; kingdom Metazoa; phylum Nematoda; class Chromadorea; order Rhabditida; family Rhabditidae; genus Mesorhabditis; species Mesorhabditis spiculigera. The sequence goes on from CATQJA010002678.1 coordinate 48,804, forward strand.
TGTCACTTCATCTACGCGAATTTGGGTAAAAAGGCTTCATCATTCAGATCTCATCTTTAACCCTCATAAAATCTCATTAAATCATCAGACTTCATCTTTAACCCTTTGACCAATTCGCGTCTGGCTGGCGCTTCTGATTGTCCGAAGTTCGTTTTTGTTTGCATTCAAATTGCTTTACGACTTTGCGGGTTCGCCAGATTCAAGATCTCCAAGCAATTTGTGGAACACGTTCTCCAACGATGAGACTTAACGCCTAAATGGACGTCATTTTGTCTTTATCCGAAAGATTCCAGATGACTTGGGAGATGTCGGAGTCCGCGGGCATTCGACACCCCCTGGATCATCATGGAAATACGGCGATTGACGTCGGCGGTCACAAAGCGCTAAACTATTACGTTCAGGATCAGAGTTGTTACGAGCATTTCGCCTTTTTTAAAAATACGGACATTTGCCAGTATGAACACTACGATGCACTGCTTTTTTGAACAATAAACGCTTGGTGCAGAGCAAGCAATATGGATTTTTGGGAATGCCAGAAAATAGGACACTTCCAAAATGGCCATTATCAAAATCGCTTGTCACGAAAGCGTCCATAAATGTCTTAATGTGTGTCGACTAGTCTATTTCTTCTATAAACAAATATATACGATTCTAATCTAAAAAAATTCTCTACAAGATAGTCGTTTCAAAATCAAAGGATCTACTAAAACTACAATGTGGGCCCCGTGGCAAATAACTTTGTGCGGGCCCAAATATCACCTTAACATAGTTATAGCTTTTTAAATTGGAAAGCGGATTCGGAAACTAGCATTCCGCACAGGAAGTGCTCAGAGTCCCATTCATCAACACCATTTCTTAAGCTTACAAGGTGCCCTTGCAGAGATATGAGCAGAAGAAATGCCTTGGGGTTAGACTTCGGAGGCTTAGAAGAGGTTCCCGGTAGAAATCTACAGATATTCGTAGATTTTTCAAATCTCGGCGCCAAAGCGTTTACAGGTTACGTACCGGGTGCCCCAATAAAAAAAACACTCCCCTCTAACTCGACGTAGAAGGGCGCAATCAGTATGGAAGTTACACCATTCTTAAACCCCTTGAAACGACGAGTTTGCAACAATCTTCAAAACCAAGTTTTTAATTAAATCCGTCATTTTACAACGCATTTAAAAACATTAAGGAACGACTTCTGCATCTAATTAACGGCTTCTTCCGATCATTTTGTACCAGCCGATTACAGCCGCGTCGCGGCTGTAATCGGCTGGCCTTCGGGCTACCTTCCATATTCTACACCACCACATTCCTTCTCTAACTTTATCAATATCCGTGCTGATGGCTCCAAATGCGCCCCATAGCCGAAATCCCCTTCAAAAACTACTTTGATACGTTCCTGATGGCTTCAGATACCCCCCATGGCTGAAATCCCCTTCAAAAACTACCTAAATACCTTCCTGGTGGCTTCAGAATTACCCCCATGGCTGAAATCCCTTCCAAAAAACTGCTTAGACACGTTCTGTGGCTTCAGATACCCCCCATAGCTGAAATCCCCTTCAAAAACTACTTAGATACGTTCCTGATGGCTTCAGATACCCCCCATAGCTGAAATCCCCTTAAAAAACTACCAAAATACCTTCCTGGTGGCTTCAGATACCCGCCATAGCTGAAATCCCCTTGAAAAACTACCAAAATACCTTCCTGGTGGCTTCAGATACCCCCCATGGCTGAAATCCCCTTCAAAAACTACCTAAATACCTTCCCGTGGCTTCAGATACCCCCATGGCTGAAATCCCTTCAAAAACTGCTTAGATACGTTACTAGTGGCTTCAGATTACCCCCATGGCTGAAATCCCCTTCAAAAACTACTTAGATTACGTTCCTGATAGCTTCAGATTGCCCCCATAGCTGAAATCCCCATAAAAACTACCAAAATACCTTCCTGGTGGTTTCAGATACCCCCATGCTGAAATCCCCTTCAAAAACTACCTAAATACCTTCCTGATGGCTTTAGATACTTAATGATCAAATGAATTAACATAATAAAGTATTAGGGTTAACTCCTTCGAAGGCATCTGGGCGCGAGGAAGGACCTTGGAGAAGAGAGGCGAAGAAAGGGGCGTGGCCTGCCAGGAGAGGGGCCCCCACTCGTTTTATTAAGGCGCCACTTTCAAAGTTAATTATTTTTATTTAAACAAAAATTTTTTTCACTTAATGTTTGCTGATCGTACCAGGGTTTCTGACCACGCTCTATCCGAATCCGAAAAGAGACCTAAGCTCTACCTCGCTCGCCGCTTCGAGTTATAGTTGGCTTCAGACGGACGGACGGACGGACAGACACCACCAGCAAAAGTAATATAGTTGATGGCGAAAATTCGGTGACCGAAAGCTCAACTCTTGACCTAGAAAAACGGAAAAATTTACCAAAAATGGCTGCTATAAATAAGAGAATTTCGCGAAAAACATGGCTTTGAATATTGTTACATAAGCTTTGCCGTTTCAAAGGGCTTTTACAGGTCTTAACTATCATTTCCGATCAGATACTTCTGCGACAAGTTGGGGGCCGGGGGGGTTGTATTGGGACTAGTGTTGAGGACAGCTTTTGAGAGAACTGGGGTCCCTTTCCCCCACCCAGGGTGCTTTTATTTTCACCCGGGGTGCTCCACCACCAGGGTGCCCAGAGGGAGTGCCCAAAAAGCACCCAGGGTGGGCTCCCTTTACCCCGGCCAGAGAGGGGTGCACTAGAAGCACCCCGTCCCCCAGTGGGGTGCTCAAAGCACCCCAGCCCCCTTGGGGTGCTCAAAAAGCACCCCGGGGTGCTTTCGAAAGGCTTTAGGGTGCCTTTTGGGGTACTTCTGTGGGAGGGTGCTGTGCAGGGTGCTTTTTGCCAATGACCGCAATACGCCCTTAGGCTATTTTGATCGAATCATGAGATGAACATCATTTTCGAGCAGTTCACTTTCAGCTCAGCGCCAATTCGGTGCAACTCATTTGAGGTCGTTTGGGAGCATTTCTTCTGGGTTGTTGCGGACACGGCGGACGATTTCGAGACGTTTTTCTAACCGCGCTAGCAGGCACCTGGGCAAAACTGGTAAGAGCGCTACGAAACTCGTTGGGCAGATAGAACTTTTCGCGCTCTTTCGAATGGTGCCCTTCGCGATCCAGGATTCGCAGTGCAAATTGAGATATGATGGTTTAGTGCCGGAGACAACTTCGACAGGTACACCTTTCGACACTAAAACGCTCCCTCTCTGTCCCCCGACGATTTTTGGAGAACGGCAAATTATACCGTTGGAAAGAGCGCTCAAAATGCAACCTTCCTAAACCACTTAAAAAGCAATTCTAACCAAAGCTTCTTTAGGCCGCTAGCGCGGTTAAGAAAAAAACGTCTCGAAATCGTCCGCCGTGTTCAACAACCTCGAAGAAATACTACGAAACGACCTCCAAATGAGGTTACCGTCGAATTGGCGGCGCCGAGTTGTGCGAACTGCTCGAAATGATGTTCATCTCCTGATTCGATCAAAATAGCCTGGATGATATCATTGCGGTCATTGGCAAAGCACCCCAGACAGCACCCCACAGAGCACCCCAAAGGCCTCGGTCCTTCAGCACACGCAGATACTGGGCTGAAGATTCCTGACTTTGCGGGAGCAGGGAATAGCCCTCAGCACCTCGACTGAGTCGCTGCTACCGGGGTCCTTTTTGGGAACTGTTTTAAAGCACCCCGGGGTGCTTTTTTAAAAGCTTTACCCAGGGTGAAAATAAAGCAACCCAGGGTGGGACAAAAGCACCCGAGGGTGCTCTCTTCGGGGTGCTGTCCAACACTAATTGGGACACCCTGTATAGTTGGTACGCATAGGAAAACGGACAGAAGTTCGCGACAACAAGCATAAGAAAGGTCGAGAAACTAAAGTGTGGGTCTTTCAACTTGGGGGATAGTCATAGTTGGTGGGCGATTATCTGTCTTAAAAGTAAAAATATGTTATTCAGATTTGCCTGCAGAAAAAAGCCACAGGTTAGGCGTTTCCGAGACAAGATCTTTCGAATTGCATCCAATTTGTCGGCTACCCAGCGTCCTAAGTTTCCTTAATCCGATATGCAAAACCTTATTCTGAAAGTATCGTATCTCCGTGAGCCAGATTCCAGACGCGATTATCTATATCGCATCCAGGATTTTTTGATTCGTTATCTTGGTACACATAGGATAACGGGAGGGGCACCCAAACTTTTTTATGATAAAAGTATTTTTAAATATGCTTTTTTCGGGCTGTAAAAAACTCTTAGTATATTTTTCGGCCCTCTATCGAATGGCATTTTCAAAATATCGAAAATATTCAGAACGCCGAAAATTTGTTCCCCCCCCCCCGTTATCCAATGTGCTGTCCATAGTTTTTGTTGTGTCCTTGAAGTGTGTGAAGAGCTTGATGGAATGCAGTTGAAGTATCGAATAAACAAAAGATGTTTATTCGACAAGCAGCAGACGAGGATAAAAATTCGGAGTGATAAAATGGGCGATTTCCCGGGGAGAGCGGGGGGCCTTACGACACGAAATGGGGGGCGCCGTGGCGGGACCACAGGCTACGATCACAAGGGCACGCGATAGGGGGAGGCGACTAGAGTCTAGCCTTTCGCTCCACAACACCTCCCTCCTTTTAGGGAAGATTGAAAGTCGGCACATGACCAGACTGGAGGTGTGTGAGGAATGAAAAACCGAATGTGGGTACAGCATACAAATATCGTGAAAAGATCACACAGAGTTTACAAAGCAACGCGAAAATAAAAATGCTTCTTTCGTTCGTTTAGCTGAATTCTTGCGTAGACTGAACACGGGTACCATCACATCGGGGCACGCATCTTGCGCTGGGGATCGGGCAACTTGTCGGCATACGGCAACGGCAGCGGCGGCGATCCCTCCTTCTCTTCCTTGAAAGATCCTTGACACATCGGCGACTTGTCGGGCTTGCGGAGCTGATTGATGTAGCGCGTCCGTAGCAGTCCATTTTCCAACTTGACAGTGTAGAGGAATTTGGAGTCCTTGTGTAGAATTCTTGCGGGCATCCAGGTAGATTGGTCCCTGCGCCATTCCTTAGCGTAAACGTGTTCACCTGGTGAGAAACAACGTTTCCTGGCTGGGCGGCGACGGTGGGCAGTCCTCACGACCAGTGCGGCGGGGCTTGGGGCACGCAGCGAGCGCATTGGTGGCTTCATTTGTAGCTTGCGTCCCATGAATTCAAATTGCGGGTATTCATTCGACGGTTCGGGCTAGAGCAGTGCACGGAATGCATCCATTGCATCCGTGTTCTTCAGCCAGTCAAGGCCGAGAAGTGTGTGGCCATCGATGACGTGTCCAACACCGATCATCTCCTTCTTGTCGATGACGTACTTGCTCTCGAATGTCCCATGAACCTTGATGTCCCGTCCATTTGCGGCCTTCATCTTGAGTGAGGTTGGCTTGAGCGCGGGCTTGCCGATCTTGATCCAGTCCTTCTTGTCGAGGAGAGTTACGTCGGCGCCCGTGTCGACACGCATCTTCAGCGGGTGCCCGTCGATCGTCACATCATGGTATAAACGATCGATGTCGTGGTCCGAAAAATTTGAACCTACAAAAACGACATTTTCTTCCGCGGGCGGTTGAACTTGGACTGGGCATTCATTGTCCCAGTGTGCACCTTCACAATGTCGACATGGCCTTGTGCGCTTCTTGCGGCGGCTCATCGTAGATTGCGCGGTAGTCGGGCTTTTTGGAATTTGGGGCGGCCTTGTTGAAACGGCATGCACCTCCATTGGCAACTTGGTGTCCAGGTTGGCGTCCTTCTTTCTTGATACGAAGTGGCGAATGTCAGCGAAAACTTCGTCCAGCGTAGAGTCCGGCTTTTCCTCCATTTTGCGAAGGATCTGGCTTCGTGTCACTTCGTGTTCAGCACCGGGCAGCGAGAGCAGTAGAGAAAGGGCCTTCTGTTCGTGCTCCTTGATCTCGCGCATCTTCGCCTTCTCGTATGCGAACTTCAGTTGGTCCACGTGCTTGGCCAGTTCTTCCACGTCACCGCCCTGGAATTTCAATTTAGAAAATTCATAGCGAAGGGCAAAAAGTGACTTGGATGGCACGAAGATCCTCAGCAAAGTGTCCACGATCTCGGCGTATTTCAGCTCGTGCGCGGCCTTCGGCAGGATAAACTTCGTGAATCGCTCGTAGGCGGTGTCCTCCAATTTCTCGATCAGCATCCGGCTTCGGTCCTCTTCGGAAAACTCGGCACCGTCCTTCACGAAAACTTCGCCATACCGGGCATACCATAGCTCGAACGTTGAGCGGTCCTCGTCGAAGCAAAATTTCGGCACTCGGGCCAGAATTGAATCCCTCAGCGTTTGAAGACAAACCTTGTTTGCGGCTTCTCCATCGGCGGGCTCTTGCTTGACTTGACTCATCCACGCGGCCATTTGTTCGGTGATCAGCTTCATTTGCAGTTCGTGGGGCTGTTTGTCTTGCTCACGCTGCTCCCGGTGACGCTCCTCATCTTGGGCACGCTGCTCACGATGACGTTCTTCCATTGCGGTCAGAACGTTTTGCAGAACTTGTTCCATTTCGGCTTCTTCTTCCTTCAGTTTCGTGGACTTCGACCTTGTGACTGGGGCCAGCTTCTTGTTGTTGTCCCTTCTTGCGTAAGCGTCGAATCACCTGCTCGCCAATTGTTGTGTCCTTGAAGTGTGTGAAGAGCTTGATGGAATGCAGTTGAAGTATCGAATAAACAAAAGATGTTTATTCGACAAGCAGCAGACGAGGATAAAAATTCGGAGTGATAAAATGGGCGATTTCCCGGGGAGAGCGGGGGGCCTTACGACACGAAATGGGGGGCGCCGTGGCGGGACCACAGGCTACGATCACAAGGGCACGCGATAGGGGGAGGCGACTAGAGTCTAGCCTTTCGCTCCACAACAGTTTTCAAAAACAGTTTTTAGGCTATAAAACTTTTATAATACATTTTTTCGCGTTGTAAAAAAATCTCTTAGTATAATTTTTGATGTTCTATCGATTCGCGTTTTCAAAATATCGAAAATCTCAAAAATTTGGCTTTCCCCGCCCCCCGTTATTCTGTGTGTACCGTTATCTGGATCTGAACGTTAACTGTCCTAAACGTCGCATGTCCTAAAATTGCCAAAAAATAAAATGTATACGAGTACTGAATAAAATACAAATACTGAAATACCCAAAAAAAATTACAGCCCTAGCACGTCAAATTATGAGCCTTAAAACGACATCTTTTGCCAAATATCCCTTCTAAGTCAGGTCAAATTTAAAGCAGTGGCCTGGCAATAGTCATGTTTAAAATACCTATTGAGCCATCGTCATTTCAAAATTTCTACTCCACGTGGATCGCTCATGCTTCGGTTGAATCCTAGGTGCTGGCAAGACCTGCGAGTGACGGTGTGGAATAATTTATGCGACGTCTCGGATAATTCATGTCCGAGAAATTCCATCCCCGAAGCGGTCAAACATTTTTACATCAGTAAATGCAAATCAAATGTGTTTTCGTACAGAAATGCTACCGGCTGGGCCATTGCGCGTATTTGAAACGACGAAATGGTGTTTCGTCCGGAACTTATTCTATTATTAGTGGGATATCGGCGTGGCTTTTCCCAACCGCCGTGTCGGGCAAACATAGCGTGGTTTGTAAAATAAAAAACATCACCTGGTCTTCGCGAAGCCTTAAAAAATTGGATGTAATTCAAAATTATTAATTGTACCAACGCCCAAACCCCGCTTCGCCGGCCTTGGGCACTGGAATGCTGTCTTTGCATGATATATTTGACTTTCCCGTAGCTTAGGCATTTCCGCCCTCCCCTCCCCCGACCACACTCGCGCCTGCAACTTGCAAGAATGAGGAAATTTCTATTTTTTACTTAATGCAAATTAGCCCTCCTGGACCCCCAAAAATGTATAAAACCGGCTTTGACTCTGTAAACTTGTATCAGGTTGGAACGAAAGTTCTGTCGCCGAGATTTTGGAAGGCTGGCTAAATTCGTAGATAGCTCCATTCGGCACATGCGATATGTCATTTTGTAGCTCTCCGTCTGAATGGTTCCCGGAGGAGGGTCCTGAGACCTCAAAATCAAAAACGGCCGAGATACAGGCCCAAGAAGATTTTTCAAAAATTACGAGAAAGTGTTTTTGCAACTTATCTCTGCATGGAGCAATTTACATGCGATACCTTTAACGCCAATAGATAGATCTCGAGGAGTAGATATCAATTGATGTTGAGATCATCAAAATTGGACGCTGGATGGCCGAGATATGGGCCCTTGAAATTTGACCCATTTCTTAGAACTTTTCTCGATTTCCCATACATTTCCAAAAATTTGACGGACAGGTGCCAAAAATTACCGCTTTATTTTTGGACAAGCGGAGCGGATGTTGAAAAAATGTATGGGAAACCGAGAAAAGTTCTAAGAAATGGGTCAAATTTCAAGGGCCCATATCTCGGCCATCCAGCGTCCAATGGGGATGATCTCAACATCTACCGATATCTACTCCTCGAGAGCTATCGATTGCTGTTAAAGGTATCGCATGCAAATTTCTCCATGCAGAGATAACTTGCAAAAACACTTTCTCGTAATTTTTGAAAAATCTTCTTCGGCCTGTATCTCGGCCGTTCTTGATTTTGAGGGCCCAGGACCCACCTCCCGGAACCATTCAGACCGAGAGCTAAAAAATGACATATCGCATGCGACCAGGCCCGCAGCGGAACCGAAATTTCGGGGGCCCAAAATTTTGGCGACCTTCCCCCCGGTCGCCACTTTTAAAACATCCGAAAATCGCATCAATAATAGCGCCGCAGGCAAAAAAAATAGCAGGAAAGCGTTCGCTACACTCAAATTCGTGTGAAAACAAGGCAGAAAACGCGCCGCAGGCGAAAATTTTTATGACAATTGATTCACCAATGAAAAACCAGCGCCGCAGGCAAAAAATTTTGAAAAAATCGGCTTCATATAGGTAAAAACTGTTTGAAAAACAGTAATAACCAGCGCCGCAGGCAGAAAAATTTTTGTAACTAAAAATCATAAGGGTCCCCCCTTATGAATTTTTCAGACCTCGACCGATTTCGGGGGGCAAGGCCCCTGGGCCCTCCTACGGGCCTGCATGTGACGAATGGAGCTATCTACGAATTTAGCCAGCCTTCCAAAATTTCGGCGACAGAACTTTCGTTCCAACCTGATATTTTATCAGAATTTTGAAAACGCCATCGGAAAGAGAAGGGTCGATTCCCCCGAAGTGACGAAGAATTGGGGCATTTTGAAATCGGGCCTCGAAAGTGACATCCACACACACACCCACACACAGCGATACTCGACCAAATTATATAAGGTAGGATGATACTTTTTATAATTTGAGGTTTGTTTTCATAATTTCTAGCCTTTTAAAATATGGGGTGGACGTCGAGGTACGTCCTGACCGAGGTGGGTAAGCTGAGTTTACCCACTGGCACTGGAATGGCAACTGTTTTATGATATAATAAAAATAACAATATAATGCATCAGCCGCGGCTTCACTGAATTGGTTTAGTTATGGAGGTTACACACCCGACTGACGTCGTCTTTAAGTAAAGTCGGTCCTGGCGTGTATTCGAGCTCTCACTATGTATTTCAACAAGCACAATGTTCCGATTAATTCATTTATTGGACGCAGTCAGTCGATTAACATCCCGATTGTTGCCTATAACATCGGTAGTTACGAATGACGGTAAAAGCAGGGAACACGTGGAATGTGCCATTAAAGGGCACGTTCAGAGACGCTTTTTTGAAAAAAAAGCAAAGATCAGTGCCGCGGCCGGGGGTCGAACCCGGGCTCAGGAGGCGCGTATGCATACCAGTCAGCCACAGCTACAACCTGGCGAGGGAGTGAGGGGCGCCCCACGCCGCAAAGGAGGGAAATTGCCTCCGAAGGCGGGCAGGCAGTGCGCACGGTCCATAGGGTGTACACGTTGGGATCCGTATACGGCCCGCTCCTTGAACGTGCGCTGTAAACTCACGTTTTTAGATCACTGCCATAGATGTTTTTGTTCTTCATCTTCCGCACTTCGCTATAGTGGAATTTCTCCATTTCGCCGTGCTCCGCACCCAGCATTCCAAACATCAGCAGCCTGAAAAAATGGGTTACGGGTTTTTGCCGGACCGGGTGTCAGGCAAAGCTCAATCCACCCTAAGCCTAAGCCTAAGCCTAAGCCTAAGCTCAATCCGTAGCAACGACAAGCAACAACCGCACTATTATGCAGGGTGTGACACCCAAAATATTGCAATACAAAAAGCCATCGTTAAAAACGGGTTTTTTGGAGAATTTGGTACTTGTTTTTGACTATGTCCTCGCAAAGCTTGCCGATTTTCATTAATCTGCCGAAAAATGGTCATTTTCGGGTCGATTTCTGCCAATTTTGATAAGAAAAAGTGGAAAAGGCTAATTCAGGCTTGAACTTCGTAAATCAAGGAATTGGGCGCGATCGAAAAAAGTGGCCTCTTCATTCAAAATAAAATCCCAGTGAAATTGGCAAAATAAACCTTGATTTCGCTATGACTTTTTTGTTTTACAGTATTTTACTTAGAAAATTCGATTTTGATTTTTATGCGTTCCCATCGCTGGTAAAAATTTTGTCCCAATCGGAAATTATTTTTAGGACGCGCTGTGGATCGCTAATTTTGGCCGTTCGGCTCTGAAAGCGCGTGCATTTGACATTCCAGATGGTCAACACTTAACTGATGTTCTCGGCTGTTTCTGGGCCAAATTCCATAATTGAAAGATGCAATTATTTAAAAGCAGCTAAGAGTCTCAGTAACCCTCAGACTGCACATTATACCGGGTGTCCCAAATAAAAACGAACCATGTGGCATTTCGCCATGTTAGATCCAATCAGTACCAAATTTGGATCAGAGGTGTATCGGACCCTAAATACAACAATCCTGACTTATAGCCCGGTAGCTATAGTAGTTCTCGAGTTACCGCAAAACAAACTTTATTTTCCATTTTTCATAGAGTTTTCGTGGAATTAGACCCCCTAAACGTTAAGTGAAAATGTTCCGTAGGCCTTCTTTACTTTAAGAAATTTTTTCCAGAGTAAAATTAATAAAATAAGCTTAGATGATTTTTACAACGCAAAATTACCCAAGTTCTCAAGGGAAATTAGGGATTCGCAGCCGGAAGTCGATGCAAATCGATGCAAAGTCCAAAAAGAGCCGAAAAAACTGTTCAGAATTCCGGGAAAAATAGTAATTTCGTTATAACTCTAGAACTATTGTAGCTACGGAGCTAAAAGTCAGTATTGTGGTTATTTAGGGTCTGATATATCGTGGGTCCAACTTTCGGGCCGATTGGATGTAATATGGCGAAATGCCAGATGGTTCGTTTTTTTGGGACACCCTGTAGTGCTTACACCCTGTAGTGCTTTCACAAATGAATCGGAGAAACGGTTTCGCGCGAAATCGAGAGAGAGATAGCTCTTGTCCGGCAGCGGCTGCTGGCAATTTGCCAAGCATCAAAGAACCCGCCAAAAAGAGGCTTTGGGGATGGCACTTCGGTGCCCCTTTAACAGTTCAGTCTAGTGAAGGACCTACTCATAACCCAGCGATCCTCCTAGGTTCGTTTCGTCCGGAAGGTGAAAGGTGATGCAATAGTTTTTCGTTGCTGACGCTGGGCACCTAGGCTCGATCGTCGCCATCATGCGCACTGCCCCTTTTTGTACAGTAAAGTTGTGCACGCAGCCCCCGGCACTCGGACAATCAAACTGCGGCGCAAATACGCTTCCGTCGGCTTTCTCCTTGCAATCAACCTTCACGGATTCCTAAGAATGGATTTTACTCCTAATTCCGAGAGAGGTTTAATTCCAAATCACCAAAATTTGCCGATTGAAGCCTTTAATGCTAATTTTCTGGCCATACCTACCGGTAGGCTCCCATCGGGACAGATCCAGCCATCGCCGCGTAGCTGCAAAAATAGAGAATTGGGTCATAGCGAGAAAAGTATGTCTGTTTTTCGAACGACGTTTTTCTCGGACATCCCAGCTGGAGGTCCCCAAACATTTTTCGCTATAACTTTTTTATATTACATTATTTTAATCAAATGAATAATTAAAACTCTGATCATGTTTTTTTCTGTTTTATCGAATGGCGTAGCCAAAGTCGCGACAAAATAGCGCACCTGTCGAAGAATTTTGGGGAACCTCGGGCTGGGGGCAGTCAACTAAAGTCTGGCCCTTCTTTTAAAAAAACCCTTAAAATTTATCGTGAGCTGACGTTTTGGAAATAGTTGTGATGGATCGCATCCTCCTCACCCGCATAATTCTTTCCTCGGCACCAACGACAAATATAAGCCCTAGCAGAACCAAAGCCACACAATGCATTCCCGGCCTCTGATCGTGTCGATTGTACAAGAGTGGTAGTGGAACGAAGCGCGTTTCAGGACTGCCCAATGCAATGCGGCGCGGCATCAGGGCTTGTCTGGAATCACCTTGAGCTTAATAAGTCATCGATTTTCCCGGGACTATTGGCTCGGTCGACAGCATCAAGGCGCGCGTTGGGTCACCAAGTTTTCACAACGTTGGTCCGAAGCCTCAATGAGCAACGTCATGACGTAAAGACATTACGTAACGTAACGTTGTCTATACACTTTAGGGTCTTCTTTTCCCAGTTTTTTGAAATTTGCTAAAAAATTTAGTAAGTTGAAGCCGGGGGTTGCTCAATTTTTTGCGTGCGCAATTTTGCTGCCAAACTTTGTATTTGCAAGACCGAATCCCTAGTTTTTACAAGTTACCATACTTTTCTTGTTTTCGGGAAAAGTCCAGTTGCTGAATGACAACGACGTCTGCAAAGCGCGCCGGGCTGGCGTAGCATACATAATGCCAATGTAAAAATCCGTTCTCGCGATCACCAATGGTGATTTATTTGGGAGAAATGCTACGCTCAGAGGCGATCAAAAAAATTTTAGAATGGGTAAATGCAAATAGGTGTTGGAATATAACGTCGACCGGCCCGACCAAACCAGCTTGGCGAAGGACAAGATGGCTTTCCATCTCCGACTCTTCTATATATGGGTCTCGATCTCTGTCATGTTTTATGATGATGTTGAAGCGTCGAGTGAGTTTGATACCGAAAATGGTGGTTCACTTTAAAACTTCATAACTTTAATGACTAAATTCAAAATGAGGACAGGGTGTTGTCAACCAGAACGTTCCACGGCCTTACACAATGGAGATAGATGGAGATAAATAGAGTAACTTTTTCAGAGCAAGTCGGCGTATCGGATACCGCGGCTGCCCTAGGACAAGCAGGTAATGTTTGAGTTAGTATCCTTTTTCATATCCAAAATCATTCTCGAATTTACTACGAAGCATCACATTTAGTGGCCGATCTTCTGGCTCAAGGCAATCTCACCAACGAGGAGGTAGGCGAGACCAAGGACCCCTTCCAAAAGGATATTTTTTTAGTTTAACGAGATAGCAGCGGAGAAAGAATTCTTCAATAACGCCGTCAGGAATTGGTGCTTACTGAATGGAGAATCTGGTGCTATCGAGTATCCGAAGTATCCCGAACTGCGTAGCGAACTCCAAAATCTATTCGACTCCCCAAAATTGGGAAAAGGGTAGGTTCATTAAGCAATCATCATTCACCATATAAAAATCCGTAAAAGGCTCGTTTATGAACCCTTCAAGGTCTGGCAGCTGGGTAAGAAGGCCTTCTCGGGCCAGCCTAGAATTTCGAATGGGGTAGTGGGCCAACTTGTTCAGAAAATTTACTGATCGCTAATCTTTTCCGATAATTTCAGGATAGTTTTAGATAAAAAGTATTCGAGTTGTTCATTTATTTTTAGCCGCGAAAAGTCGGTCCTAGCCAGGATGCGGTCCGTTTTTTGGTTTGGCTCACTTATCTCTGATTTTGCCTATTTGACAGAGAATTCCTTCCGGTTCAATTTTGCCATCGGCATTTTCCTTCAGAATTCCTTCAGAGAATTCGTTTTTTTATCATTTGCCATAGGAAAAGACGGCTACGGCCTACTTCATCCCCCCTCGCCCACCTTCTGCTACTTCCCAGCAGTGACCCTTCCGTTTTTTGACCAGTAGGTTCAATCCTAGCGGGCACGAATTTTGACTTCCGAGCCCCTTTAAGTTTCTCAACAGGAGAGATGCCTTTGGATGTAAGGGTGAAAATTGAGCTGAAAATTGTGTGTTCGACCTTACTCTACTCCGCTAATTTTCCGGGCTCACCAGGATACCTCCCAGCTCGAAGTTCAGCTTCGATTAGCCTATCATATGCAGTTTTTCACGCTGATAACGATACCGCTATTTATTTTTGCCCAAATCCACAGGAACACTGTTAAAAGGCCGTCCGCCGGTCAGTCGAACAGCCCACATGATGCCTTGGCACAGTTTTTTCGACCCCGTTTTTTTGATGCCATGTGAAAGAGCATAGTCGAATTAGTAGGGTGGCGCTATTTTGAGATTTTTAAAAATTCATTTTCTAGGTTTAAATGGGTGTTAAAGTTGAAAACCTTCAAAAATTATCTCGCGATCTACTGAATCAAATTGCTCGAAAATTTCAGACAATACCTAATTTGGTGCGCTGATCATTTTTGTAAGAAATTGTAAAGCACGAAATAAGCCGGAACATAGGAATACCGCGTACACAGAAAGGTTTTTCGCAATTTTCTATTTAATGGGTGTGCGTCGCCACTCCAAAATACCCTTAGAAGATGCGCAATTAAATTCTACGTCGAACCACGTATTTTCCAGCGTGGCGACTGATACCCATTAAATCGAAAAAATAACATTCCTAAAAACAACTAAAATGACTCCACAAACATAAAAATACTGTATTTTGGCAATCGGCGGATTTCATTCGACTCTAAAGGAGAAGGCAAGTGCATTGCAAAAAAGAGCAAAAAGAAATATCATTTCTACGCAAAATTGGGCTCGGTGGGGAATCGAACCCGCGATGGTCCACCTGGGGGCACTGGGGACAGCCACTAGTGGGCGCCGCCAAGGTCCCAGGCGAAAGACCCGAGTTCAATCCCGGCCCCCTGTTAGAAATCGAATTTCTTTTTGCTCTTTTTGCAAACGTTCTGTTTTGGTCTCTAGATACGTAAAACTGTCTTTCTTTTCCAGAATACGCAATTTTTTTTCTTCGGCTTCTTTAAAAGTGATTTTTCGATTTAATGGGTATCTGTCGCCACATTGGAAAATACATGGTTCGACGTAGAATTTAATTGCGCATCTTTTAAGGGTATTTCTAGAGTGGCGACGCACACCCATTAAATAGAAAATTGCGAAAAACCTTTCTGTGTACGCGGTATTCCTATGTTCCGGCTTTATTCGTGCTTTACAATGTATTACAAAAATGATCAGCGTCCCAAATTAGGCATTGTCTCAAATTTTCGAAAAATTTGGTTCAGTAGTTCTCGAGATAATTTTTCAAGGTTTCCAACTTTAACACCCATTTAATCCTAGAAAATGAACTTTTAAAAATCTCTAAATAGCGCCACCCTACTAATTCGACTATGCTCTTTCACATGGCATCAAAAAAACGGGGTCGAAAAAAAACTGTGACAAGGCTTGTTCGGGTCTCTGGCAAACGGCCTTTTAAATATCACGTTAAGGTTTTGCGATGTAACCGCCCTGCCTCAAAGCCCTGCCCCAGGGCATGGGATCCGTCGGTGGCGTGGTGTAGTCGGCAAGTAGTTAGTATATCAATCTAGTGGTCAGGGGTTCGAGTCTTGCTGCTGGCGACTTTTTTACTTTTTGGGTAAAAAGCGCTGGGAAGGCCATATAAACGCCCAGTAACAATTTTTCTAGTGTTTTTGGCCCTTTGGTCATTTATTTGGCAACAGAAAGCATTTTGGCAACAACGCAGCACCATCCTGAAAATGATTATGAGTAATCCATTAAAAACTCTCCTTCTCACCCCGGTGCAGAAAAACGCTAGACATCAAAATAGAAAGTAAACAAAGCCTATTATTTCCTTTTCGGAAACTCAAAGCAGTTTTGAGCAAGCGCTAGAAGCTGCTCATTGACCCTTTGATAATTCAAACTTTCTTTGACCAAAAAATGAAACCGAGCATAAAATCGCAATCAAACCGACCAAACGATGCAAAACGGATGAAAAATTTTTTTACTGGGCGTTCATCTGGCCTTCACAGCAGTTTTTATCCAAAAAACAAAAAAGTCGTCAGCGGAAAGACTCGAACCCCTGACCACTAGTTTGGTATACCAAGTACTTGCCGATTATCGTGATCAGCGCGAAAAACTGGATCTGATAGGCTGTATAGCTAACCGAAGTCGAACTTCGTGCTGGGGGTATCCTTGTCACTGACAAGTTGTAAGTTGGCGGCGCTTCGCCCACGTCTTCTACAGCGCCTCGGATGATAGACATGGCAAGGGTTTGGTATGGGGCTACAACTGTTTCGAGGTTAAGTTGGTGAAAGTTACGTATCGTTGTTTTTTTTAGCCGATACTCTGTCATCACGAGCACTACAAAAGTGGCATGACAGTTTTCTTCGCCTGGCTACAACGAGACCGTCATCCACCGGTCGACGAAACAGCGATCCAAGAAGTTGCCAAAGAATCCGCAGCCAAGGTGCTACGTGCATTTGTCGACACGGTCGGAATGTAAGACTCTAAGTTCATTATCGATAGACGGTTTGCGTAAGTGGCTAGGGGTAGCATATCCTACTATATATAAAAAAATAGTGTGTTTGTGTCTGTGTAGATTTGCATCCACTTCCGCAAGTATGTTCCGCTCATAACGGGTCGGGGAATAAACTTTCCGGCGCGTTTGAAACGCCATTAGGTGCGTAATAGGCTGAGGATGACTGCCGACTTACTAAATTTTTTTTAAAATGTACCATTTTCGACATTAAATTTAGGTTTTTGTGAATGTAGCTTTGTCAGACGAAATTTGCATGCGCCGGAAATGAATGGCGCCTATAAAATCAAGCCACTGAGCGGCTTTCTCATTTTTTGTCAGCGGGATTGGGCAGAATATGCAAAGTCTTTTTGTCATTGGTCGTGGACGGGGCCAGGGTTGAACAGCCGCGAAGCGGAATTTCAACCCTAGTCCTATACCTTATGTAATTTGGTCGCGTATCTCTGTGTGTGGGTGTGGATGTCACTTTCGAGGCCCGATTTGAGGGCCTTCCCGTGCATAAAATGCTCTAATTCTCCGTCGCTTGGGGAAATCGACCTTCCTCTTTCCGAAGGCGTTGCCAGAATTTCGATAAAAGACGAGTTTACAAGGTTAAAGTTGGTTTTATTCATTTTTTTGGGTTTTGGGGGCTAATTTGCATAACGAAAAAAATACAAATTTCCTCATTCTTGCGAGTTGCATGCACGCGTGCGGTCGGGGGCGGGGCGGGGGTCCGCAGGACCGGAGCTATCGTAAAGTGAAATTTCTCATGCAAAGACCGTATTCCAGCGCCCAAGGTCCGCATAGCGGGTTTTGGGCGCTGGTGGAAAATAGGTTGCTATCAAGGACGTGGTCCGATGTAAGGTATCAAATAGGGTATGACGGCGAACCTAATAAGCAGTGCTTTTTCGAGTCATCCGAGAAACGACTCGAGAGACAGCTCATCCTACCTTATATAATTTTGGAGTGTATCTGTGTGTGTGTGTGTGTGGATGTCACTTTCGAGGCCGATTTGAGGGCCTTCCCGTGTCCAAAATGCCTTAATTCTCCGTCACCCGGGGGAATCGACCCTCCTCTTTCCGATGGCGCTTTCAGAATCCCGATAAAATACAAGTTTACAAAGTTAAAGCCGGTTTTATTGATTTTTGGCGGTAATTTGCATAATGTGGAAAAATACAAATTTGCTCATTCTTGCCAGTTGCACTCGCGAGTTTGGTCGTCTCTTTGGATCTGCCTCTCGATGCCTTTCCTTCCCCTGCCCCGGGACAGTCCTCTTGAGACATAAAACGGGTGTTTGGCGCATGCTGCCATGGGTTGCATGGTGTAGTGGTTAGCGCTTCGCCGTGCTAATCTAACCATCGGAGGTTCGATCCTCGGATATCGTAGTTGCTTTGCTTTTTGCTCGGAAAGTGCGTTTCGGAGTGGATTTCCGGGTAGGGACTTTATTATGAAATTAGTCACTCAAGCCGCAGCCTATAGAACGAAGCTAGCCGCGCAAGCTAGCGCCGCAGGCTTTAGAACGAAGCTAGCGGCTCAATCTGGCGCCGCAGGCTTTAGAACGAAGCTAGCCGCTTAAGCTAGCGCCGCAGGCTTAGAACGAAGCCAGCCGCTTAAGCTAGCGCCGCAGGCTTTAGAACGAAGCTAGCCGCAAGCTTAGCGCCGCAGGCTTAGAACGAAGCCCGCCGCTCAAGCTAGCGCCGCAGGCTTTAGAACGAAGCTAGCCGCTCAAGCTAGCGCCGCAGGCTTTAGAACGAAGCTAGCCGCTCAAGCTAGCGCCGCAGGCTTTAGAACGAAGCCAGCCGCTTAAGCTAGCGCCGCAGGCTTTAGAACGAAGCTAGCCGCACAAGCTAGCGCCGCAGGCTTTAGAGCGAAGCCCGCCGCTCAAGCTAGCGCCGCAGGCTTTAGAACGAAGCCCGCCGCTCAAGCTAGCGCCGCAGGCTTTAGAACGAAGCTAGCGGCTCAATCTGGCGCCGCAGGCTTTAGAACGAAGCTAGCCGCTTAAGCTAGCGCCGCAGGCTTTAGAACGAAGCCAGCCGCTTAAGCTAGCGCCGCAGGCTTTAGAACGAAGCTAGCCGCACGCTAGCGCCGCAGGCTTTAGAACGAAGCTAGCCGCTCAGCTAGCGCCGCAGGCTTTAGAACGAAGCCCGCCGCTCAAGCTAGCGCCGCAGGCTTTAGAACGAAGCTAGCCGCTCAAGCTAGCGCCGCAGGCTTTAGAACGAAGCTAGCCGCTCAAGCTGGCGCCGCAGGCTTTAGAACGAAGCCAGCCGCTTAAGCTAGCGCCGCAGGCTTTAGAACGAAGCTAGCCGCACAAGCTAGCGCCGCAGGCTTTAGAACGGAAGCCCGCCGCTCAAGCTAGCGCCGCAGGCTTTAGAACGAAGCTAGCCGCTCAAGCTAGCGCCGCAGGCTTTAGAACGAAGCTAGCCGCTCAAGCTAGCGCCGCAGGCTTTAGAACGAAGCCAGCCGCTAAGCTTAGCGCCGCAGGCTTTTAGAACGAAGCTAGCCGCACAAGCTAGCGCCGCAGGCTTTAGAGCGAAGCCCGCCGCTCAAGCTAGCGCCGCAGGCTTTAGAACGAAGCCCGCCGCTCAAGCTAGCGCCGCAGGCTTTAGAACGAAGCTAGCGGCTCAATCTGGCGCCGCAGGCTTTAGAACGAAGCTAGCCGCTTAAGCTAGCGCCGCAGGCTTTAGAACGAAGCCAGCCGCTTAAGCTAGCGCCGCAGGCTTTAGAACGAAGCTAGCCGCACAAGCTAGCGCCGCAGGCTTTAGAACGAAGCTAGCCGCTCAAGCTAGCGCCGCAGGCTTTAGAACGAAGCTAGCCGCTCAAGCTAGCGCCGCAGGCTTTAGAACGAAGCCCGCCGCTCAAGCTAGCGCCGCAGGCTTTAGAACGAAGCTAGCGGCTCAATCTGGCGCCGCAGGCTTTAGAACGAAGCTAGCCGCTTAAGCTAGCGCCGCAGGCTTTAGAACGAAGCCAGCCGCTTAAGCTAGCGCCGCAGGCTTTAGAACGAAGCCAGCCGCTCAAGCTAGCGCCGCAGGCTTTAGAACGAAGCTAGCCGCTCAGCTAGCGCCGCAGGCTTTAGAACGAAGCTAGCCGCTCAAGCTAGCGCCGCAGGCTTTAGAACGAAGCCCGCCGCTCAGCTTAGCGCCGCAGGCTTTAGAACGAAGCTAGCGGCTCAATCTGGCGCCGCAGGCTTTAGAATGAAGCTAGCCGCTTAAGCTTAGCGCCGCAGGCTTTAGAACGAAGCCAGCCGCTTAGCCTAGCGCCGCAGGCTTTAGAACGAAGCTAGCCGCACAAGCTAGCGCCGCAGGCTTTAGAACGAAGCCCGCCGCTCAAGCTAGCGCCGCAGGCTTTAGAACGAAGCTAGCCGCTCAAGCTAGCGCCGCAGGCTTTAGAACGAAGCCAGCCGCTCAAGCTAGCGCCGCAGGCTTTAGAACGAAGCTAGCCGCTCAAGCTAGCGCCGCAGGCTTTAGAACGAAGCTAGCCGCTCAAGCTTAGCGCCGCAGGCTTTAGAACGAAGCTAGCCGCTCAAGCTTAGCGCCGCAGGCTTTAGAACGAAGCTAGCCGCTCAAGCTAGCGCCGCAGGCTTTAGAACGAAGCCAGCCGCTCAAGCTAGCGCCGCAGGCTTTAGAACGAAGCTAGCCGCTCAAGCTAGCGCCGCAGGCTTTAGAACGAAGCTAGCCGCTCAAGCTAGCGCCGCAGGCTTTAGAACGAAGCCCGCCGCTTAAGCTAGCGCCGCAGGCTTTAGAACGAAGCCAGCCGCTCAAGCTAGCGCCGCAGGCTTTAGAACGAAGCTAGCCGCTTAAGCTAGCGCCGCAGGCTTTAGAACGAAGCCCGCCGCTCAAGCTAGCGCCGCAGGCTTTAGAACGAAGCCAGCCGCTTAAGCTAGCGGCAGGCTTTAGAACGAAGCTAGCCGCTCAAGCTAGCGCCGCAGGCTTTAGAACGAAGCTAGCCGCTCAAGCTAGCGCCGCAGGCTTTAGAACGAAGCCCGCCGCTCAAGCTAGCGCCGCAGGCCTAATAACGAGACTAGCAGTTCAAGGTTGCGCAGCATGCCAATACAGAGAGGTTTTCATGGGAGATGCGTTTTTCTTTCTTCAGGGTAACTTTATGGGGAAGGGCGCTCGATTCATAGGGCCTAGACGGGGTCCAGCGGGGGAGAGTCGCGAAGCGGCTCCTCCCCCGCTGGTTCGATAAATAATTTAACTGTAACCAGGGTTGAAAAGCCGCGATTGCATTTTCAATTTCAATCAAATTTCAAATGTGGGTCCTTATGAAGAGGTTCAGGGTATACCCCCGGAATTGGAACTACGAGGCAATGGAAGTCGCCGACGCAACGATGCCAATTGTTCTTGGGGTGAGCAAAGATATTCAATTACTCGCAATGATGCCCCTCCAGGATATTTGTTCGGCTGCCTTTCTCCAGCTCTTTAAAAGCCTTCGCAAGCCCATTGGCAATTATTAGCCCACCCTATACGTGTTAGCGTGCACACCGGGCGTATTCCCGGGAACTTGTAAAGTTCGAGCGTTCGAGCGTTCGTGGGTTCGAACGTCGAGCGTTCGAGCGCTTTGTAATTGTCGAGCGTTTTGTAAAAGTCAAGAGTTTTTGATAAATAACAGATTAAGTACTTTTAAGAGGGAAATTGATGTGATTTTGTACGTAGTTTTGTAGGGTAAGGTACTAGGACACGCTTTACGGCATAAGATCCCCAAAATTAATATTGTTTGCTATTACAAGTTTATTCCTTCCGTCTATATTGCTCACTATACTATAAAGTGCATTATTTAAAGAAAAATGGTAAAGACAAATCATCGAATAGGATTCGATAGGGATGGGCTCTGCAATGACCTAATAATAGAAGTCTCTTATTTTTTTAATCAAAGGCACGAGCGGCCTGCAATATAATAAGCACATAACCTTTTAAAGGGTCAAATTACTATCAAGAAAAAGAGAATTAAGGCTTCACACGTTGTCCTCCTCATACTGAAACTATAACTGAATAGAATACCGAACATGTTTTCGGATTGGATAGAAGTTTTAATTATTATTTGTATGTAAGATTGTTTGCCCCATTTAACTGCTACAATCGACGGTATAACACACGGCCACATCACTGCATAATGTGTTCGATTATTTAGCTTCGCTCACAAATTTCAGCTTAGATTACATATATTATTACGTCCTAAAAGTAATTAATATGTTATTTATCAAAAACGCTCGGCTTTTACCAGCCGCTCGACATTTACAAAGCGCTCGAACGCACGATCTTTACAAAACGCTCGAATGCTCGAACGCTCGAAATTTGCAAGTTGCCCTTATTCCCCCCTACCTGTGGAATGATTGCAATGTCCCAAAAATTTCCCCCTTTAGCGGTCCGCAGCAAGTTCGGATCGGTATAGTTTTTACACCATTTTTACACCAAGCTCTCGAAATAGTCGACAAAACAAGGCTTCTTTTCTCCAATTTTTTAGCTCCTCTCGGCATTCAAAGTCTTTCCGAAAACAAGCTTCTCTAACATGTAGAGGTTGTGGGGTCACAGACTCCAAATCGGCTCAAAATTGGTGGAAAAATCAAATAAAATACGGGGAACACGATGCGATAAAAATTATCTGCCAATGGGCACTTTTGTTTAATAAACTTTTGATTTTAAGAGGAAAAAGTGCTCAGAAAATGCACTTTTAGCTGCTTTATCGGCCTTCCGACTGGGAAAAAAATGTTTTGATGGAATTTTCATAGCAGCCACGACACTAGACACCTTTCCACACCCGAAAAAAAATTGATCTGAAAAAAAATTTTTCATGAAAATTTGACGACCTATCCTATAGCCCCGGATCCTGGGAGTGTCTGAAGCTGCTTAAAATAGGTGGTTCTGGCTCCTAGGCGCTTCAAATCGGAGCACCGAGAGATTTCAGGTTGCCGGAATAATTCTATTTTTACAATATGGGTTCAAAAAATAATATTTATTAACTATTCCGTTAGTTTTCATCGAGCGGGGATAGGTAGGTAGACCTTTTTGAAAAAACTTCCAAAATTTTCGAAATTTTATTTTTCTGCCCAGCCAAACCCTAGGGATTATAAGGACCGAAAAACTTTCGCAAACCCTTTCTAGACCCTCTCACTGCAAAATAAAAGCGAAAACAGCAAAAAGCAAAAATTAAAAATAACGACAGGATCCGAACCCTCGACCCCTGCCTGTCACCCTTGCACCCTACCCCAATACTACCGATCCGATGAAGGGGCGCTTGGGAAGTCTCAAGAGTCCTCCCCGGCGCCGAACCGTTTTGGCGATCCAGGTCGCGATTCTGGGTCGTTTTCCATACAAAATCTTAAAATCAAAAGTTTATTAAACAAAAGTGCCCATTGGCCGATAATTTTTATCGCATCGTGTTCCCCGTATTTTATTTGATTTTTCCACCAATTTTGAGCCGATTTGGAGTCTGTGACCCCACAACCTCTACATGTAAGACATTATCAGCGCTATCCACAGTTAGCACGAAGATCCGGCATAAATTGCTCATTTTGGGCGTAACATTCGGTAATGGGATGAGTAATTTGTTTTCTCGCGTTTTCGAAAGTTTCCAATAAGTACTTCAATCGTAAAAAACGGACGCTTCTCCGATTCGAAACACCCTTTAGTTATTTCTATCACGGCGTTTCAGAAAGCATGGAGCAAGGACGGAGTTGCTCGTATGGGGGACACGGCAACGCAAGCGGGCGGTTATGCCAAGTTGCAGAAAAGTGTGCATAGCTTCGGTGCTGCAGAAGTCGACTACGACACTCACTTTGTCCTCTGCTTTTAGAATGGAAATTGTAAAATTGCAAATTGCTTATGGAAAAAAATACTGCAACTGACAGGCGAATCGAGAACGGGGGAATTGACCGACAGGTTTATTTTTCCGAATAGCCGTGATGGTCCTGTGGTCAAGAATCGTGGACCATCCAACAGAAACCTTAAGTTAGCCGATTTACGGGTTACGATTCCGATTACACCTACACGGCATGTGCATTCGACACAACGGTAGTAATACGCTTGCAATCTCTTACTTGATCTGCTTAATTATCAGCTTAATGGATGATTGGCAATTCCTCATTCCAGCATGTACTTAACAAAATTATTTATTCGAGTTCGGCACGCAAGTGACCAGCGATGTCCTGGAGTTCTAGCACTTGTATTCCCATCGACAGCACGATTCGCACATCTTAGTTCCGGTGAGAAGTTTGCCTTCTGCGCAAGTGAATGATAAATCGTACATTCACAAAACGCTACGCGGCTTTCAAAACCCTGGTCTCATCTGAGAGACTCAGCAAAGGCCTAACTGCTACTGGATCTTCCCGGATGCTGAGGAAAATACGAAATACACCCGTCTGCCTACTTATATCTACAAGGTTTATGAGGTTTTAGTCGCGAGCCGCATCGCCGTTTAGTCCTGAAAGCGGGCGGCCGATATCCTGTCTCCAAAATATGAACGCACCCCACATTATAAGGCTAGAATACTCCGGGAGTGAGAGAAACGCTTGTGCTTAGGTAAAAAATTGAAGTAAGTAAACTTAAAAAAATTCAAAAGAATTAACTCAATTAAAAAGACTATCGTAGGTAAAAAGTTGACGCTTAGAAAAATCGTCAGGATCCTTATCTTTTTGGGACCTCCACGGAAGTGTGGTGAAGAACGAGCTACGTGCTCCCGGTGCTCGCCCCGTTTCAGCTTTATAACAAGCTGCAAGCTGAGAGGGCCGCAGTGCTCTCCAACCTGTGCGTCCCGAGGCCCCCGTGCACGCCATTCTTTTAATAAAAATTACCGCTATCACGAAGCCTGTAGTCGATTCGGCAAAATGGCTCTTCTGGGAATACATGAAGTGAGGCGGTTCCCGCTGAAAAAAACCAGCTAATTGCTGGGATTAGCGGCCTTTCTTTAGTGCCTTCCCAATTCTAATGTCATCAAAACTTACATAGGTCTCTATTACCGATTCCCCAATTTCCCTCGAGCTTCCCGAAGGTCGTACAACGAGCTGTGCCGCTCTAAACGTTCATTTCTCTTTCAAATCACTTCACGGCATCCTCCCTGGAGGGGGGGGGGGGAAGGGGGGGTGGGGGATTCTGGACTGCATTCCACGGCGCCCATTTTAGATAATTATGCCTAATTTTCATTTTGATTATAAGAGACAATGCTTCGGCACCTATACGAGCTCGGTACCTATCCGAAGCAACTAGGCAACGGCAGATACCAGGCGTGTGGCGGGCCCCCCCCCCACCAGTGAATGGTCTCCGCTCGGCCGAGAATTTCGGATTGAAAGTAAGCTCATCTTGTAGAGCTCGACGGAACGAATCGATTGATGTGACTTTTAGCTACGGATACTGTAATACAACAAAGTTACAACCATTTAAAGTTTTTGCCCGACCTTCATAAGCCCCTCCACCGTGGACTGGTGGCCTAGTGGTGTGGTAGTCGGCGTCTGAGGAATCTAACGAGGATACGGATCTACTCGCGAGTTTTATTTTGATGAATAAAATGATGATGAAGGTATGGTATGGTAAGGTAATGAAGCTCTTGTCCCTAGTCCCTGGAATTTCTAGTCAGTAATTACCGAGAAGACTGGAAAACTTTTTTAAACCAACGCCCGTGTAAACGGCATTCATGATGAATTTGAGGTAGAACTCGGTCCCCCAAAATTCCGAATCAAGTGCGCGGACCACGCAGGGCGTTGTTCCGTTTTCTAGATTCTGTTATATATAGGCCATGTGTCATCCTACCGTACATATTGCCGGAACACGAGTCAAAAAGATCGTTGGGACTCTCTAGATCGTATTCTTTTAGTTGTACTTCATATTTCTCGTCCCCCTAAAAAATAAGTTCAAATGGATGATGCTGCTACAACCGCAGTTCTGAAGAGTTGACATTTTTGGCCAATGGCCAGTCCGACCAGTATGATTATGACGGCAAAAGATGTTTTGCTCCCCCGCTTTTTCACATTTTGACACGCTTTGTATACACAGGATTGGCGCCTAGAGCGTGTCTTTTTTTGAATAATCCGACTATATCCTACTATATATAAAAAATAGTGTCTGTGTGTGTGTGTGTGCATTTGCATGCAACTTCCGTGAGGATGTTCCGCACCTACAGCCTCAGGGAAGCATTTTTTCGGTAGTGAAGAAACGTCATTAGGTAAAGAAGGGTCCGGAATCGACTGCACGCACATAAAATCTTTGAAAAATTGCTATTTTCGTTATTAACAACAAATTTTTGTAAAATTCTCGCCCACCCTCTTTGTTAGGGATCAATTAGCATAAGCCGGAAGTCGGATAGCCTATATAAAGCGACAGAGGAGCCGTTTTTCACTTTTTTCCTGATAGATTTTGGGGAAGAAGCATGCAAATTGAAGACTTTCATCGGTCCTAGACGGGGCCAGGGTTGAAAAGCCGCGGAGCGGTTTTTCTACCCTGGTATAAAAAAAATAGTGTCCGTGTGTGTCACTTTGCATACAACTTCCGTCAGGTTGTTCCAGTGGTATCTGAATAAGGGGGGTAGTTAAGGGCATGTTTGATACATCATTAGGTGCGTAAGGGTCTGGGGATGACTGCACGGTAATAAAATTTAGAACAATTATATGTTTTCGCCGTTAAAATTAAGTTTTTGTTGGAAAATCGGCCAGCCTCTTTGTTAGGAAACAATTAGCATACGCCGGAAGCTGCGGTAGCCTATATGAGGGAAGAGAAGTAGCGTTTCTCATTTTTGTGATCGAAAATCGTGAGAATTATGCAATGTGAAGAATATCATGGGATCACCCTGGTTAGATTGACGATTTTCGAGCGGGGAAGTTCCATCTCCGATGCACGTTCGAGGCTACGCATTGATTCGAGGCCTGATGGCTTCATACAGGCGATAGGGCCAGCAAGGCTGTGGCCCTACAGTGTTTTGGGGTGAAAAGTAAATCGTGATTTTCGCACTAAAAATCAAATTTTCGGGCTGTCGGCGTATCAAATTCGGAATCAGCATGTAATTTTACATTTAGTAAGTTGTCAATTAAATATTTTCCAGCCAGAGATTTTCAGGAAATCGGCCTAGAAGCTCCAAAAATGGGGGGGGGGGATGATTTACTTTTGTCCGTTACTGTATAGCTCCTTTCCGCGCGGAGTTGAATTCGTCCTTCAGAGAGACACACGGACACAATGACGCCTCAAGAAACGTATTATACGTAGTGGACCCCAGAACCGATTAACGTAACTGCTATATTTTATATTTGACTTCTGCGAGACTTACCGATGCTCGCTGGTGCCCCTCCTCGTAACTCGCGTTAACAATGCGCAGAAGCAGGGTCGGACATCCATTACAGGGGAACCATTTCCATTTCCATGAATGAACCCCGGCGATGTTAGTAGCAAATAACAACAATACTAGAGTGGCACCCATATCTCTTGTCAAAGGAACTGGTCTCAAGTGGAAATTTCAGTTTTTAAAGGGACTGCTACTTGGGCCTTTGACTTGCATATGGATCAGTTCGCATTGAATTTCATGAAGAAACTGGCTGGGGGGAGAGTGAACCACTTGGCCATAGCGCGCCTTCGTACATACACCCCCACAAAAACCGATTGTGCCACGTTGCAGAAACTGCCGCCGCATTGCTTTCGTACCGCCTAAACGGAATCGCCGGGGTCAGAACCCAGTGCCTTCAGCTGAAGACTGTGGCCTAACGACACAAAAGAAAGCGCCGTTGAACAGGATCGCTAACGAGGTGCGTGTGGCGATTTATGGACACCATTGCGAAGAGACATCATCGCGAAAGACACAATCCCGAACAGACAAGGTACCGCAAGTATGCCATCCGAAAAGACACCATGCCGAAAAATGCAATGATGGAAAGAAAAACTAGCTGCGTAACTATGCGTGAAATCGGCATAAATCATCCCTGATCAATTCTACCGCCTTTACGCCATCAAACCCATCCCGTGATAGAGGCCATGAAATGTTTGGAGAAACCCCTGGACTCACTTTGGCTAAACTTGATCCATGTTCGCTTTTTTATAGTGTTACATTATGCGAAAACCCGTTTGACTCATTGGCACAACTATTGGCTTTTATGGACTTGGAGGATGCAAATGAGCCGAATTTTAATTAAGCCTATGGTTGTTTTTGTTTTTTCTCACACTTTCACGCGGATCCTGCCACCTAGAATTACAGGGTGAGGCATATATATCGAAGCACCCCCGGGCCATGAAATTTCGCATGCAAGCAAAAAACTAACCAGTTTTTGGGAATTGTGTATATTTAGCACAATAAATTAAGTGGTTCCTGACGCAGGGGTCAAAGAAAAACGATCGCCGACTGCTTTGTTTTTCATTTATCATTTAGAAAAGTTTAGCCGTTTTGTCGAAAAAGTGGTGTGTTGGCACGCTACTCCTAGAGATCGGCCTAAAGGTTGCACCGTCTCAGGATTCTCGATTCTAGCTTGATTAAGACCTATCTAAACATTGCAGAAGTCGGATAGCCAAAAACAAGCGAAACAATTTTGTTATAGTCAAAAATCAAGCCCTGACCCAACTCAGGTCCCTCTATCGTACCGACTTCAAAATGTATTACAAAATCAACGCTCGAAGGAAACTCTTGTTTCAGCAATTTTTCACATTCTAGGTCTTTGGCAAAATCAGGTGCCATTGACCAAATCAGAAAACTATACACCTAAAAGTCGGAAACTACAATTTTATGATTTTTACTATGCATTTTGAGGACGGTTGTGTCATAATATGAAAGTTCCTTCTGAGGTAGCTAAATAAACTACAGCTGGGACCGTTATTTGTTGTTCCTACATCGCACCAATGTTTTTGACACGCATAGGTGCCCGAATCAGGATTTTCGAGGCCTGCCGAAATCGAACCTGCTGGGTTGCGTGCCAAGCCCACCCCCAGAAGCCTCAAGTTTTACCTGAAACAAAAATTTTCCAAGAATACTAGGTTTTGTTATTTCGGGAACTTGAAGGTAACCCTAGTGGCTACATCTTGGCAAAATACCACGGCCCACCGAGCTTTCTTAAATTTTTGAGGGCCTTCGGTAGGTGCTTCGATATATATGCCTCACCCTGTACATTGCACCAACGTTTTTGATACGCATAGGTGCTCGAATCAGGGTTTTCGAGGCCTGCCGAAATCGAGCTCCAAGGGGTTGCGTGCCAAGCCCACCCCCACAAGCCTCAAGTTTTGCATTAAAAAAAAGTTTTCAAGGATTCCAGGTTCTGTTATTTTGGGAACTTGGAAGTAGCACTACTCGCTACATCTTGGCAACATAACACGGCCCACCGAGCTTTTTTTAAATTTTTGAGGGCCTTCTGTAAGTGCTTCGATATATACAGGGTGTCTCAGGATTATCCGGACAAACTTTTAATGCCATTTCTTCCTATTTTTATCCTGTTTTATGCGCACATCGTGTAGCTCTTATCAATCTTTGAGGTAGTTTTGAGGCGCTGGCAAAGAAAAATGCCCGAGGTTCCAACATATAGCTTCGCAAAAAATCGAAGAAGTTTGAACCTAATTTCTCCCATCTGGCAAACGCTCAAAACGCATGATGTTTCCGACGCTATAAAAAGCTTCAATATAGCCGGAATACAAAGAAACCACAGGAAGAGGTCGGTAATGATAAGTCCATGCTCCGCCCGCCCGCAAATGCTAAGTTGACTCTAGGAAAAAATCAGCAAGCAAAAAAAGAGGAATTAATGGAACGCGCCGCCGTATTTATCTTAGCAGATTTGGTCCGGAGGAACCCTAAAAAACCGGATAAGACACTTTTAAGATAATAAATAGATAAATATGTACAGTAACAATGATGTACAAGCAATTTAGAAAAAATTAACTTTAATTAGTGGGGAGCTTGAGCGCGAGCAAGCTTCGAAAAACCCTTATCAGCAATGCAAAGGGAATCGATATTAAATTCGAAAATAATCATTGACATGAACAAACTTTGGCGCAAACAAGTCCGTTTTGCAAGAAAACGTCATCTCCTACCTAGAAAAATGTCGGAACGCTTTTTGAATCTTTGCTCCAAGTTTCGTGGTATTTAATAGGTGAAAAATATTACTGCGTTCTTCGCTTGATTCTGAAGCCATTAATGCGCCTTCAAAGAATTTTTTTTGCTCAGGACATTGAAAACGCCTCAAAAACTCATAGAAAAACATTGGGTTGGCAGAAAACAGCGGTAAATGCGAAAAATTGACTTTTTCGTTTTGTCCGGATAATCCTGAGACACCCTGTATGCCTTACCCTGTACTAACTTGGTTTTTAACAGACAATATAGTTTTTGAGAGAGACACATTCACTTTCGATTTGCAGATTTCTGAGCTTATAGAGTTTGAGCTCGCGATTCTCATGCGCTGAAAATTTTAAACAAACGGTCGATAGGCAGCCCGGAAATAAGAAGGTTTAATGAGACACCCGGGAGGGCCCAACTAGCACCGTAAAAGTGGTGGAAATGAGACACAGGCCCGGGGAAGCTTTGCGCAAACCGGATCACCTCCGGAAAGCTAATTATTTCGGTGTACAGTGAGCATGTATTACGCTCCTGCGATTACTAGCAGCTAGATTTTTTTGAGCAAAACTATCAGGTTGTAAAGCCAGGAAGCGGAGGAGGAAGGAGGCTCGGACGGCCCGCATAGACGAGGAAATTCTTGCCATCATCACGGGGTGACGGCAACGAAAGCTGCCGGCTACCCACGGCACGTTATCTTCGAGGACTTTTATGAAAATAATTGGAAAATCCACTTTGTGTTTTTCGTTTAAAAAACAAAGCCAAACGTCCTATTGAATAAAAAGATTTAATCAGCAAATGAGGGGAAAATCCGTCGATCATAGGGGCCAGTGATTCTCTGGCATCTGTATCGTCTCTCGCTATCTCTCTCTGTCTCTCTATATCTCTCGTTCTCTCTCTCGCTCTCTCTCTCACTCATTCACTCACTCACTTTCTCTATCTCTATCGCCTCTC